>CAXHWN010001061.1:0-344000 GCA_964020975.1 Hermodice carunculata | reverse complement strand
AGGTACTTGTAAGACTTTGATATCTATGCACAAATTGTCTTTTACGAAAATATTTCATTGTCACATTAATATTTTATGAATTTACGACTCTTATTATTTACTCTACTTTGTGAGCCTTTAATAATTGCGCTTTTATGCTACATCATAACAACGTATCTTTTTATATGGTCTATTACGGATATAAGCATTTGACACCAGTCGGGTTTTTTGTTGCTCCTTTTTAAAGATACGTGGTTCAAGATTTTAGCACAATGTATTTTAAACTAAATTTCTTTCTTTAACGGAGACTGAAGGCCTGAATTATTCATTCATTTGCATTCTACGTTTCATGTATGAACTATGAATTCTGTGAGTAAGATAATATCAATTGATTAGCTCTTACTTTATGCAATTATGTTTGAACATCCAACGGATAGTGAAAAAGCGTTATTGGATTTATTTAGCCAATCAAATTTTGAATATTATCAAATGTACTGCATCGTCCACCACTTTCCCATGTGTCATTACTATGAAATGCGCCAAATGGCCATCTGAGCCGAGCATGTTCCTTGAGGTGTGTTCTTCTAGTTAGGTCTTGGGCCATTCAATACAAGCTTTACCCACTTAACATAGAAATGTACAAGAGTAAAACAAAAAGTTGGAACAAGAATTGTTACGGATGGCAGCTTTATTTATTAAGAAATTTGCTGGTATTTCATCGTGTATAGACTGTATAGTTTTAATATATAAATGAAACTAGTTCAAGAAATCGGTAAAAATGAAAAATTTGATTCTGGTTACCATGGTAGAGTAATAAATTGAATTGGGAAGGGACGCTCCCTGTGTTGAATCACCTCTGACATCAATCAGCCTGTCTGTGGGTTGGGCTGAGAGCGTGACTTGGCTTATTCTTGTAGAGAACGAGATTTCCTGCAAAGCAAATCTTCGTTACGTTTTAATTTTTCATGTCACGTTTTTGTCAAATGTTATGGCTGAAGCTTTTGGAGAGATTGACTGAGATTACATGACCATTCAATGGCTTTGATGGGCACAGAGAACACTTTTGAACAGGAAAAGATCAATGGCCGAGAAACTGCCTGTACATTCATTTTGCGTGAATGTTTTTAATGAGGGGGTGCATGATGACAGAAACAAAAAACTCTCAAAAACAAGATCATTTCTGTGTACGTATATACATGTGGCTTTATAACGAAAAATCTGACAGACCAGTTTCTGCAAAATACTGTAAGCTGCATATTTCCAAGGTTTGAGTTATACAGGACACAAGATTTTGAGCTTGACAAAGCATGTTTTTTAGTGGAAGATGCAAACAGGGCAAGCTACCTCTTTTCATTAGTGTTTGTGCAGATAGACCACGTAACACCAAATATGCTCCGTTTTAGTGTCTTTAAACATGTTTTTGCCTAAATCATTATATTTTTTTTTGTAACTAGGGAACGGCCGGGTCTCAAACCAGCAACTTTGGGCACCAGTCATCTAGCTGGAAATGTCAAATGCACATGCCAACTGCACCAAATCCCCACCCTTTAAAAAGGAATGGTTCAATGGAGGCAGACATGCATTGATGCCATAATCAAAACGGCCCAGTTCATTGTATTTCTTCACATAGGAATGAAGTACTGTGAGCAGAGTTGTCCCAAGGTTGGGGATTGTACATATGTAAGTCCACCAGCATCACAGGAGCACCGAAAATAACTTTGTTTTGTGACCATGGAATGGCCAGGTCTCGAACCACCAACCTTCGGCACCAAACACCTATCCAAAAATGGCAAACGGACATACCAACACCAAATACCCATTCGTAAATACAATGGTCCAGTATAAGAGGGGATTTTATAGTGCATGCTGAAAATTAAACATTTGATGCATCAGCAAAGACAGAAAGGATGTTTTTCTTATTTTAATCGGATAGCTTACCAACAGAGCCCACTGGTGACACTGGTGACATAACTACATTATTTCAGGCAAAATGTACACCGCGAAAAAAAGTACATCCATGACAAATTTTCAACTGCAGTTACAACGTAAGCACCTCGACGCTTGTCAATTATAAAAATTATACAGTGCACCTTTTCAATCAAGAAATCGGGTATCTGTCGATCGCAAGAAGTGCGTGTGACTAGACTTTTGTGTGATTCAGTCGAAACATCAATAGAATATGCCTATCATGGTTGTTTTTCGATAACCTTGGTGACAGCTGAGTATTACTCAAAACTATTTAGCTCAAATGGTAGGTTGTGAATGACGTGCAGGTAAAGTCATGAAGTGTTGTAACTTTCTTGAGTACATTATTGATAGGAATTACCTTTTCAGAAATGTTTCGCTCGTCCGAATCAGAAAGACGCCTGTCAAACAGTGAAACATGGTTTTGGCATCAAAAACCACGATTTTTGACATAATTGCGGAGAATAAGAAGTTTCTAACAGATAACAGTGAACTAGGGTCTTTTCTTCCAGGACTTAGTTTTGTGCCAGTTTGTATGCAGTTTCGAGCCTAAATTTCTGACACTTTTTCCAGCCAATACGACTCGTATCACTCAACCAGAGTTTTCACTCTGAGTCGGAGACTGCATGAGCCTGCTCTGGGCCGTGCCCATGTACAGCTTTCACCGGCAGGCGTTGGCGTTACAAGAAACAAATGTTGTTTATATAGTATTTCAGGGACCTATGCTACCTGATAGGCAGTAAATTGAAGTCCACTGACCAAGAAAATATGCTAAGACTGCTGTTTTCTCTGCAGAAAAAAAAACTTTTATTTGTTAACCTGGCGCAGGATCAACGTCACACTTATGATTGGCTCATACGCGCCATCTCGTGGGGCCTCACAGTACTATAGAAGCGAGGTGAAATTGTATTTGATAAGATTTAAAAATTCTTATTGTCAGTCAAAATGAATTAGGTTTGGTGAAGCTTCATTCCTTAGTTAGGCCTCATTCAATGTGGTCAATGTGTTAGTAGCAAGTAGAACAAAAAAGCTAAATACAGCGTTAAAATAACTTTAATTCCTATCATATGTATTATAAAGGCTAACCGCAGTATGTGGCCTTCCACTCCCAGGGGGCAGCAGGGTATAGGCGCAGTGAGTTGGAGGGCGAAGCGACTGGAGGGCCCTGTACTGTTTGCCCCCTCCAAGGGGGCCAATAGTACGGTGCTCCAGTCATCATGTGCATATAGTGCTATCAATACTTTGATACTTTATATAGCCGCAGATATGTGGCCTTCGAGGGGACAGCAGGGTATAGGCGCAGTGAGTTGGAGGGCGAAGCGACTGGAGGGCCCCGTACCGTTGGCCCCCTCCTGCGCCCATACCCTGCTGCCCCCCACGAAGGCCACATGTCTGCGGCTATATAAAGGCGTACATGTACATAGAATATATGTGTAAGATTGATACACAGTCATGCAATGAGCGCACCTTGGTCCCAAACTGACATTGCGTTTACAATGCGATTCCAATGTGCAGCCACGTTTATTTTTAGGCGGAAGTGGGTTTTGTCCCAAAACTAAGGCACTGAATTTTTCATCTCACATTGAACTATCGATGGCACCCCTTATGGAAGTCAGTAATTTAACAATGTCAATGACCGCAAACTTCAGGAGTTAGTACACACAATTGTGACAATAAATGTTCACATTTGGTTTTTGCTCCAGTTTTTGTGTTTTGGGAACTTGGAACTATAATGTAACATTTTTATTTTTATTTTTAAAAATTTATTTTCTCCTTCTATGCAAACAAAAAAAAAGCCACCCTGCATCATATTTTAGCTTCCAACACTTTTTAATGGCAACACTCAAAAACTCGGTAAGATATAATTTATCAACTTATTGTGATCACGCCACAAAAAACGGAAAGATTTTCATCCAAAACGAATTTAGAAGTACCAACAAGGTCTCAGAGCATATTCATACAGCTTTATTGTATGAGCTCCTGAAATCATAAAGTAATGATACTTTAACACTTACGGGCCGAATACCAGACTCACTTCCGTGGTAAACTGAGACAAATGCAATGATTACATGTGGAGAATATGATCAGTCATTACTTCTGCAGTCTTCAGTCCCTAGGCCTCTTTTCATACCACATGGATATTATGCAGTATCAATAATCACGACAACACCTTTCACATTTAGTTTGCATTCACCTCATAATTTATCTAAATATAATCGGGCAGAAAACGTTTTGTTCCGATTGACCACCTTGTCTGATCAGGGACAATGGATCGTTGTACTCAGGATCCTTAGCATCAGACTTATTTCTGTCTTCAACAGTCATAATGTAAACATTTTTGAGACCCGATTCACAAATATATGGTAACTTGGGTCCATGCATGTGATGCAAACAAGTGAAAAAGCAGGTAATGTTAGAAAACAATCCCCATTTTGCCTGTATTATTATTATTATCATCATCATCATCATCATCATCATCATCATCATCATCATCATCATCATCATCATCATCATCATCATCATCATCATTAACATAATCATTTTACTTGGATATCGACCCCTTTACATCAAAGGCACCAAAGGGTCGCGGCAGGCGTCTGGTTTCTCAAGGTTAGAAGTATATGCAAAATAAACACAAATACATATTCAGCATAAAAATCCATTAAAAATATATTTCTGTTCGGTATCTACTGTTAGGTGTCCAGTCCTAGGCTCCACGCCTTTGCAAAATTCTTTGGAAATATTGTCAAACAGACCCCCCCCCCCTCCGCCACTTCCCACGCCTTTACTGTTTAAATAATACCTGAATATCTTAGATGTAGACTTTTCTTAGGAGGCAGGGTCAGTATCGACAATACTTCAGCCATTTTTTTTGCACCATTTTTTTTTCTTTTTTTAATTTCCATTCAAATGGTCAATAGCACTAGTACCTTTTCCTGACATTGTTCAAAGTCAATCTCTCTTTATTTCTTTTCTCTCATTGATAGTTCAAATGCAAGATTACCGCATTTCCAGGAGCAAAATTCTAATCAAAATTGAAGAAACGGTATCTACAAATATTCACTTGATACTCTACTGCACCTGAACTCAAATTCGTCAAGTAAAGCCGTAGATTTTCGGAAGATTTTCTGAAGCAGCAGATTTTGTCATAATATGCTCTACATTGCTGACGTAATCGTTTTGCACTTGTTTGGAATCGTTTGTTTAACGACATTGTATTATGACATAGTTAGCTTGAAGTCGGGTGCGCTTCAGACTTTGGTTTATGGAAATTTGTTGAAAATTCGCGGAGTACTCAATAATCATAGCGCATCCAATTGCAAGTACATACGCAGCAGAGCCTTACTAGTTACGGTGAGGACCAAATCTACCAGTAGGGCACTGGATAGCCTTCAATAAGAATAAAAGAGGAAAAATTAGATGATAAGGCGATCAGGTGTCCCATATGTTCACATGTACACGAGTGATATTGTAAAGACGTCGCTTCATAGCTCCCTGTTACCATAACAAAAACTGTTTGCAAACACTAATAAGTGAATGACGATTGCTGCATTTGTACATATTGTGGTGCAAATTATTGACGCTATTTTGTCACACATTTACATCTGACGCAAGTATACATATGCCAGCTTCGACGATAGGCTTATATTTCGACGTTTTATTTTTTCAAGTCCTCTTAAAAGGTGTACATCCAAATTCTTCAGCCTTTGCGGCTTACTGGATGCGACTACGGCACAAACCTATGAATTTTAAGTTGGAATGACACCTCTACCGATATGAATCTTGGAGGTATTCGACATTTAAAACTTTCATGCCCCTGACCGGTATAAATAAAAATTCTACTTTTGTTTGTGATTCACGGGGTGCGCCTATATCATAAACCTATAAATTTGAAGCTTAAATGGTAACTCTATCTATAATAGTTTTCAAGATATTCAAGGTTTCAAATTTCAAAGCTGTCGAATTTTCAAAGCTGTCGCCATTCTTTATAAAAAGCCAGATTTCATGTATGGCAGTATAATTATGCCGAGTTTGGACTTTCTACGTATAATATTCAAATAAAATGTCGAACAAAATTGCTGGTAAAGAAAGAAGGAAAGAATGTCTCGCTTGGCACACAGACATAAGAAGAGGGAGCAGAGAGAAGTATGAATAATACAATATTTCAAACTGTCTTCTCATAGCTGTATTCCACGCTCTGCTACGGCCCCGTTTTCTCTTTACATCTTAATTAATAATAAGTAACTTAAAGTGTGGCAGCTTACGTCTTGCTTGACCTCTGGTTATTACCTCATTCCCCCATCCCTTAATTTTATATCTTCACCAACATTCTCAACACAATGAGTATGCGGACTACAACTATATCTTAAAAGAATAGACACATTTGTTTTACATGGATGACACGCGTCTAAGGTCTGTCTTAAATATAGAATACATATAGACATCAACGTACAAAGCTTTAGTACGTGTATAAGTTAGCCCAGCCTTTGCGGAATACAACTATATCTTAAAAGTAAAGACACATTTGTTTTCCATGGATTGTGAAAGAAGTCAAGCATTGACTTATCGAGTCACTCTCCATGGCACAGATGTTGGCGTATACCTCCTACCTTGTCTGTGGTGGAGGAAACCGAAGAATTCAGAGAAACCCACCGTGCATTGTAAAAGTGGTAGGAACCTTCTTCACATGCTTCCCAGGACGAGAATTGAACTCGGGTCGCAGAGGTGAAAGGCGAGCGTCTTACCGCTCAGCCAACCGTGCACCGTGCAAATATCTTTCATAAACATTATAGAGTAGAGAGGCGACAACAGGCAAAGGCTGGGCTAACTTATACACGTACTAAAGCTTTGTACGTTGATGTTGTATATGTCTGCTATATTTCAGACAGACCTTAGACGCGTGTCAGCCTGCAAACAGTTTGCTAATATTCTCTGTGGTCGTTCTGTTGCAGGTAAAAATATTTACATAATAATAAAATGGATGAATTATTAATAGAAAAAATAATGCAAATAATGAACTACTATTACTTATCACAAATTAATAAGCAACAAATAAATAAATAAATAAATAAATAAATAAATAAATAAATAAATAAATAAATAAATAAATAAATAAATAAATAAATTACTTAATTAATTAATTAAAACGGACATGTTATTAAGGTCGATAACACAACTTATGTACCTATTACATGTATAATTAATATATGTAGTATTACGTGCAACATCCAAATGCTTTATCTTTCTCAAGTGCAATGGTGCTAGTATGTACTGTTTGAAGGTTGTTTATTTTGTGCAAATCATAAAGACTTCCGGCAAAAGTGAAAAATGATTTAAACAGCAACTATAAACCCACACGGTTTGACATAATTGCACACAATAGCGAATTCATTAGACTCCGGCGAATCAGGTCCTTTATTCTAATGAGTTACTATAAAAAGACACTTATTTGGCCATCATGAACAAAAACTTAACATTATAAAATATATATCTTAATATTTTGTAACGAAGGCTGCTGGTAAATCAAAGAATTTGCCTTAGCTTCCAATGGAAATTAAATATTGTTATTTCGGTTGGGGTATAGCAAGAAAAAGAGCCGTCTATTTCTTAAAAAATTACATTTTTTTATTTCAAATTTACGCGGATGCAACTTGGCAGAGTGGTCAAACAAGTGGTCAAAAATCAATTTGCGTATCATGAACCTGTTCATTCGGATCTGAAGTCATCCACAAACTTTTTACAATATGTTAGTCACACTAAAGCAACGTTGAAAGTGATAATTTTCCGTCCCATAGCTTCAATAAAATGGGCATATCTAATCCCTATATATTTTGTTTTGTCATTTAGAGTTTAGTTTGGATAATGGAGTTTACCAAATAGTCATCAATGTCAGGGGGTTCGAACAACCAGGTAACATTGCCATTACAATGGGTTTCTAGGCTTATCTGCAGTTGATGGGTGATTTGCTTTAAATGGTTCAATCATTGGTACCTCGTGGACTTCATGTGATAGGTGAAAACTGACAACTGTTTAGGCGTCCCTACGGTGTCTAAATGAGCCTATCGGTACCTTAAATTGCCTTATACAACAATACTCTGACCAGCCCAGGTACTAAAAAACACATCCCTTAAGTACATTGACATCTCTGAACTTGCTGATGAGCTTACATAATCAAGAATACATTTCACAATCACTACATTAGTGACTGGGTCTAAATGTAAATTACAATGGATACGAAGGGCTACACTCAAAGCAATTAAAAGAGTATTAATGATTTGGCTTCATGTACTTTGTAATTAATACCGCTGAACTGGCTCACTGCAGCCAACTAAGAGGCCTGCCGTCTGTCGATGTGTCCGGCTTAGCAACAGGAGCCATCGCAGAAGCTCAGAATATGACCATCTAGGTTAAATATCATTGTGTATGTTCACTTGCATCCAATCGGCTAAACGTTTTGTATGGTATTAACTACATTGGACTTGATTCAAATAAAAAATGATACTAAATTTCGAATTAAAGACATCTAAAATTCAGTGAATAGACAGACGGACGAACAGACAGACAGACGGACGGACAGACAGACAGACAGACAGACAGACAGACATATAGATAGATAGATAGATAGATAGATAGATAGATAGATAGATAGATAGATAGATAGATAGATAGATAGATAGATAGATAGATAGATAGATAGATAGATAGATAGATAGATAGATAGATAGATAGATAGATAGATAGATAGATAGAATGTTAAGATGGCTGCCATACCTTTAATTTCCGTGTATTGGGAAATCTGTACAAAAATCTTCCGTAAAATTGCTTGGCTAATTGCTTTTTAATTTTTTCTATTTTTTTTTTTTACTTCTGCATATCAACTAGCTAGATTTTCCCTCAAATGATGCAAGGATGTATTCAGATAAATCTCTACTGATGCCTTAATTTGAAAGGCTAATGCGTTTCCTTATTTTCAATGTTTTCCATATTTGTAAAATATTAAAGGAATGTACATATTGTCATTGATTTATATACGTTTATATGTCAATAGAAACATGCCAATGCAAGTGTACAGTCAACAACGTTGATTTGGTTACATGACATATCACTCAGACACGTATTATACACGTACACCCACGCTTGTTTTATGTTACACAAACAGGCAAACGTACATGTCACATTGCTAAATGCCTGCGATATTCTTATACGAACTGTAACTTCTTTGATATTTGACTTTCAAAAAAAGCGAAGAAAAACTGGTCATATTCACAAATTTCAACCCAACAATGAGAGCAAAGTTACATATACAAAAAAAAAAGGAAACAAAAACAAAAAAACAAAAACAAAAAAGAAAACGAAAAAAAAAAAAACAAAAAACAAAAAACAAAAAAACAAAACAAAACAAAAAAAGATCCCAGAGATTCAAGAATTACGAAAACATCAACATTCATTGTCCAATACCAGCATGAAGTTTAAGTTCTCCCTGGCCAAGTACTTTATTATTCATGAAAAGTGAGGGAGGTTGAATTGTTATGCACTTTGTGAAGAAAATTTGCCTCTGTGGTGACACAGTATACACATTATTAACAATTATATCGTCCGGAGTTGCGTTTAATTTGGTGCTAGCACTCGTCAAACATCGCTACTTTCCGTCATTCTTTGACCACTGGGTTCTGTGATGTCATGGAAGGGAGCTTCTACAGCAACGACGATGTGAACATTGACTCGCACCAATGAATGTCAGTGTTGTATGGCTAACTGGAGTGGAATTGTGATGCAAACATGGAACTCTTCCCACTTGTCCAGTCTGAACTCATCGACCATGCAAACCAATGGTGGAAGGAGCTACGGGCTACGACAGAGCCGGTATTTGCCGCTTCAGCTAGGTGCAACTGAGACTGATCGAGTCTATCCCCACACTGATCATGCCGCAGTTGTAGTGCCACGGAAAAAGACCAATGCTGGCGCTTGGGAAGTTCAGACTGGTAAGGGATGTCATTGTGCCAAAATTCCTATATAAATCACTGGTTGAAGTTTAGGTCTCTGAGTACTACCAGATTGTAACCTATAAGAAGACAGGCCATTTATTCTATCGGTGATTTGCTGTATTGTGTGGAATTTTTTTTCTTTCAGTTTCCGTACAGCTCTTTAGTTTCTCTTTTTTGTGCAAAAGGTTTTCAAATAGGGCTATGCCCTTGTTCCCGATTGTTTTCTCTTATTTTAGCAAAAAATAAATTTACACCACGTAGGCATGCCATCTTGCATGGTTGCAAATACCGGCAGTATATGCTGCACGTTAACACAGGCAAAACATTAGCACCTCCAGCTCGGCGGCTTATATATATTCAAGCTGTGGTCAAGTGCTTGTGTACTCCCCTTGGTTTTGCCTCATTTAGATATTAATACTGGGGAGTATGAACTGTTCCTGGATGAATCTGAATAAAGGGTTTGCATCTCTCATACTCCTTGGCTTGGTCAAAATGTCACTTACTAGCACATATCAGTGATTCTCATAAATAGTAAAGTACAGTTATTTATGTACTGCAATGAATAAATGATAGTCTGTCTTGTTTTTCATTGCCCTAAAAAATGTCTACCAATACTTATCATGAATATGCTCTTCCTAGAATGTCGGAAAATGCCATGGTATTCAAGTCTCCAATCCACACCGAGGTATTTCTAGGTACAAATGCCGAGGAACGCCGAGATGTTTTTCACTCTAGACATTATCTAGGCATTTTTAGGCGCAAATGCCGAGAAATGCCAAGGTAAGGAGTAGGGTGATAGGTACCTCGGCGTTTCTCAGCAAAGTTGTCGAAAAATGCCGAAGTCAGAATAAGGGAGACAGTAACTCGGCGTTTCTCGGCATTTTTGCAGAGAAACCCCGACGGGAGATTGGTATTGTAGGGAAAGATGCTGAGAAGAGAAAAGGATGTTTTACAGATGTCCAGGGTATTTGTCGACAAAATGCGCCGAGGATGGCCCTTTCTCGGCGTTTTGGCTCTCTTAGTGTAAATAGAATAAAACTAAATGCCTGCTACACACAGGCCCCTGATTTCAAATTCAACTGGTTTGAGTTCATTTTTACACTCAATCTGTCTTAGCGTGCAGCACACACTGCAGGTATTTGCTATTAGCAGCTGCATAAGATGGCCTGCCGTAAAAACTTCAACCAGTCATTTATATGGAATATTTCGAAGAATGGCTTTCGAAAAGCATCCCCTACCAATAACAGATTTGGGGATCTTCCATGGCAGCTACAAGATATGGCCAGTGCCGGGCACAATCTCAGCACCAGTTGCACCGACAAACGACCGGCTTTGCCGTAGCCATGGATCCTTCCAGTAAGGCTGAATTTTTCTAGTCTTCTCCCTTCCTGACCCTACATCTCCCCTCTCATACTCAGTGACTTAATGAAGTCCTTTTTAGGAAAAGCGGCAGCTAAAACTCAGATCCAGCTTACTCTTTGCGTCGCTACTGTTATGCTTTCTCTATTGTTATACTCCATGCTAACACATTCACTCCCTTCTGTGGTGTCACGACCCAGAGCCCGCTTGATAGCCAAAAAGGCGGAAACTAGTCAACTTCGGGTCCGTCATAAGCAACACATTTTTTTTTGCAAATTAAGTTATTTTCCGGTGCAAATGAATATGGCAAATTTTCTTCACGAAAGTGCTACAACACCCCAAGTCTTTTGCTTTGAACAGAATAAATATTTTGGCTTTTGGGACCTTTAATACATTTCATACATGACTTGAGACAGGCTGTCACCGATAAAAGGCTACTGATAGCTTTATACTGGCCCTCCCTTTCAACTTTTGAAATCGATTCTTCATTCACTACAAATTTTAGTTTTCACCAAAACAGGTAGGCCTAACACTTGGAACCCAAAATGTATCATTTGCACCAAAGATGAAAAGAGTGGGACAGCCTCTTTTTGGTTCTCCTGACTTGTAAGGAGAATCAAAAAGCAGACTACAACCAGAAACACACTACAACAGAAAAGCACATGATATGAATTAAACTGGGTCATTGCTACAAGTTGCCAGGTCAAATGATATATCTATGTATTCTTCATATCTGGAAAATAACCTGTTTGCACTATCATCTTTAGATGAGGGGGGGGGGGAATTATAATATATGAAACTAAAAGTATAAAAATTTTCGAATGTTTCAGAGAATCATTTATGAAAATGATATATGCTGTGGCTTCGATTCACTTTGATATCCGAATGTTTTTTGTGCGACTACCCTGCAGTCAATGGCTTGCTCAATGTTCAAAATGGCGCTTACCACGTCGCGGGACAAGCCATCGTGTCACATTTGGATGTGAAACTAACAATGATAACTTCTTCAGACATAACCGAGCAGGCAGATTAAAGTTAGGATCGTCAGCCATGTTGTAAAGTACTTTAACGACCGTTTACCCTGATTACTCAGAGAAAGGACACCTGGAAGCTTGCGAAACATCACGTTAATGATCACCGAACAAGCGCGGCTATGCTGTTTCATGGAACAACTGTGGCTATGCAGCCATACTGTTTGCCCGGCCCAAGTCAACCCTCCAAAGAAGCTAAAATAAAATGCTGTGTTTGAGTTGCCTTTACTTTAAAATAACGGCACACGATGGCCACTTTCTCGATAAATCTTTCAGCTCAGGTCGACCAATTTTTATTAAGGAAGAGCGCCTTGAAAGTACTTTTTTTGTTTCATTAATGCTAGGGTTGGGCTCTTGTAGTAGGGTCTGTCAGGTAACCGTAACCACAGATATATTTTGTTTGGCCTTAGGTAACCTGGACATTTGTGGAAACATGTTTAAAATGAATGCTCTTTCTCCTTTTGCACATTGCTTACTTTGAAGTCATCTTAATTTGTCACTTGGGTACAACCGGAGGCACTTGAAACAATGATAAATATTTTACTTGCAAATCTGCCCCTTTACATCGAGGGCACCAGAGACGGGAGTATGCCTGTGATGCGTCCAGGTTATCGAATATGCAAAAATATAAACACGTATATAAAAATCTTAAAAACCATTAAAAGAATGTAGTTTTGGTCGGTATTTGCTGTTAGGTGTCCAGTCTCAAGCCTCGCGCTTTTGCTAAAAAAGCTTTGGAAATGTTGTCAAGCAGAATTTCCACGTTGTTACTGTGTAAAAAACATGATTTTCTAGAAGTACAGTTTTCTTAGAAGAGACAATTGACAATATCGCAGCCACAATTTGCCTGCACCGAGGTTTCATAAGCTACTACACCATTATTTTCTGATATCGTTCATAGTAGCGAATAAGAGAATCCCCAAATCTTCATTAATTTTGTTGCTGTACATAATGCACGTTTTGAAATTCGAAATTTCCCACCTTTCCAAATTTTCATTTCCACCTAGGCAAATCGTTGGCGCTTAAAATTATGATTTTTTATTAGGAAATTTCAGCTTAAACATATACACCTCCCGAAAAGAGGATTGTGCCATCAAAAGGTACCAGTTCAGTGAGGAACCCTCATCAATACCTTAAAAAAACTGATCATTCTGTATTTATTCAAACAGTCTATAATAGAAAAAAGTTAAATATCAGAAAGTGTATCGGTCATATAGGTTGAGTCTTCATGGAATAACAAAGATCACCCTGATTACACCAGCTTATAATTGTAACGGGAAAAAATATATTTAAAAGAATATTATATTCTATTTTGTAGAGTTAAATATGGTTTTTGGAGAGTTTAGAATAAAAACCGTGTCCAGTCCTAGTCAAAGGAAGCACTGTTACAACTTAACTGTGACGCACCAGCAACAATGACACAGTGCATTAACACCTACACGAAATCAAATCTGCCCTTCAATCATACCAGATCATATATTTAACGACTAAAAATAGTAAAATAAATGGCCAAACTAGGAATTGTGCAGGTAAAAAATGGATTGTGTACTCACACCTTCTTGTTATTGCTGATTGGGCAACAATAGTTGTGAATAGTGCGTAGATGGATCTCAAGATCGGGATGATTATTTGCAAATGAAAGCAGTGCAACTGTCCACGCTTTTCCAATAGTAACATGTTGGTTTAGTTTGAATGTGTTTGATAAACTTCACCAGGGAACAGGCTGGAAAAGTTTACCCATCGGAATATATGTAATACACTTCTGTTTGTACCCGGATAGACAGATCAACTTATATTCATTCTTTTGTCCAATGTAATATAAACCCTCATTGAATTGCCTCAACGATTGTAACTAGCTGTATTTTTGTATTGTTATGTTGAGCCAAAAGTTAAATATCTGTCTCTCGCACTGGTCTCAACTTAAGATGTATTACCATGGCTTTGTTTTGTTGAATTATTGCGCTACTTCAGTTCGACCAAGCTGCATAACACATTTGATTACCAGCTCCCCAAAGTGGAACTTTCACTTAGTAAGAAAATGGAGTGATGTCACTGAACACTGGTAGTCACAAAAGCATTATCTGTTCTATGTAAACCAGTCATGGTACTTGCGCATATACTTGACTTTCGTATATGTGAGTTCCTCGAACATTGACTATATAAGAGGCTGCAGTCCTCTCTCTATAGTATATACTCAAATACAACAAAATTATGCAATTGGAAGAGTCACAATTTGTTTGAGAAACTCACCTTAAGGCATGCACTTCGTGTTTCTGAATCATCTCAAACATGTGTACCTTTTCTGTCCCTCCTTCCCTAGTTTCAGTGGAAGTTTAATTGTTATTATCGCACCTCTACATTAACAAATCTGACTATGCACAGTATGCTTATACTGCAGTATATCTTGCCTCTGTTGATAAACCTGAAATATGTCAACTACTCTACGTGAGTCCATACTGAGCAATTTTTTGTGGCTTGGCAGAAAACAATTTGATGAACACAATTCATTCCATGTCCAATTCGGAACATGAAATAGGTACCGTGAAGTATTCGCCTTGTTATACTTTTGATTCGTGTGCAGATTTACTCCAATCTCAATATAATATTTTCACAGTTTTAACACTAAACGCTCGAAGTCTCCCGGCAAGAATAGACAAACTGACGATTTTACTCGAGCAGTTAGAAACTAAAGACTTCCAATTCAGTGCCATTTGTATTCAAGAGATCTGGTTATCTGACAATTCACATCTATTCCAACTGCAACTGGAAAATTACAGCCGCGTAAACTCAGGAAAATGCTCTTTGGGCCACGGTGGCCTCATAACTTATAGGCATGTAGATTGTCGATGCAAATTATTGACTCAGCATTCTAATTCTGATATTTGGGAAGGACTTTTTCTTGGAAGTAAAGGGTCAAAACTTACATACGAAACTTGTACTAGACAATATTTACAATCCACCTCAGCAAAACAATAACAACCCATGTATTAAAGCATTTAATGATGAATTGACTCCCATTGTAAACAAAATAAAAGACACTAGAGTGAATGCGATGTCAGCCGGCGACGTCAAAATTGATCTACCAAAATTGAACGAAAGAGATTGTTTCAGTAATTTATTAATTTGTTAGCTACAAATAGCTTCTGTCCACACATCACCTCACCAACTACATTTTCTTAAAAAAATGGCACCCTCATTTACAATATATTTTTGCAATAGTCCCAGTGAATAATTGGCTTTAGGAATCTTAATCTCTGCTATCTCGGATCATATCCCGTGTTTTACTTTATCAACTGCACCTTATTCAGCTATTCCAAAGTTTATGAACATCAGAAAATCAGACCAAAACGCATATAAACATTTTTATACTGATATAGCTGCATCCAGTTTCCAGTCTGAGTTTGTTAATGAAATAAATACAGATCCAAATTTATATTATAATATCCTTGCAGACATAGTAAATTCAGCAAATTAGAAATGTTTTCCTGTCATGAAGGTTAAATACCAAAAAATATAAATACTGTAAATCCAAATGGATTACTACAGGCATAATTGATCACTTAAACACCATGACAGCCTATACAGGAGGTTGATATCAGCTGATATCAGTTCACCCAATTACGAGTCTCTTTAATTTAATTTAGCTACACATATAACCGTATCCTAAACAGAAATATTCGGCAAGCTAAATATGTGTTTCATCATAGGGAATTTGATGGATGTAAATCGATAAAAAGAAAACTTGGGATTCAATTAAATATTTTTTGAACATATATAATAATAAGAGAGATTTTTCAGATTATTTGACATAATGATGAATATGTTAGTGATAAATTGGAAGTTATCACGGAATTCAATAATTTCTTTACAACGATAGAAATAAATCTTGCTTGAAAAATAGATACTCAAGGTAAACCAAATTTTTATCCTTTCCTAACCCAGAATATCAGACATAGATTCCTATTCATTCAGGTAAATACCTTGGGTGTTTAAACAGTTATCAAGAATCTTCAGACAAAGACAAGCTGTGGACACGACGCGATATATACTAAATTACAACGGTTTACTGAGCCTTTAAGTCCAAGTTTTAGCATTAATAATTAAGAAATCTTTTCAAACCGGTATTTTCCCTGATCAGTTGAAGATAGCAAGAGTAGCACCGATTTACAAAAAGGGCAACCCTCATTTATTTGATAACTATGAACCAATTTTTCACCTTTCGTATATCTAAGGTTTTTATTGAAAATTGCTGCAAACCAATTATATGAATACTTTCAAGCTGAGAATGGATTATACAACAGCCAATGTGAATTTAGAAAGGAGCATTCCACAGAAGTTGATGTTCTAGAAATTATCAATAAGATTCTACATCAAAAGAACATATGCAACACACCAATTATAATATATTTAGACTTATCCAAAATTTTTCATACTTTGGACCACGACATCTTACTGTTCAAATTAAGTTCATATGGAATTCAAGGTAGGCAGCTTCGATGGTTCGATATTTACCTAAAAAATCGTACACAGTATGTTGAATACAATGGAACCAAATTGGGTATTTCTCATATTATCACAGGTGTTCCCCAGGGGGTCCACTGTTGCACTTGTTTTATTTCTTATCTATGTTAACGATCTGGCAACTACTTCGAACCTTTTTAACCTAACTATGTATGCAGATGATATAACTTTGCAAGGTACTTTGAAATATTTCAACTCACATTCAGGTTTTAACAACGAACAAAGTTTTGTAGCCCTAAACAATGAATTAAAAAATCTAGGATTGGTTATGTGTTAACAAACTCTCTTTAAATGTACGCAAAAATAAAAACATGATTTCCATACACCCCAAAAGCAACTGGCAAACAAAATACCTTGTATTGTAAGGAAAGTACTGTAATAGAAAAAGTGTGTCCATTTAATTTATTCGGTGTTACCTTAAATGGAAATCTGACCTGAAAAGTTCACACTGATATATTTGTTATAAGACAAATAGAATAACAGAAATGCTTAATAAACTAAAAAAAATATTTACCCAAATCAATTTTAGAAATAATATACAAATCTCTTATCTTGTGTCATTTTTTAATTTATTCATTCTTGCATGGGAATTCCAATATTATCGTCTTCAGTTACAGAAGAAGGCTATAGGTATCATTTTCAATGGCAAATTCAACTCTCATACCAAACCCTTATTCAATAAATTAAAACCACTTAAAATAGAAGATATATTTAAAAGTTGTGTCTTGCAATTCTTTTTTCAAACACCGAAAAATCTCGTCCTTTTTAGTCCCAAACTTTCGAACTCAATCAAGCATCTAAAATTCACCAGTATGGTACAGGAAACTGAAATCGCCTGAATCCAAATCGAGTTGATCAAAAATTTCGTGAAAATTGTATTAGAAATTTTGTTATCAAATGTGTTAATGAAACAAATGTATGTAAACAAAATTAGTATGCATAGTTATAAAGGCTTTTCAAATTATGTAAAAACAGTGGTATTTTTTTCGCAGCACGAATAAGATTGTTCAATCCCAAATTGTTATATTTGTGAACATGGTTCTTGAGTGGTTGTTATATTTGTGAACCTGATACCTGGTGTTACCATGGAGATAATTTCACCAATTGTATATTTTGTTTTATTTTTTACGGTGTACTACATAATGTCTCAATGTGTAAGCAGTTCGAAGCTATTCCTTTGTTCTAACCTGCACAATAATATATAACCTCTCACATCATTGGGTGGCATCCATGATAGCGGCAGTATTCTCTGCCTTAATGGATTTTCTACTGATTTTATCTAGATTTCCACATTTGCTGTACATTATCATTTCACATGTATATTTATCCTAATAATTCTTTGTACACTATATTTTTTTTGTCAAATAACCTAATTCTGAGTCTGAGTGTGGTGCCGGTTTTAGATGTAGACAATGCCATGACACCTGTCCGCACTATTGACTAAAAATAGATACAATTACTATCATAAAGGAAAGTTCTGTACAGTTCGTAGTTATTGTTTTTTCTTCAGAAAACGTTGCTCGTAATTTAACATCACATTCAGAAATATAAAAAAGAAGTGTCATTCAAAGTAACCAACAGCAAACCACGTAAATGTCAGGTCCAATTTCATATTTTTTATTTTCACTTTTTTCAGAGATAAGCATTTGGTACATTTGCATCATGCTCAATGCAGAACGCATTTTAATCGTAACAAAAATGGAAAGTTTTACGTTATTGCCTCCAAAACTTTCACCTTATCTCGTACGGAAAAGTAGAGGGTATATGCAGTAAAACGTCATAACAAAATCGCTATGCAGTCAGTATATTATCCCTGTTTGAAGTGGTCAATAGCCCCATATGTTTTGCATGCATTGCAAAGACAAGCCTATATTACATCAGTCTCAAAGCCTGTAATAATCAGTCTCCAACACATTTTTCGAAAATAATTTCTTACTAATAGTAAGATGGAAAAATGTGCAGGGCTCGGAGGAAGCCACTGTGCGCAATAAGATTGGCAGGGCCACAAAGCGAACCTTTTTGTGGAGGTAAAAGGCAACCAAAGTTCGGTTTTTGGCCCTAATTCGGAGCCAACCGCGCACCCAGGTACTCAATCTTGTACTAATCAGTAGGTCTTGTATCCACATCTTAATCATATACCAGCACATTGTTCTTGTACAAGAGCAGTGGCTCTTCACCAAACATACAGATCTATTTGAATTTCATACCTCACGTTAATGTAACCGGTATATCAGGTATCAAAGATTCTGCCATCATATCATTACAAATGTAACAAGATTGACGCCAATCGCATAATTATAGGTGGTTATTTTAACACTTTTTTTTCACGTGAGCGTTCGGTTAACACTTAACAGGTTTCCTCATTCCTTGGGAGAAAAAACTTACAATGTGTTATTAACCATACTGTATGAAACCTAGCTTCAAATGAGATATGGTGGAAAGGAAGCATGGTGCTGACATTGGATGCTATTCGGATCACATAATTTATGGTACAGACATGTTAAATATCTTTGTTATTTAATGCCATGCTCAAACATGCGTTTGCTTCCACTTGTTTTCTCAATATCTCTATGCACCCTATTCCTAAAAGTAAGAGAAAATCATTGAGTGACTCTAACAACTGTACGGGCATTGCTCTTAGCAGTATTTCAGTATTCTACAATTTGGATTCAAACGAGAATGCTCTACCACCCAGTGCTCATTTGCATTGAATGAATGTATTCATTGTTACAACTCCCTTGGGTCAATGTACAACTAGTATTTTTGGATACCGCTAAAGCCTTTGACAGGGTTGAATATGTCAAATTAATTTTACCGCTGTTACAAATAGGTATATGTCCCATATTAGCCAGACTACATTTGAATACGTTTTTAGATCCAAGAATGTCCGTTGCATCCACTCTGCAGAGTGTGTTCTAAATGTAAAATATTTGCCAACGGTTTGCCAAAGAATATGATGTCATATTCAATCTAGAGAAGTCCAAACATTTGTGCTTTAAAGAAAGTGAACAATATGCCAGTTTGTATCTTCATAATATCCCTATATGCAAAGTAACTCAGTGTGATGACCTAAAAATATTATTGGTTTACATGCGGAACACCAAAACATGAAGAAGTCTATTGAAACGCTTCAATCGGAAATGGACATTCTCATGGCGCAATTTGGTAAATTATTTCCTGAAACAAGATACAAACTATTCAAAACATATTGCATGCCGCTATACGGATGCCAGTTGTGGGACTTCTCAATCAAGGATGTTGATTTGTTTTTATACAGACTAGAGAAAAGCAGTACGCTTTATCGGGAGAATACCATATACCAGCCAAAGTAACTTTCTTCCATATATTTACGAGTATGTACTTGTAGAGGTTCAAATTCATACAAGATTTATTAAATTTATTCATAAAATATTTAATAACACAGATCCCCTTCTTTATACGTTTGGTGTGATTTCTCTTGATAGCAGTTGTTCCTCCTCGTGTAAAAAAGTACAATGTCAACAAATATATCTTTTATAATTGCAGCTTTACCCATTGGATCACCCAATGGTATATATCCAACAGTCTTCATTTCTTAGTCAGACCGCATCCCTCATTCGAGAATTATGCCAAACCAGAGACGAAAAATCCCGCACCAATTTATCACATTCAGAACTTTTAGATGCAATACATACAATATGTACTATATAAACTCACGTCACGCTGATCTCATCTGAATGCAAACCATGGAGGATATGACTCATTTCTACATTATTTGGACGTCATGCCTCGCGAAGTTACCGTATTCTGTTTGTTTGTTTGCTTGTGTTTTATTTTTAACTTATATACTTCGTGTATGAATATATACATATACGTCCAAAAAATGGGCTTGTTCTTGGGCCCTGTGGCATTGGAGATAGGTCAAGGTAAAACACGTCACATTCCCTTTGTATGATGCATTTCAGGTATCGTTGGCATAAGTATATATTGTAGGGTTCTTGAGATGTTTTGCTGGATGTACAGACGGACAGACAGACAGAGTATCTCTATCTTAACTTGCTCTCTTCTTATGTCACGTTCGGTGGCATGGCGCCACCTTGCGTTTTGAGTGTAAAGCACAGGCAACCAATAAAAGAATTGCAGTTATTAAGGGCTCTTTAAGTAGGGTCTGTCAGGTAACTGTAACCACACATATATTTTGTTTGGCCTTAGGTTACTTGGACATTTGTGGAAACATGTTTAAAATAATTGTTCTTTCTCCTTTTGCACATTGCCTCCTTTGACGTCAACTTAATTTGTCACAAGGGCACAACCGGAGACACTTGTAACAATAATAAATATTATACTTGCAAATCTGTCCCTTTACATCGAGGGCACCAGAGACAGGAGTACGCCTGTGATGTGTCCAGGTTATGGAATATGCAAAAATATAAACATCTTAAAAACCACCAAAAGAATGTAGTTTTGGTCGGTATTTGCTGTTAGGTGTCCAGTCTCGAGCTCCGCACTTTTGCTAAAAAAAGCTTTGAACATGTTGTCAAGCAGAGTCTCCATGTTGTTACTGTGTAAAAAACATGATTTCCCAGGAGTACAGTTTTGTTTGAAGAGACGATTGACAATATCGCAGCCACAATTCGCCTGCACCAAGGTTTCATCAGCTACTACAGCATTATTTTCCGATATCGTTCATAGTAGCGAATAAGAGAATCTCCAAATCTTCATTTATTTTGTTTCTGTATATAATGCACGTTTTGAAATTTGAAATTTCCCACCTTTCCAAATTTTCATTTCCACCTAGGCAATCCGTTGGCGCTTAAAATTATGATTGTGTTCCAAAGGAAAATCAACTTAAACAGATATACCTCCCGAAAAGAAGATTGTGCCATCGAAAGGTACTAGTTCAGTGAGGAACCTTCGTCAATACCTTAAAAAAACTGATCATTCTGTATTTACTCAAACAGTCTACAATAGAAAAAAAGTAAAATATCAGAAAGTGTATCGTTCATATAGGTTGAGTCTTCATGGAATAACAAAGATCACCCTGATTACACCAGCTTATAATCGTAACGGGAAAAAGATATTTAAAAGAATATTATGTTCTATTGTGAGGAGTTAATTATGGTTTTTGAAGAGTTTAGACTGAAAACCGTATTCAGTCCTAGTAACATGAAAGAAGTACTGTTACAACCTAACTGTGACGCACCAGCAAGATTAACACAGTGCATTAGCACCTACACGAAATCAAATCTGCCCTCCACTCATACCAGATCATATATCTAGAGACTAAAAATAGTAAAATAAATGGCCAAACTAGGAATTGTGCAGGTGAAAAATGGACTGTATACTCACATCTGCTTATTAATCGCTGATTGGGCAACAGTAGTTGTGAACAAGTGCGTAGATGGATCTCAAGATAGGGATGATTATTTGCAAATGAAAGCAGTGCAACTGTCCTCAAACGTCACAAGGGAACAGGCTGGAAAAGTTTACCCATCGGAACATATGCAATACACTTCTGTTAGTACCAGGATGGGCAGATCAACTTATACTCATTCTTTTGTTCAATGTAATATAAACCCTCATAGAATTGCCTCAACAATTGTAACTAGCTGTATTTTTGTATTGTTATGTTGAACCAAAAGTTAAGTATCTGTCTCTCGCACTTGTCTCAACTTAAGATGTATTACCATGGCTTTGTTTTGTTGAATTATTGCGCTACATCAGTTCGACCGAGCTACATAACACATTTGATTACCAGCTCCCCAAAGTGGAACTTTCACTTAGTAAGAAAATGCAGTGATGTCACTGAACACTGGTAGTCACAAAAGCATTATCTGGTCTATGTAAACCAGTCATGGTACTTGCGCATATACTTGACTTTTGTATATGTGTGTTCCTCAAACATTGACTATATAAGAGGCTGCAGTCCTCTCTCTATAGTATATACTTAAATACAATAAAATTATGCAATTGGAAGAGTCACAATTTGTTTGAGAAACGCACCTTAATGCAGTCACTTACTGTTTCTAAATCATCTAAACCATGTGTACCTTTTCTGTCCCTCGTTCCCTACTTTCATTGAAAGTTTAATTATTATAGCACCTCTACATTAACAAATCTGACTATGCACAATATGCTTATACTGCAGTATATCTTGCCTTTGTTGATAAACCTGAAATATGTCAACTACTCTAGGTGAGTCCATACTGAGCAATTTTGGTGGCTTGGCGGAAAACAATTTGATGAACACAATTCATTCCATGTCTCATTCGGAACATGAGATGGGTAATGTGAAGTGTTCACCTTGTTATACTATTGATGCCTGTGCAGATTTACTCCAATCTCAATATAATATTTTCACAGTTTTAACACTAAACGCTCGAAGCCTCCCGGCAAGAATAGACAAACTATCGATTTTACTAGAGCACTTAGAAACTAAACACTTCCAATTCAGTGCCATTTGTATTCAAGAGACCTGGTTATCTGACAAGTGAGATCTATCCCAACTGCAACTGGAAAATTACAGCTGCGTAAACTCAGAGAAACGCTCATAGAGCCACGGTGGCCTCATAACTTATATCAATGTAGATTTTCAATGCAAATTATTGAGATGCATTGTAATTCTGATATATGGGAAGGACCTTTTCTTGGAAGTAAAGGGTCAAAACTTACATACGAAACTTGTACTAGCCAATATTTACAATCCACCTCAGCAAAACAATAACAATTTATATATTAATGCATTTACTGATGAATTAACTCCCATTGTAAACAAAATAAAAGACACTACAGTGCTTGCGACGTTTGCAGGCGACGTCAATATTGATCTACTAAAGTTGAACGAAAAAGATTGTTTCAGTAACTTATTTATTTTTTAGTTACAAATAGCTTCTGTCCACACATCACCTCACCAACTACATTTTATGAAAAAAATGGCACCCTCATTTTTAATAATTTTTTGGAATAGTCCCAGTAAATAATTGGCTTCGGAAATGTTATCTCTGCTATCTCGAATCATATCCCGTGTTTTACTTTATTTACTGCACCTTATTCAGCTGTTCCAGAGTTTATGAACATCAGAAAATCAGACCAAAACCCATACAAACATTTTTATACTGATATAGCCACATCCAGTTTCCAGTCTGATATTGTTAATGAAATAAATATATATCCAAACTTAAATTATAATATCTTTGCAGACATAATAAATTGAGCAAATTAGAAATGTTTTCTTGTCATGAAGGCTAAATACCAAAAGTATAAACACCGTAAATCCAAATGGATTACTACAGGCATACTTGATCACTTAAATACCGTGACAGCCTCTACAAGAGGTTGATATCAGCTGATATCAGTTCACCCAATTACGAGCCTCTTAAAATTAATTTAGCTACACACATAACCGTATCCTAAACAGAAATATTCGGCAAGCTAAATATATGTTTCATCATAGGGAATTTGATGGATATAAATCAATATAAAGAAAACTTTGGATTCAATTAAACATGTTTTGAACATGTATAATAATGAGAGAGATTTTTTAGATTATTTAACATAATGATAAATATATTACTCATAAATTGGAACTTACCACGGAATTCAATAAATTCTTTACAAAGATAGGAATAAATCCTGCTTGAAAAATAGAAACTCAAGGTAAACCAAATTTTTATCCTTTTCTCACACACAGTATCAGACATAGATTCCAATTCATTCAGGGGAATGCCTTGGGTGTTAAAACAGTTATCAAGAATCTTCAGACAAAGACAAGCTGTGGACATGACGCGATATCTACTAAATTACAACGGTTTACTGAGCAATTAAGTCCAAGTTTTAGTATTAATAATTAAGAAATCTTTTCAAACTGGTATTTTCCCTGATCAGTTGAAGATAGCAAGAGTAACACCGATTTACAAAAAGGGTGACCCTCATTTATTTGATAACTATGAACCAATTTTGCACCTTTCGCATATCTAAGGTTTTTATTAAAATTGTTCCTAACCAATTATATAAATACTTTCAAGCTGAGAATTTATTATATAATAGCCAGTGTGGATTTAGAGAGGAGCATTCCACAGAAGTTGATGTTTTAGAAATTATCAATAAGTTTCTATATCAAAAGAACGTATGCAACGCACCAATTATAATATCTTTAGACTATTCCAAAATTTTTGTTACTTTGGACCGCGACATCTTACTGTTCAAATTAAGTTCATATGGAATTCAAGGTAGGCAGCTTCGATGGTTTGATATTTACCATAAAATCGTATACAATATGTTGAATACAATGGAACCAAATCGGGTATTTCTCGTATTAGCACAGGTGTCCCAAGGGGTTCATTGTTGGACTTGTTTTATTTCTTATCAATGTTAACGATCTGGCAACCTTTTAAACCCAACTATGTATGTAGATGATAAGACTTTGCAAGGTACTTTGAAATATTTCAACTCAGATTCAAGTTTTAATAATGAATAAAGTTTTATAGCGCTAAACAATGAATTAAAAATCTAGGACTGGTTATGTGTTAACAAACTCTCTTTAAATATACGCAAAAATAAATACATGACTTTCCATACACCCCCAAAAGAAACTGGCAAACAAAATACCTAGTATTGTAAGCAAAGAACTGTAATAGAAAAGGTTTGTCCATTTAATTTAGTCTGTTTTACCTCAGATGAAAATCTGACCTGAAAAGTTCACACTGATAAATTTTTGATAAGATAACTAGAATAACAGGAATCGTAAATAAACTAAAAAAATTATTTACCCAAATCGATTTTAGAAATAATGTACAAATCTGTTATCTTGTGTCATTTCAATTTATTCATTCTTGCATGGGGATTCCAGTAGCAAATGCAACTTTCATACCAAACCGTTATTCAAGAACTTAAAACGACTTAAGATAGAAGATATATTTAAAGTGTGTGTGTCAACACACACTTTTCTGTTTTTGCTTTCTTTATTTCTTTCTTTCTTTCTTTCTTTCTTTCTTTCTTTCTTTCTTTCTTTCTTTCTTTCTTTCTATCTTTCTTTTTTATTTCTTCTTTCTTCTTCACCAGCAAATTTGTCCGACACTTTTCTCGGATACTATTATACATAGAAACTCCAAACTTGGCATGATTGTACCTCCATACAAGGAGTTTGACCGCTTTACACAGAGGAATGGAGATGTTTAAAATTATGCAAATGAGGGGCATTTGAAATTTCAAATCTTGAATATCTTCAAAAGTATGATAGATAGAGATGTCATTCCAACTTCTACTAGGGGGTTATTGACCAGTGCCCATCCAATGAATTTAAACCAAAAGTTTTAGCCATTGAAATTATGCTAATTAGCAGCATTTGAAATTTTAAAACTTGAATATCTTCAAAACTATTATAGATAGAGATGTCATTTCAATTTTTACTAGGGGGTTGTTGACCATTGCGCACCTAATGAATTAAAAATAAAAGTTATAGCAATTTAAATTATGCTAAATAGCACCATTAGATATTTTAAATCTTGAATAATTTCAAAGCAATAAAAGATAGAGACGCCATTCCAACTTCTACCCCTGTGTCATGGAATAGTTGTACGTTGCCATACCAATATGCTTTGAAGACACACACACTGATTTGCTATGCAGCAAATCGTTTTTCCTAGTTAAACGTTGTGTCTTGCAATTTTTTTTCAAACTCCGAAAAAATCTCTTCCTTTTTAGTTCCAAACTGTCGAACTCAGTCAAGCATCTAAAATTCACCAGTATGGTACAGGAAACTGAAATCGCCTGTATCCAAGTCGAGTAAATCAGAAATTTCGTGAAAATTGTATTAGAAATTTTTATATCAAATGTGTTAATGAAACAAATGTATGTAAACAAAACTAGTATGCATAATTATAAAGGCTTTTCAAATTATGTAAAAACAGTGGTATAGTTCGCATTACAAATAAGATTGTACAATCCCAAATTGTTCTATTTGTGAACATGGTTCTTGAGTGGTTGTTATATTTGTGAACCTGACACTTGTTTGGTGTTACCCTGGAGATAATTTCACCAATTGTATATTTTGTTTTATTTTTTCAGGTGTACTACATGATGTTTCAATGTGTAAGCAGTTCGAAGCTATTCCTTTGTTCTAACCTGCACAATAATATATAACCTCCCACATCATTGGGTGGCATCCATGTTAGCAGCGGTCTTCTCTGTCGTAATGGATTTTCTGCTGATATTATCTAGATTTCCACATATTGCTCTTCATTATCACTTTACATGTATATTTATCCTAATAATTCGGTGTACACTATATTTTTTGTCAAATAACCTAATTCTGAGTCTGAGTGTCATGCCGGTTTTAGATGTAGACAATACAATGTTACCTGTCCACACTATTGACTAAAAAAAGATACAATTACTATTATAAAGGAAATTTCTGTACAGTTCGTAGTTATTGTTCTTTCTTCGGAAAACGTTGGTCGTAATAAAAACATCACAGTCAGAAGATAAAAAAAAGAAGTGTCATTCAAAGTAACCATCAGCAAACGACGTAAATGTCAGGTCCAATTTCATATTTTTTATTTTCACTTTTTTTCAGAGATATGCATTTGGTACATTTCATTTGCATCATGCTCAATGCAGAATGCATTTTAATCGTAATAAAATATGGAAAGTTTTACGTTATTGCCTCTAAAACTTTCAGCTTACCTCCTACGGAAAAGTTGAGGGTATATGCAGTAAAACATCATAACAAAATCGCTATGTAGTCCGTATATTATCCCTATTTGAAGTGGTCAATAGCCCCATATGTTTTGCATGCATTGCAAAGACAAGCCTATATTACATCAGTCTCAAAGCCTGTAATAATCAGTCTCCAACACATTTTTCGAAAATAATTTCTTACTGATGGTAAGATGGAAAAATGTGCAGGGTTCGGAGGAAGCCACTGTGCGCAATTAGATTGGCATGGCCACAAAGCGAACCTTTTTGTGGAGGTAAAAGACGACCAAAGTTCGGTTTTTGGCCCTAATTCGGAGCCAACCGCGCACCCAGGTACTCAATCTTCTCCTAATCAGTAGGTCTTGTATCCACATCTTAATCATATACCAGCACATTGTTCTTGTACAAGAGCACTGGCTCTTCACCAAACAAATAGATCTATTTGAATTTCATACCTCACGTTAATGTAACCGGTATATCAGGTATCAAAGATTCTGCCACCATATCATTACAAATGTAACAAGATTGACGCTAATCGCATAATTATAGGTGGTGATTTTAACACTATTTTTTCACGTGAGCGTTCGGTTAACACTTAACAGGTTTCCTTATTCCTTGGGAGAGAAAACTTACAATGTGTTATTAACCATACTGTATGAAACCTAGCTTCAAATGAGATATGGTGAAAAAGGAAGCATGGTGGTGACATTGGATGCTATTTGGATCACATAATTTATGGTACAGACATGTTAAATATCTGCCGTTCTTTGTTATTTAATGCCATGCTCAAACATGCGTTTGCTTCCACTTGTTTTCTCAACATCTCTATGTACCCTATTCCTAAAAGTAAGAGAAAATCATTGAGTGACTCTGACAACTGTACGGGCATTGCTCTTAGCAGTATTTCAGTATTCTACAATTTGGATTCAAACGAGAATGCTCTACCACCCAGCGCTCATTTGCATTGAATGAATGTATTCATTGTTACAACTCCCGTGGGTCAATGTACAACTGGTATTTTTCGATACCACTAAAGCCTTTGACAGGGTTGAATATGTCAAATTAATTTTACTGCTGTTACAAATAGGTATATGTCCCATATTAGCCAGACTACATTTGAATACGTTTTTAGATCCAAGAATGTCCGTTGCATCCACTCTGCAGAGTGTGTTCTAAATGTAAAATATTTGCCAACGGTTTGCCAAAGAATATGATGTCATATTCAATCTAGAGAAGTCCAAACATTTGTGCTTTAAAGAAAGTGAACAATATGCCAGTTTGTATCTTCATAATATCCCTATATGCAAAGTAACTCAGTGTGATCACCTAAAAATATTATTGGTTTACATGCGGAACACCAAAACATGAAGAAGTCTATCGAAACGCTTCAATCGGAAATGGACATTCTCATGGCGCAATTTGGTAAATTATTTCCTGAAACAAGATACAAACTATTCAAAACATATTGCATGCCGCTATACGGATGCCAGTTGTGGGACTTCTTAGTCAAGGATGTTGATTCGTTTTTATACAGACTAGAGAAAAGCAGTACGCTTTATCGGGAGAATACCATATCCCAGCCAAAGTAACTTTCTTCCATATTTTTACGAGTATGTACCTGTAGAGGTTCAAATTCATACAAGATTGATTAAATTTATTCATAAAATACTTAATAACACAGATCCCCTTCTGTATACGTTTAGTGTCATTTCTCTGGATAGCAGTTGTTCCTCCTCGTATAAAAAAGTACAATGTCAACAAATATATCTTTTATAATTGCAGCTTTACCCATTGGGTCACCCAATGGTACATATCCAACAGTCTCAATTTCTTAGTCAGACCGCATCCCTCATTCGAGAATTATGCCAAACCAGAGACGAAAAATCCCGTAACAATTTATCACATTCAGAACTTTTAGATGCAATACATAAATATGTACTGTATAAACTCACCTCACGCTGATCTCATCTGAATGCAAACCATGGAGAATATGACCCATTTCTATATTATTTGGATTTCATGCCTCGCGAAGTTACCGTATTCTGTATGTTTGTTTGCTTGTGTTTTATTTTTAACTTATGTACTTAGAGTATGAATATATGCATATAGGTCCAAAAATGGGCTTGTTCTTGGGCCCTGTGGCATTGGAGATAGGTCAAGGTAAAACACGTCACATTCCCTTTGTATGATGCATTTCAGGTATCGTTTGCATAAGTATATATTGTAGGGTTCTTGCGATAATTTGCTGGATGTACAAACGGACAGACAGACAGACTGTGTCTACCTTAACTTGCTCTCTTCTTATGTCACGTTCGGTGGCATGGCACCACCTTGCGTTTTCAGTGTAAAGCACAGGCAACCAATAAAAGAATCGCAGTTTTTAAGTTTCAAGGACATCACAGTTTCCATGGTACTGATTTTTGCCCGATCGCCGTCATATGATACGCTTTGTTACAACAGTATTGAAAAAAAAATCAATCATGCTTACAAAACGGCCATATATTGAATGAAATATAACTGTAAACACATCGTGCTGTCAGGCATCGACTAAAATCGCTAAGTCTGAAAAAAAAAAACAAACAAAAAAAAAACAAACAAACCATGATGTGCCATGAAAACTAACCATCGGACTATACATGGCTTGGTAAAGGATACCCCTTATGTAACTGGATGAACATGAAATATTTTCTAGCTCTCATTCACTTAAACACAACTTTTTTTGCGCGGGGGGGGGGGTGGTGGTGGAATGGACAATTCCTTTCTTGAAGTATAACTGTTGGCGATATCCGTGTCAAGAGCTTACAAACAAAAATGTTCATGATAGTTCATAACGGTTGTGATTTTCTTGCGTAGACGGCTAAGACCATTGGCTTATAAATGGTTCCACAGAAATAAAAAAAGCAGAGCAATCAGCGTAACAAGTGACATTGATGTCCCACCAGCCGCAGATTTTACTGGAGCAGACCCATCTACAATACAAAAAGTGTAAGAAAATACTTGATTGAAAATGTCAATGAACCAATTGATGAATGGTATAATTGCCATACACTTGATTACACGCCTGTCTATTTGTAACCATGATCATAATTATACATTTTCATCATACGTGTGATATTAGAAGGAAAATATATATGGAATCGTGTTACTTGTGGCAAGATATTTTCACTAACGCTGATTACTTATGCTGTCTTTCCCTTAGAATTGAAACTTTCTGGTGCTGGTTAATTAAAATTTCTAACTGAAAAGAAGCCTTGAGACGTGTCATTTTATCAGGATTTTTTTTATAAAGTATTACACGGCCTTTTCATGTGTATAAAACCGACACTAAATTATGGATACTACTTTTATTCAGCAGTAAATTACTAATCGTTAAAATAAGCATATGAAAATATTGGTTCCCATTTACTGCGGTGTGGACGGGCAGTCGAACAATAAAAATAAGATGCTGAACGTTTCTGTAGAATTTACGTTATTGCTCTGTTAAAATCCAGAGGGCGCTTCAGCCATACAACTTGCAAATTCTTCTGCAACAGCTGGTTATAATATCTAAATGCGGCATGGGGTTTCCGTGATGAATTAAATTTTCTCACGTTTCCATGTGGTGAAATACCATCATATATAGAGAGATTTTTATATGTTAACAATTAATGTTTGGCTTGTGCACTGAGATCCTAACGAGAACATTTGTAGTCATGAGAAGGCCTGCTGCCAAATGGGCCCCTTCCTTCTCTGATGTAGTTCTGTTTCGAAACATCTGGCACTGGATCAGAGCTGTATCAAGCTGATATCGTTTATCAAGAACTTAAATGATACAATAACTTTTAATCTAAATATGTTTGACAGTTCTCATGATATTTTACCATGTGAATGTTTGCTAGACTGGTGTTTCCCCGAACAAAACCTATCTGAGCCATATATATATATATATATATATATATATATATATATATATATATATATATATATATATATATATATATATATATATATATATATATATATACAAAATAACAGTCTCTCAAGCCGACACTATTTTGCATTGTTTCCGACATTGACTTAACAGACACTTAATGACCAATTAGTGTGGCTTTTCTGTTTTATTTTTGAGCCATAGGGCTGGCAACCAACTCACCTTTTTCCAAAAGAAATTCTTTTGTGTTTTCTCCTAAGGCGTTAGAGACGGTGAGCCAGTATTTCCGGAACACTTGTGGCGTGGTACGGTCAATAGACAAAATAACGATATGCTCATCCTCCAAATTCTAAGGGAGAAAAGCATAGCAAGGTCTAGGTTTATCTTTTGCCTGCCAAAAAGAATATCAAGGCATATATATGTATATATATATATATATATATATATATATATATATATATATATATATATATATATATATATATATATATATATATATATGTGACAAGGTAAAGTTGACATTGCATTCACACAAACATAAGGGGTGAGTGCCACCACTTGCCAGTTTTGAAAACTAAAAAAGTTTTGGGGTGTTGGAAGCTGTCACCAGGTGGTTGCGCTGGTGTGAGACATGTGACTGGTCTCTTGTTTGACCAGACCACACCTGTCTTGTCACTTGCACACAAGGCTTTTGAGGGAGCAACAGCTCTGGAGTGGAGCTCCCATTTTGGACAGAAACCACTGTGCCTGTGCTGGGTGTGACAGTGACATGTGTGCCAGTGGTATCTATATGTGCAGTCTAGCTGTTTTCTAGAGGTGGGTAAATTTGTATTTTGAAGTCAGGTGTAGAACTGTCACTCTAAGTTTGTGGCTGTACACACCATAATTCATTATTTCTCACAAAATGTTGTACATGTAATGTTACTTTGGCTGGTACAAGCCAATGCAAACAAAAGTTGGTTGCTACACCATAATTTGTAAGCTTGTTGCTACACCATAATTTGTAAGCTTGTGGCTACACCACTATTCATAATTTGAGCCAAAATGCTGTGATATTACTTGGCTAGTACAAGCCAATGCAAATGGGACCAGTTCTGGTAACATGCCCCATGTAGGTTGTGTATCAATACACTGGATATGGGAATGTGGTTTCACTGCAAAGTAATGAAAATAAGCATGTTTATCAATGTATTTAGCCAAGAGGGTAACATATGTGACATACAGTGTTCTCTTTGCTGAATCGTAAATTGGTATGAGTATGCACAGGTAACCAAAGGGACCTAATTCAGTATGCAGAAAACTGGTTTGTCCAGTTGGTTCTGACACAGCCCACAAGGTGGGGTTGCTTATGTAACATACATGTGTCTGTTCATGCATTGTTCACATAGGACAGCATTTCCCTTCATACATATTGTGTGTTAAAATAATTACACTTGTCTTAATGAGCTGTGATACATTATAATAAATGATGTTGTAGTTAAAATATTCCAGACTTATAATCATGAACCCATTATTTTCAGGCTGTTTAGCAGGGGCTGCTTCTGCCATTCTGCCATAGCTAGGCCTAATTACATGGGCCTGTGTGCATGGTCTTGCCTGCGTGGCCATATTGGATGTGTTCTCAGCAGGGTAAGTTCACAGCTCTTGTTTTACAAGAACTCAGCTGTTAGAATATTGCTGGTGGTTTACAATTTGAGCAGTTCATTCATTTTGTTTGTGTTACATTTTTTTGTTTTGTTTATTTCTGAAATTATGCAATTTGTTACATTGCTGATATGTTGCTGTTACATACTTGATATGTTACTGCTATATTGTTGATCTGTTGCTGTTGCTTTGCTGGTTATTTGGCTCCTCATTTGCATTCAGTGCCACTTATAAATCGTATTTGACATCACACTGCTGTAGTAAGGAACAGCATGTCTTCACTACAGGGTGGATTGTCATTAGCAATGTGGGACTACCCATGTACTGGTGTTTATAGTAAAGTATGTTACCACTAGGTCATATGTACACAGTGATTAACTCACTTCTTGTGTCCTGGGAAGGCAGGTAATATGCTAATTTGTAAGTAACAGGACTTATGACATGCCAATTTTCTCATGTTTAAAAATGCTCCAGTGTGTACTGACATGAGTAAGCTGGTAATTTATTTCATGCGATGTCACATATTGGATTTTACATGTTAGTGATGATGCTCAGAGGACTGGATATTCATGCATGTTTTGCATTTTCTTTTAGGATCTAATAAAGTTGTTACACACAACGGCTGCCTTACTTGTCATTCTACATATATATATATATATATATATATATATATATATATATATATATAAGTACATACTGGTTCAGAGGTAAGGCAAATTGTTCTCATCTAACTTGTACTATACAAATCTAGTAATTAGATTTGGTTTGACTGGTAACCCTTTTTTCATGAAGCTCTGCATTTATAAGCAAAACTTCATTTATTTACCTATTTCATCATTTGGCACATTCATATTTATCCATTATTATGTGGGTTGTCTTTGCTAAATTTTAGCTTAGACAAGGTGCCAAGATACCAATACTATACACACACACACACACACACATATATATATATATATATATATATATATATATATATATATATATATATATATATATATATATATATATATATATATATATATATATATGAACTGTAGTTCTAGAAATTTTCGCGCAAACTCAATTTTTCTTAAATTACAGAATTTTCGCGCATTTTGATTTTCACAATGCAATCCAATGCCATACGATGTGGTGAAATACAATGCAACTTATATATATATATATATATATATATATATATATATATATATATATATATATATATATATATATATATATATATATATATATATATATTCAGTTAAGCCCACGTTAAACTTAACAGTCACCAAATGTATCATCCTTTTTCAAAGACTTTTTAAACCATTTCAAAACCATTTTCGTTTAATTGCATTAAAACCAATTTGAACACTATAGCACTATTAAGCCTTTCTCTGATGGTTAACAGCTATTTCACATACTTTCTCAACCCTTTTGATGAAAATTTTGAAATGGTTTCAAATGGTTTGCAATCGTTCCAACCACTTGAAACCCTTTGTCAACTTTTTACAAACCCTATGTCAACCTTTTGAAAACCTTTTACAACCTTTACAAACGCCAGTACAACACTTTACAATACAATAAAAATGCACTAGCTTGGTTGTTAAGTTTTAGAAGGGGTTACCTGTATATACTTGGGTGCTCACTGATATGAACATAGCTGGATAATGTCACCGTTTGCGACCAAGTGCATCATAACACTGACTAACACATTGTCATTTTGTTATTCAATTAATTATAGGGTATGAACACTGGGTATTTATAGGGTATGAAGCCTTGAAGTACTGGAATTTCGAATCTCGTTTGTTTTCCGGGGGCCATTTAAACAAGTAAAATGGATGACATATAACGGAAGATTCTATCAATTTGAATTTTTGCTCTTTCAAAGGAGCACAAGGAATTGGATTGCAGCTGGTGGCATCTTTGTATCTGCATGTAGTGCAATAATGATGGAGCACAAAATAAGTTTGATGAGGTTCTCCATGGCGAGAGACACCAAAATTAAACATACATACATACATACATACATACATACATAAATACATTTATGTGTGCGCACACAAACATATATATATATGTATATATATATATATATATATATATATATATATATATATATATATATATATATACATATATATATATATATATATATATATGTATGGAAATATTCTGTGTGTACATTCATGATTAGACCTGTTTCACCAGAAGAGATTTACTTTGCATGATGCGTGTTTTCATTTTGCATGTATTATGTTTTATGAACGCGGATATGATTAAAAATGGCCATAAAATGGTAATCTAGTTAAAATATTGGACTGCAATGATACGTAATATTTATGTGACTGCGATCTACGGCCACTGCAAGTTAAATCTGTTAAAACATCTTTGATTAGTTTTCCCTACCGACTTGTCCACCAGTTCTCCTATGGCTTCACATAAACCAAGTGCACGTTTACATGTGGGCATGGGGGCTTTCCATGCACCCGCTTGGGAGATTTAATGATACCCACATTTCTATGCTCCTCAAGGCGTCTTATCACCATTTCTAGATGTTCCCATTAAAATAATCTGCACCACAGGGTCCAATGGCAGCCATCGTAAATTTTGTGGAGCGCTAATGTAAAAACTAATTATTTTATGACATTTGTTCTAATCCTCACATAATGGCGAATGAATACACTCTTCCATAATCTTATGGCACGGACAAGCACTTGGAGGCATGTATATGTTTCTCAAAGACCATGTTTACGTGGGCCATGTTTTTTTTTATTTGGGGAGAAATGGGACAGTGCATTGCTAACTTATGTCTAAGTGGTGAAACGGTTAACAGAAACTGACCAATTGTTTGTGCCTATGACTTTCTTTATTTGTCTTCCAGTGCATGCGCCTAATTAACTTGTAAATCTTACGACCTGAGTGTATCTAGTGTGGGGTTACAACCAAAACCCTGCCTACTTCTGGAAGTTCTTTTCCCATTGCAGGAAGATGCATCAATTTCACTATGACAATTGCATCAGACCAAATTCAGCTGCAAGCACAAGAGCTTCGAAAGAAGATTTTCCTCCATTAAATAAGGGGTTTTGACCTCTCACCAGTTAAGGCAAGGACCCATGCAAGTTGGCGAAGAGTTTTCAAACCAATACCATGACCACCGCTGTGCAAAACAGAGGAACAGCAGCAAGAATGTGTCAGATCACATTGAATTTCAAATAGTAGTGCAGTTTATCCAGGAGCATATGATAAAAGATAACGAAGTAATACGATTGTCATCCCTTCGAATCATGTACATTCACAGACTAGATAATCAGAACTACAGAAATGGAAAACTGTCAGCACTAGCTAGGTTACACACGTGCAAAATTGCATCAACAACTGTTCTGCTCTTTCTGTGGACAAGGTAAAACAGCTTGATTTACTTTGGTAAAATGGAAATGATTGTTGATATCATGCCTATGTATTTTCTTTCAGCGTTTCATTTCTGTAGTTCTGATAAGAGAAATCGCTTTCATCTAGTCTGTGAATGTACATCATTCGAATGGATGTCAACTGTTTTTCTTCATCCTCTTGTACAACATGTTTCTGGGTGAAGTGGCCTACTTTTTGAAATGCTTGAGGAGCTCCATGGCGAGAGACACCAAAATTATACATACATACATACATACATACATACATACATACATACATACATACATACATACATACATACATACGTACATACATACATACATACATATGTGTGGGCACACACACAAGCACATAATTATTTAAAAATATGGAAATAGTCTGTGTATAGATTCATGATCTGCCTTTTTTTACGTACTTCAAACCAAGCAGAGCTGCACATACAGTCAGTCTCCTAAGTGAATTGCTTGTGATGGCCCCATATAACACCAGCAAATAAAGCACATGCACTTGAAAACTGTTAAATTAGTTATATACACAAACAATTCTGGCCACCATTTCACCAATTAGCCATAGATTAGAAAGGCACAAACTCATCTCTCACACCGTTTTGAATGATATGGCCCATAAGACATGCTTTTTTTTTAGAAAATAAATGTTTTCAAACGCTTGTTCATGCTGCAATTTATGACAAAGCGTAATTACTTGTCTTTATGTCATGTTCAGAAGAAACATCGTGAACATATTCAGCTTTGGCATCTGCATTTGGCAAAATTCAATATTGCAGCCATAGGACCCCTGTGGTGCAGTTTCTTTTTTCAATGGGAACATCTGAAATTAGTAAAAAAAAAAAAAAAACCACCAAAACGTTGGTCTCTTTAGATCTTCGGGGGGATGTACGGTAAACTCGGCTGCCCACCAGACTACAGATTTTTTATAATTATTAGCATTAACATTGATAATACAGTTTTGTCAATCACAATGCTTCTTTCTGTATTGAGAAGTATATTTAAACTTTTTTTTCTGGTTTCAGTACACTCCCCGATATGTATTGGAAGATATCATAGAGACCTCAAAAATACCCACCCACCAGGCCCCCAAAGTGGATGTGAGAAGCCAAATGTAGATATATTATTACCGAACTAAATGAAGTCTGATGAATTTTGCAATGATATAATCACCAGACCTAACTAATTACCGCAAACTCACAGTCAACGTAACAGATACCATAACATGTGTGGTACGTCTATAGCCCCTACGAATGTAACTGCTGATATGGGGACCATAGTAACCTGTTGTAGGCGCAATATTGCAGGCCCCGAAACGTGTTCTGATCATTACCCGCTGGACACTCGTTATCATCATTCACGTTGACATGGCCTTTTTCCAAAATCAATTGTTGAACGTATTTGGTAAAAAAAATAGTAAACTCTGCAGTACTTCTGTATTTATCTTTCGAAGGCGGGGGTAAATGAATGCGGAAAGTAGAGAACTTGGTTAACGGATTCGGGTATTTATGATATGGACATATTGCAGGACATTTGCCTTTGTACATACATAAAAAAAATCAATTATGATCAAATCAAATTTTCTCTACCCCTTTTATCACTTTCGCTGTGTATCTGCCGTTGACTTCCCCATAAGACAGAGTGGCATTGGTGACGTTGTTCCTCTCCCAAAACCATTTGGTGTGAGTGAGATGCAGAGGTGGATCGGCCCGCACGCTACAAGCTACACTGATATTATCGTAGTAAAGACCAGCTCGAACAACTGGACCACAATCGAACCTTGGAGCAACTGCAAACATAAACAACCCGATAATATTTTTCATCTTTTCTTAAAAATCAAAGCTTCATCTCTGTCATCATTATCAAAATTAATATTGCTGCAGCATATATTCTTTATAACCTGATTCTGTATTTCACCATAAAAAAAAAAATTCTATATTGACATAAAGATTAAAACGAAGCAAACTGTGTAAGGTTGGTCTCTATTTCCTTTCGTTTTTGCCACGCTACTATAATCACACTTTTTTGACGCACCCGATTGTTTTTCAAGCAGTATATTGAAATCAGACGTACACCAACCAATTACATGCAGGTCATAACCCCTGCTTAACCCCGTTTATTTTGCATACTGTCCATTAACAGAAGTCGTAAAACCCTGTGTTTTGCCGCATGCCTAAAGTTTACGTTTTGCCCTGTGAAACATGGTGTTTTAATTTACGAAAGGTCACACCCTTTGTTTATAAAAGTGCGATTATAACTTAGTTGATTAAACAAGTTACAACAGACTTCCTTACTAGCAACCGTGGTTGATTTGTACTTCTTTCGTCTTTGGTATATTCATAGCAAAAATGTTAGAGCGAAAAAGATATCAGGTGAGCTGGTGAACTGGTGTACTCAGCATTGAATTTAGTCTATAATAAAATAATGACAAAGGCTATGAGAGAGAAATTTAGCTCCTATGGTCCAACACATCGCTTTTTAGAGCCTACAGCAGTGGTTTGATTCCAACACAGAATAGTTGCAGATTTGATGATGTAGATGATAGACGGTAAGCACAGACAAGACATCAATTGGTGCCTGGTGGGCTTAGGGATTCCAGTATTAATAACATACAATTCAGCATGTGATATTTCGATGAAAAAATGGGCAACATCTTCATGGATGGATGCATATGAACAACAAACAAACTATTTAATGTTCATAATCCTATAAGTTATAATGTTTTTGGCATATACCCACATTGAAGTAAGAACTTGATGGAGATAGCCACTCCCTCACACTCAGGAACAGAGGCACTGCATGTCACTGTTTGCGTGTTTGCCTCATATGTTATCTTTATTGGTGCAGCTTCTGTGGTAAGATTAACCTGAGTTGTATGTCTGGAAACAAAATAAACAAAAATAAGCACAAACTCCAACTTCTTTGGCTGAACGTCTGGATAAAGTCGTTCGGAAAGGGGTCTACAATAGAAACAACCACGTCAATTAACTTTGCAGGCACTTTGCTATTGAGATGGGTACAGCTTAGCCAAGGCGTCGTCTCTAAGGCTAGCCATTCAAAAACTCAAGAACAGTTTATCCGCGGCTCAGTCGATGGCTCCAGCGAATGGCTACGGATTCTGTCCCAAACTATGTTTTTTTATACCACAGATGTATGGTTTCAACAGCTACGAATTCAGTACAAGTTGACATGTGCATGCCTTTTTAATATGTAATCATCTTTTTCTTTCATGCTTAATGTCATGCATACTGAACAAATAAATTATTGAAATCTATACCGGTCATTTCAACATCATTTGTCTGTAAGTCCATCCACTGACTGCATTGACTGCCAACTACCAACAGTGATCGTATTAACCAGCCAGAAGTGTTCCGTGGGAGCACACCTTTTCTGACGCAAGGAATATATGACTGTTAAGCGATCACGTCTTACACCCGACTCAACAAAAATGATGACTTTATTGAGCGGTAATATAAAGAAGAGTGACAATTCCTGTGGCAGATGTGAGATGACAACACAAATATAGCCCCTTTTGTTGGAACAAGTGGGCAGTGTGAACAGCCCGTGCTCAGCTGACCGAGGCTTGTTCACAAAGTCAAAGTTGCTACTGAATTGACCTGTGTTGAGCTTCAGCTGAGCGCATTTAACATTTAGAACTAAGATTTGACTGATGAAAACTGCATTAAAATATGAATTTTACTGGAGCATGAGAAATTGAAGAAAATTTTAAGGAGAACTTTAAAAAGACCATTGCTACTTGGTGGAGAAAATAAATGATATGGAGCATTAGAATGCACTCTGACCTACACAGTAATCAACAGGAAAGGTACATTTACCGATAAGTACCCGAATTGAAAAAAATCGTTAAAAATCGGAAATCTACAGCAGTGCCACGTAGTGAACAAATGTGTTTTACGCTTGCACAAAAACGATTCCATCACGTTTTTGCTTTGTCTGAGTGACAGTTCTGGAGAAAAAGTCGAAAAAAGCGAGAACACAAAAAAAATCATTACAAAATAGGGAAAATTGCAACGTCGCCTGGTGAACAAGGAGTCCTTAGGTGTTTTCCTGTGTGATATCAAGGCAATTGGGTGAGTGGTTTCGGAGAGCATTTTTAAGATTTGCCCCCAAGAAGAACAAAAAATTCATTAAAAAAATAAAAAAATCACTGGAGCATTACTATTTCAACAAACTTGGTCGAGACCCCCCCGTACGTTGCCACCAAGTTTGAAGTAAATCTGGCTGACGATTTCAGAGAAGAAGTCAAAAATATGAATAAGCATTAGGATACCCCTTCACTTACATAGTAATGAAAAAGAAAGGTGCATAAAGCAAGAAGTCCCGAAGTAAAACAATGGTTAAAAATCAGAATCCACAGCAGTGCCACTTAATGCAAAACATTGTTTGACCTTTGCAAAAGAAACATATCCACTGAGTTTCAGCTAAATCTGTCTGATGGACAAATTACGAACTAAGTGTCCCCAGGAGTGTTCCTGTGTGATATCAATTGCAATTGGGTCAGCAGTTTGGCAGAAGACCTTTTTAAGATTTGCCCAAAAAATAATGAAAAATTCATAACAACTTTAAAACATTGCTGTGCATGACCACTTGAACACACCTGGTGAAGACACACCCAAGGTAGATCCCCCAGAAAATGTGAAGAAGTTCAGGTTACTGGTTTTGCTGAAGAAGACAAATATGTGAAGTGTGTAAGGACGACAGATGTAAGACAAATGAGCCTCCTAAAAGCTCAGCTGACACACAAGTAAGCTGAGCTAATAGATACTTAAAATATTAGAACAAATAAATTTTAATTTAGTCATAAAGTAAACTATACTGGCCTTGTCAGTGGACAGCCTTTGATGAAATGAAATTTAGTATATAGGACACATTTAACTCAATCTTCGTGCACCTTGTTAATTAATTACACATGAAAACCTGAGCTTCCTGAGCCGTCCAATAAAGATCTGAGTTGAGCTGGCTTGACGCAACTCCTGTCTAATTTTACTTGGCTTAAATGAGCTGTGCCCATCTCCGCGTTGATAAGGAGGACAAGACCCATAAGACGGGGCACCTGAATCCTGAACAGAAGGAGCTCATGTTTGAGTTTCTTGAAAGTAATCCTGCAGTGTATGATGTTGATGCCAAGGTTTACATGAACAGGGCCACTTCCATGAAAGACCAGGTAGAGGCCATGGGAGTTGAAGTAAGGAGGTTGGAATGATGGCTCCAGACCCAGCATAAGACTGTTTCCACCCTCAGGAAGGGGGTAACCAAATCTGGTTCCAACTACAACCCTATGGAAGATCCATCAATGGGAGGGCATAAAAGGCATATCTAGACCCAGACGGATTTTCTCCAGAAGCACATAAAGTAGCCCCGGCAGCACACTGTGTGATCAGTGAATGCCAAACTTTTAAAGAAAATAATCTGGATTTTTGTTTTCATACATTTTCTTGATTCTTTGGCTTATTTTTGTCAATTTTACAACATGATTTTTTTGGTAAATGTTTGTTTTTTATTTCTTATCTATGCTGTTCAATTTGTTGTCTTTGCAGTTCAGAAGAAGTAAAGCTGCTGAGGCCCTAACTCAAGCTCCTGTAGACCCACAGATGCTTCAGACACAGAGTCAGTTACATGTAGTTCCAAAATATCCCAGATTTCCCATTGCTCCCAGTCTTCTTTGTCCAGAGGCATGGGCAAGGGCAAGGGCAAAGTAAATGGCAACGGCAAGCCATTAAGCCAGGTCAACCCAGATCATGAAAGACTCCACTACCATACAGGCTGAAATGGTGAAGATCATCGCCAAGCTCTGCTCAGAGATGCTTGATGAGCGTCAGGGGATGCTCAGCTAACTTTCAGGCTACTGTGCTAAGATGACGAACAGACAGTGGGGCCAGTTTGAAGGTGACATGAGGCCCCAGTTCCAATGCTGGTACCGGCAGTAAGTTTGTATTTTTTACCTATTTCTATACTTTTTTCAGCCTAAAAGGGTTGCTTGAAATGTATTTTCAATGCATTTTTTATTGTTTCCATCACACTTTGAAATACACTGTTAAATTTGAACTTTGAATTGTAGATTGGTGTCTAATGTTTATACTTTTAAAATACTTATTCCAAATCAGAGGATCAAGCTTAATAATGGAGCTTAACTATGCGAAATTTGGGACTTTGTTGCTATAGAGAGAAACAAAGAAGGAAAGAAAGAGAGGAAGGGTGGTGGGAAGAAGAAAGCAGGAGAAGGCCTCATCAGGAAGAAAGCTCAGATGTGACCATGAAGCCATCACCCTCACAGTCCAGCAAAGAAATATTCCACCATCAAAAACGAAGCAATTGCTTTATTGTTAGCACTTCAGCATTTTTGAAGTATACGTTACCTCAGGTCTCTATCCAGTACTGGTCTACTCTGATCAGAATCCCTTAAAATTTGTGGATAAGTCCAAAGACAAAAATCGGAGATTGTTGAGATGGGGTTTGTATCTCTAAGGACATTTTCTGAAAATTGGCCCATGTCCCGTGGAAGAAACAATGTGGTTTTTGATGCGCTAAGTAGGGTGAAAAATTTATAAATATAACTCACATGAATGTGTTCAGAGGGAAAAAATATTAACAGTACTATTGATTATGTACCCTTGTGCAAAGTTCACTTGAAATGAAGAAAAATTTGTATTGAAATATGTACAGAATTAATGGTTCAAGTAATCAAACAGGTGATTATTCCTAATTTGATCAGGAGGAGTTTGTATTGTTCACAGTAAAACGGTTTCTCAGTTTGATGAGATTTGTACAAACAGTGCAACTGTAACAATTAGTGCCATGTGTGTGTGCATTACATTGAAACAGTAAATGTGTGGTATAATTAATCTATGTGAATGTTAATGCCACTTTGTAGAAAGAGTAGATATTTCTTGCTAGAAATCACTGTGTATTCTAGATTAGAATATTTAAAAAGTTGACATTGACAGTTGGGAAGAAATATTCTTGTATTTCCAAGTATTTTCCCCAAGGAGGTGTGTTATGGATGTGATGTTTGTTCTGATTTGGAGAGGTCACTGTACTCATTGAGTATGTGCAGAGACACTGAGTTGGTCTGCTTTATTGGGGTGACTCTCAAGATTTTGTAAACAATTAGAATAAGCTAGAATATAGCCTGCATTCATATGCGAAAGTCCACACAGGTCTGAGAGAATTGGAATGTGTAACTAATTGGAAAACTCTGGAATACTGGTGAGATATCTAAGCCTAACTATACAAAGCAGCTCCTTCATAACTTGGGAAGAGGTGGATTCTGAGATCTGACGGAAGCTGTGTGACTTTAAGCCAGTGGGACTGTGAGCCAATTCTATTGCAATGGAAATATCCATTATACATTGTACCTGCGGAGTGCGGACAGCGTCTTTGAGTGGACTGGTATATTTGGTGTTAATGGTAGCACACTGGAACAAAACTGCACTTCTGTGGGATTTGGATCAGCACCACACCTTGGAGTACCACACTGGAATCAAACCGTACCTCTGCGGGATTTGTATTTTTTTTTATATTTGGCACCTGCCGTAGGACTTGGAACTGTGAGATAGTACCAGTGGATAACCTCTTACCAGAGATTAAGATTTACCTACAGACTGTTTAAGTAACTGGAATAACAGCCTAGCTAAGTGTATAATTTCATTTGACTACTTTGTACTGTTTTTTATTTCTAAAATATTGTTATTGGTAAAGTTATATGATCGTTGTCATTCTTTGTTGAGCTCTGCTAATATTCAGAAGGTGGGCATCGTAAATTTATAGTAGAAATTATTGCTACCATTCTTATCTCACATTACATTTGCACAGGACTATTTCTAAATTAAGTGGAACAATTCCATCATTTTGGTCTTTGAAATGAAAATCTTAGGCAGTTGATACTACATGCATCTCTGTTTCCACGACTCAGCAGTCTAAAGAAGTAAAATTTTATTATTTGAAAGAGAGAGAGAGAAAAAAACTCGTCTTTGTCCCATGCATTTTTATAGCCACACTGTGTTAAAATTAATTTTTTCAGCTTGTTGAAGACTCTAAAAGGCAGATCCCTGCATTAAATAACTATCTTTCATTCAGCAGCAAAGTCGATTGACAAATGTCCGAACACCCAGCTCCAAATTTATATGTTGGACACATGACAGTGATTTAAAAAAAATGTGCGTTCGTGCTTTTATTTCTGCCTTCATTCCCTTTTTTTTTTTAAATTGTGATACACTTTTTGAAGCAAGTAATTTAAAAATATGGAAAAATGTTGGGTGACCTTGATCAACAGAAACCCGTGAAAAGACATACATTGAAAGGCTGACGTTTCCCTGTAGTGAACCCTCAACAGTCTTAAGAAAACTGAAGTACAGTTAAAGCTGAAATTGTGAGCAAATATTTATTCTAGTTTTAACACTAAGCCCTTCCAAGTTACAGGTTCACTGCATTGTCGGATGTTTGAAAACAGGATAAAATAGTGGATCAGGATTCCCGATTCCATTAAATCTTTAGCCATACTAAATGCAAATATAAATAACATTTACTCCTGTCCAAAGCGTACTTACTGCACAAGTCCTCTGTCGGCAACTTCATCCCCAATGACAACTTTCTTTTCTTCCCTCTTAAATAAGCTGCTTTTATTTTGTCCAGCATAGGAGATTGTTACCGTAGGTGCAGGAATGGCCGGTCCCACCATGCAGCGGAAATAGCGTGATTCTCCATCATAGCTTCTCACCCTCTCGCCATTTCTATATTCACGTGCTTGACTTGGGTCAGATCCCACCGCTAGAGAGAAGAGCCGAATGCTGTTTGGAGGCACTGCAATAACATAAGACGATTGTACTGACTTGCACGAATATACACGAAAACATTAGCATAGCTTCTACCGCAAGCATTTCAAAGGGTCACGAATCGGATCTAGACACAATGTTTAGCTATATTTATTGAAATTAACACAGATAATGTGACAATGTATGATCATTTGAATTTTGCTGAATAGTTAAGCGATGACTTGGGAGGGTATTATGTGGTGGAGTCCCCCACTAAGAACACCAAAGGGTCTGTGGAAGTGGTTTTAATAAAAAGGGATGCATGTTAGTTGAGGATAAACAAAAATGAGACTCTAAATTGATGGTTTTAATGTAGAAGAGGTCTCTTTATTCTGATTTTGGAGTTACCAAAAAAGCTATTCATCATGTTAACATAATAACGGATAAATATTGCAATAGCATGGACGGATGTACTGAGTTATTATGTGTTGCAAACGTACATGACAAAGATATCATTGCTAACACTTCAAACTACTTACATTTATGCATAAAAGTACGTCTTTTCTCATATTTACTTGTTTTACAAACACCTTGACAGCTCACTTTACCTCTGTTGGTCCTTGTCAGGTTGCATATGTCAATATAATTGCCAAAATGAAAACGTGATTCAATTTTTAATCAGCACTATATACATGTAACAGATTCGTTTTGTTTGTTTGTTTGTTTTTTCTTTCCTTTTTTTTTGAGATTGGTTAATGTATATAGATTAAATTGGGGCCAGGGTCATCACTACAAATATAGTCCTGTCTTTGCGGCCTCAACATCAGTAAAAACATATTGTGTAGGAAATGCCTTCGTATTATGTCTATCTTGTGTTTGGCATTATTACTGAAAACCTGTACCATCCCTTTGTTTTACCCTTGCCTCGAGCTGCCCAGCCATCGGGATTCCACCTGTTGCTATTTTATAACTGAAACATTTTTATGTGTTTCGTTTCTTCAATTTTACATGTTATTATTCTGAATATTCGTTTTGGACATGTTCAATGATTTGTGCCTTAGAGTGATAATTTGGGAGTTTTGATTCTTTAATTTAATCAAATAGTTGATACCAAAGAAACGTGTGCAGGCATTGCATCAACGGTGCTACCGTTTTCTAATTTTTGTTTTGCACGTGCTACTGTGTTCTATTCTGAATTTTCGTTTTGCACGTGTTCAATGATTTATGCCTCAGAGTGATGCTTTGTGAACCTTCATTCTTTGATATGATCATATAGTGGATACCACAGAAACGTGTACAGGCATAGTTACAACGATGCTACCGTGTAGGTGCACCATTTGTAACAGCCACATGAATCTATTGATGGAGACATAACACTTACCAAGTACTGTTAACGGTTTATAAGTCTTAATGTTTGGTTGAGCCGGGATATAACAACCATAAGAGCCACCATCCTCAGCCTGGGCACCTAAAAATGATATATAAACTATTTTCACTGTTTCAATTCTTGTTGCAACAAAACGTGTGCTCATCAATGAAACTTGAGTCAAAGCATCTTTCAATCAAAGTACCAAAGCAAACAAGAATGGCCCAGGTCAAGGGCTTTTTTTCCGCGTTTCAGCATCTTCGCCTTAAACACACCGAGAAAAACGTTTGAAGCCTTCTGGATCCTAGTCACGCTGGTTAACTGTCGCCATAATGGTAATTTCAGTGTGTACTGAACAGTATTTGTTACTGTGAGATATGAACATTTTCTGCATTTGACGTTCTTGTTAATAAATCATCACTTTATATAATACCAGACATACACTGATATACACATAGCTGTAAGCAGGAGGTAGGTAGTAGAACATAGATCTGCAACGGATGTTTGACCACCTTTATTGATATATTCGTATATAGGTAGCTGAATAGCTTAAGCTAAACTTTAAATTTCCCCTAATGATATGGCACGGATGTACCAGAAGTCAAGCAGATATACCACCATGGCCTTTTGTTGGGCCTGCTATCGTAACATCTGAGTGAGGTATTGGAGCACCGATCTGGCAGGAACACATGCAGAGAGACAGTCACACAAAGGGAGAGAAAAAGAGACACAGAGAGAGAAAGAGAGAGGGACAAATATTTCAAGTATATCACAAAGACGTTCTGGGCACCAAAATACATCTTATACTGTTGCCTGATAGCAATAATTGTAGCGAGTTCCTTGTGAAATGTTTAATATTTTGAATAGTCAAAATACTTTATGTTCCAAACATAGCGCATACAGAAAAGAGCAGTTTTAAATTAAAGATGAATTAAAAACATATATGGATATGGAAATAATGATCAAGAAAGTGCAGTTTCCCAAGTTACAAATGAGGGGAGTAATTTAGTTTTTACACATCTATTCTGAATGATGTGAAATACAATGTTTGCACAAGGTATATTTTAGTGGTCATAAGATATATTTTAGTGGTCATTTATTTTTGTTTCCATGCATAGCTAAATGAAATTCACACGATACATGTATTTTGTTGATGACCAGCTTCAGAAGCGGCTTTTGTTACTCTACATTAATATTTACAATCTAACTTGCATCCCATCTAAGAAAACAAATCAACATCACCATCATTCAGATGAATACAAATGCACATATTTAAAATAAAATTTACTTTACAACATGCCAACACCAGTTTTTTCGTGCACCTCCGTTAGAGCAGATATCCCTTTTTATGACGCCACTGCACTATGCTGTTTGTGATTAGCCAACGTTAAAACGTAAAAGTAACCAACATGTGCAGGTAATAATGACGTAGACCTCCGTATCCTAATGGGTATTCATGCAAAAAAACCAACGCCATTAAAAACAGAAAATTATGTCATTTGCTTACCTGTAATTTTGAGGGTAAATACAACAGCATCATACATCTCCTGTACAGTTGCTGAGTATCTGCCTGTTTTTTTGAAATTGTCATTTATGAGAATGTTGGTACCAATTGGTGTTTCAGTGGTGCCCTGTTTTTTCATCCAGGTAATATAAGTGCTTTTATCTATGTCATGAGCGATGCAATTTACCGTCACGTCCTGTCCAATCTTCACTTGAGGAACACTGATGTTAACATAAACTTCAGCTGCCCAACAAATCTCGATAACTGAAATCGCAAGAATATCAAATTTTATTATGGCATCAAACCTCTTTCGTGAATAGGTGGGTAAAGCTTCTTATGTGGATTGGTTCCCGAATGAGTATTATGTACCTCTGGAGGGGCGCGTGTCTATGAATCCAAACATAAAATTTGCCAAAAATAATGTCATTTTCGTTCGACAGTCGAAGCAACATAAACTTAACCTGTTCAATTTCACCCTCTTTCAATAAAAGTGAGCACAAACACACAGTACTTTAATTTTACAACAGGTGTCAAAGGTACAGAAGCATTATAGTTTGTTGCACTTTGGCACATAATCAAACTGAAAAAGCGCAAAACATTTTTACCGCATGAATATTCACACAGACTTCCAAACCTAAGACAAAAGTGATGTAATATATGCTTGAATATTGCAAACTATGCATAGGCATGCTACATTGTCGATAAATAGGGGTTTATCATGATTTCCCTCATCCGTCTATAATGAGATCATATGATTCCAATGTATTGCATACATTTTGGATGCTATGACATGAAAAATATATCTCGAGAAACTTATGTCAACTAAAAGGAAATATACTTTTTAAACACATTTTTTATGTAAGGTACTCAAGTTAAAAATGATGTATTGGATTATTTACAAATGCTTTTGCGTTTAGCATTAGAACAATCGGAGCAGCAATTGCAGTCTATTTGGTAAAAACCACACAGGTGTCTTTACAATTCGCAATGACTCCTAGGATACTTTTACATGTTAGTTTCTCAGTGCCACTCACATCTAAAGTCGATCTACTAAAGTGAAACTAGTGTTATTTGTTATAAGGATCTCAGATTCGTATTGCTCGTAAAAAGACCTTTCATTAAAGTACCAGCATGCCTCTAGTTCCGAAAAAAAACTGTTGAGTCAGTCCAAAATTTGGCAATTAAAAGGTAAATTTCTCACGGCTCCATAAGCCTGAACACGCCAATAATTGTTTTTGTATTTACCATCATTTCTATGTTTATTTTCGTCAAAGGGCGCGTGGGTAGACAGTCAAAACTTTTTACCAGCTCCTCCTATCTTGTCGATTTTGCAAATAAAGTGCTAAGTTGTGAGACTCTCTCACTGCACGACTGACACAGCAACTTCCGATGTCAAATACGATCGATTAAAAGCAAACACAAGCACTTAGCATGTCGTCGATGTTGTAAAGTATCCAGAAGTTTATTGCGAAGGAGAAACACTGGTGTTTTGTAACATTACCAATTTTGCACGATTTATACAAGAAAGCTAACTCCTACGAATGAGCAGGTCAAGTAGAATATTTTCGTTTAACCGTGTAACAGAGGAGGCATATATATATATATATATATATATATATATATATATATATATATATATATATGCAATGAACTTCATTTAAATTGTGTTTATGAGCGTATTGCCTATAGGGGTTGAAAGGCGTTTGCTTAATAGAGCAGTAACGTGCTCCATGGTTAATATCTGTCAACCCCATGCAGCCATAAGCTCATAATTGCAGTGTAAATTGCAATGAAAATAAAGTCCATTTCTTTAAATCGGAAATGGGTGTAATGAGTTTCCCAATAATGTCTCTTTGTTTGATCGGTAGAAAGTTCCATAGCCATAGACATAAACTACAATATCAGCTTAAGGTTAGACATGATTTCCTTGTACAACGTACACACACACACACACACACACACACACACACACACACACACACACACACACATACATACATACATATATACATATACATATATATAATATATATATATACATACCGATTTGCACCGAGCACATGTGAGTTTTGAAAAAAAGCAGCTCTAACATACAGTTATTTCCCCATGAACAAGATTTTCATAGCTTGAACACAAAACTATCAACAACAACAAATGCCAGAATGCTGAACAAGTGTCCAGGGTCATTTTCCTCATCGAGAACATGAGCCATAAACATTCATATGTTTGTTTTAATAGCAAGGTAACCATTATTATGTTGTAATAATCTTGCGCAAGCGTGTGTATTTTTGGGGCCATTTGCGCTGGGGGGGGGGGGGCAAAGGGGTATGAACGAATCTACTTCACCACTTTTAAAATAAATTCCTGAATGAGGCCTGTCTTGTCATTCGTTATAAACAGGTTCCTTGTCTGGATAACTATGGACCACCTTTTTCCTTTTACAGGTTTGACGCTTAGGACTCAATCTGCATCAAGGAAGGTGTCGATTTTTGGCACTCCATTGTGATGGGTCTTTTCTAAGTTTCTAAGCTTTCGGTTTACGAATAAATCAAGGGATGGAATGGTTTGAAGGCACGCAGCAGTTGACACACCACTGGGTTTGATAAAATTGGGCTTAAAGGAGTCAAGCAGCAAAGTGTTTGATAAACTGCTTTAATCTAAAAGTATGCCATACGTTGTTTACACTAAGTAGATAATTCAAGATAAATTAAGAGTTTGCTTGCCCGTGTATATATATGTCAGTCTAGCCTCTAAATATATAGATTTGACACTACGGCGTTATCAAGTTAAAATGAACTTTATATATTTTTTTTCGTATTTTGGCGAAACTAGAAGTAACAGGGTTGCGCAAAACTCATATTAGACTTTATAATTTTGTGCCATGGGCCTGCAGTGCATACCTTTATTGTTTTTCCAAGACAGACTCATAAAATCTTCGGTTGTCTGGAGACCACACACTAGAGAAACTGTATATATTAGTCATGCACTCTGATTTTAAATATTCACACCTTCATGTCAGCATACAAACTTTTTCGGGGGCGATAACTTGAACAAGATCTATATATTAATCTGTCGCGAAGGCGACAATTGCCATTTATATTGGTTCAAAGAGCATGTGGCAAGCAGAGATTCTAACTTCTGCGATGAGGCAGACATCGTATTGTTTTGTGGTGTATTGTATTGTATTTATTTGCTTAAAACTTTAACTGCAGTTAATAGTTTTTCTTATACGCTTTAGGTAGCCATATTAGATTCTCGTGTTATTTGGATGTGAACCGATTTATGGCTGGGAGACGATACTAGTAAAGCATCAGATGAATATATATTAATGTGTATTCGTGTACCCATCTTTGAATTTTTGTTTAACTACGGTTAAACTTGCTGAAACGTGGTCCAAGACCATGGCTTTGTCACGTGCGACATACAAATCACCTTACTAACGCTTGTGATCACCTCGCCATATATACAAATACAATGCACCAAGCATACCCGTTGTAGTAGTTACAAACGGAGATATCTATTAATACTTAATTTTCATAATGGTAGAAAAACCATATACTAGGAACGAACTCACCAGCAGAAAAAAGTAGAATGACGCTGCACAGCAGGAAGCTAGATTTTGACACCATCTTGATCATCAGTGTTCGAAAAGACCGGAACACGGCAGATCTACGGAGCACATGTCATAGGGTAGTAAAAATTATCATTATAAGTATTATAATTATTATTATAATTATTATTATAATATATAAGTATCTGAATTGAACCTTTTTTTTGGCTTCAGAAAGAGAACTATACAAGCGGATAATGTGTTTCAAAGATACAGTAACATTTCAAAGCACGCAAAATGAGGTCATAAGGCATCTGTCGAGAACTTTCTTGATAAAGTGTACACAATGCTATCGACCTATATATTGATGTAAAAAATACCTGTACCTAGATACCATAGACTGTCACTGAGCACATGATAGGAGACTTTAAAATTGCGAAACTACTATTTGCGACTGATACGAATCACAAACACTGAAGTGTTTAATCCGAAGAACGTTCAAAAATGAAAGTTAGATTCCCCGCGGGAACGCGGTCCAAATGGAAGGCACCAGAGGCTATCCAGTAAATAGACAACGTCACACACGAATCGATATTCAATGCATACCTTGTACGGACATGTACGTGAGGTGTAAAATAGCTCTCTGTCGACAGCTGTTTGGTCGTCCGGAAAAACCTCCAGCCCCCAACCAAAGGCTGCTGTAGCTGTACGAGCAGTTCTGATCAGATGTGTTCATTTATTCCTAGATTGTGTTGTACCGACTTTTATTTATTTATGTTAGACCTACGTTTTTTTCATTTTCATTTATATTGTACATATATGAATAGCACCGATTAAAGTTCAATTCGATTCAATTAATTCCTGTAATGTACTATAAATAATGTTAACAAATAGGAAAGATGATTTGCTGCATAGCAAATCAGTGTGTGTGTCTTCAAAGCATATTGGTATGGCAGTGTACAACTATTGCATAACACAGGAGTAGAAGTTGGAATGACACCTCCATCCCTTGTAGCTGTGAAGTTATTCAAGAGTTAAAAATTATAATGGTGCTATTTAGCATAATTGAAATTGCTACAACTTTTATTTTTAATTCATTAGGTGCGCAATGGTCAACAACCCACCAAGTAGAAGTTGGAATGACATCTCTATCTTTTATAGTGTTGAAGATATTCAAGATTGAAAATTTCGAATTCTGCTAATTAGCATAATTAAAATGGCAACAACTTTTGTTTTAGATTCATTACATGCGCAATGGTCAACAACTCCCAAGTAGAAGTTGAAATGACATCCCTATCCACAATATTTTTGAAGATATTCAAGTTTTCAATTTCAAATGCTGCTGATCAGCATAATTTAAATTGCTACAACTTTTGTTTTAAATCCATTATACGCGCACTGGTCAATAATCCCCTAGTAGAAGTTGGAATGACATGTTTATGTATTTTACTTTTGAAGATATTCAAGATTTAAAGTTCCAAACGCCTCTACTTTGCATAATTTTATACATCTTCATTCTTCTGTATCAAACGGCCAAATTCCTTGGAGGTACAATCATGCCAAGTTTGTAGTTTCTATGTATAATTGTGTCCGAGAAAAGTGTCGGACAAATTTGGTGGTAAAGAAGAAAGAAATAAAGAAACAAAGAAAGAAAGAAATTCAGGAAAAAACAGAAAAGCGTGTGTTGAGACACATACTTAAATGACCCCAAAAACCCACAACTGCTTCAATATTTTGCTATGAGGTTATTCTGTAATATGTTAACTTTTGAATGTCTAAAATTTATAAAAGCTGCTTCAGACGTCTTTTAAAGCTGTCTTAGACAATGCCTGAACTACTTAAATATCAGTAAGTAAATAAATAAATAAAATTTTGTTGACGTTCAAATATAGGTCAATACTGACCAATTTGTCATACATACAAGATAATTATCATACGTAAATTATCTATTTGTCACACATTCAAAATAAATATAGCACGTGAATTCAAGCGGTAGCACTGCGACAGCTATTACCGATACAGTTTTCATTCAAAGAGCGAAGACAAATACTAAAATGAGACGGCAAAATTAGAATAGCGTTATGTGGAAAAAATTATAGGTTACTACTGGTATAGCACCAGATGATTAGACACCTACTGTACATGCTACACCTACATCGTATATGAGTACAAATATTAAACATCACAGATGTAGTAGAAAATCACCAACTTAGCAAACACCATTGGCTTACCGGCCTTGCAGATTACATAAAGCACCGCCGAGCAAGGGCTTATTATACTTATGTTTGTGTTCATTGCAACGTTTCTTCGCGCCAAATATTGAAATTTAACACTCCACGTAGCACCCCCGAAGACTGCAAGTTGCTGCGGTCTAATGGTGTAAGTATGTGCACTTACAAAAAACATGAGAATTAATATTTTGTTGTGTAGCAGGTAAATATTGGGGCAGTCAAAATTTAAACAATATTGCAACGTCGGGAGCTCTGAAAAAATCCTTTCAGATTACCTCGGTAATAAAAAAAATGTTATTTGAAAATAGATGGACGTATTTTGATAAAGCTATATTTAGTCTCACGTTAAAAGAAAAATACACCACTTCTGGACGAATTGTCAACTATCCATCAACTAAAAATTCATTAAACCATACCCCTCGACCACCTGTGATTAAACACAGAGGTTATGGTTCACTTTTGATTGACGAGTGTTGTATTTCATCCGTGATATTCATCATGAATTTAAATTGTATTTTAAATCTTTGTATTTTATATTTATCGGAGTATGTGTATACCCAGGGTGACCCATGCAGACAAGGACTGTTCTTTTACAGAGCCCTGTATAATTATTACAATGTACAATTTATAAAGGTACATGAAATACGAAACTAAAGGTCTTCAATCTACACATTCAATGGAATAGGACTACATCCCATGCCTACTACTTGAAAGTATTTTCTGTCATATTAGCATGTCTAATAACGCAAGCACCTTAAATTGTTCCTTGGAATTTTTTTTGAGAGGCAATATAGTCATTTACCGTCTGAGGTGACTGAGTATAAGATTTGGCTTGTCATTTCAGTATTGTTATTTGTTTGTTTTGTTTCGTTCTTCTTATGTTTAAATTGTCTATGACCAATGTAAAGCTGTCCACATTCTGCTCACACTCCAAAGAAACGGAAGGCAATTAAAAGTCAAACTAAGCAGGCAACAGTCACCTGCCTCAGCTCATGCACTGTTTGTCAGCTCTTATTGTACTCTGTCCAAAATTGTATATAAGCGGCCTGTATAGAAATGTTGATATATATATATATATATATATATATATATATATATATATATATATATATATATATATATATATATATATATATATATATATTTATATTTATATATATATATATATTATTTGTCGAGGAATAAGCAACAGTGTTAAAAACAAATGCAAAAATCAAATCATAGTGTGGTTATCGGTGGAGACTTTAATTTCGCTCTACTGAAGATACACGACAAAGCTCTATTTGAGCACTTTTTTTATGCCATCACTTCTCTTAGCTTTTATCCTCAAATAACGCTACCCACTAGCCTTTCAACACGCCGTGGCACCATAATTGATAATTTCCTTGCAAAGTGTCTGACACAAGCACTTGTTCTTCAAACTCCAGAATAATCACTTCCAGTACTTCCGATCACTTTCCATATTTCATATTCCTAGATATTCTAAATGATAAACATGATTCGGTTCCTTAATATAGTCAAATGTGTGACCGACATCCCGAGGCCCTATAAAGACTTCAGAGAAATGTATAAGATGCAAAACTTTGCGAAAAATTAAACACAGATTCAAATTCCAATGACTCTTATTCTAAAATTCATACACTTCTCTCTACCTGTTTAGATACATATTTCCCGCTAAGACTGTGAAATATAACAAACACAATAATAAAAATTCACCTTGGATTAGTCCACGACTAGTTCGATCAATAAAAACTAGACATCAAATGTATAAAGAACTAAAAGATACTCCCAATCAGAGTGAAGACTAATATAATGGGGGGATTAATTTTCATACGAGTAACAGAATTCTGAAAAATAGCGTTCGTGAAAAAGAAAAGCGAATTCCCCAATTCTTTTCCTAATCGACGGCCAAACTATTAGTGATAAAAATAAAATACCTAATAAACTGAATGAGTATTTCACGAATGTTGGTCCCAAATTAGCCTAAAAGATACCCGTGTCTTCTGATTGATCATTTAAAAATCATTTACATAATTCAAGTCAAAACAATTTTTCTTTCAGCCTGGGTACTTATGATATGGTACTGAAGATTATACATTCAATCAACCCTAAAAATAGTTGTGGTTTTGATGGACTTCTATGAAATTATTAAATAAAAATAAAAATGAGATTTAATCTGCAATTACTATGGTTATAAATCAGTCTTTAACGACTGGCATATTTCCAGACGATTGGAAAATAGCAAAATTTTACCCATATACAAAGAAGATATTTTATTTTTGCTTGCTATATCAAATTTTTTTTTAAAATGGTTTATAATCAGGTATACCATTATTTTCAATCTCATAATCTTTTTTTACACTAGTCAATATGGGCTTAGAAAAAGAGTCATTCAACTGAATACGCCGCAATTGAACTTGTAGATAAAATTTTATTTGGAATGGACAGAGGACAAATTCCTACAGTATATTTATGGACCTTTCAAAGGCTTTCGGCACTTTAGAACATGCCTTTCTACCTCATAAATTACGCTATTTTTGAATCAAAGATGCCGCACTTCATCTGTGTAAAAGCTACTTAACCCACAGGGAACAGTATGTTGCTTATAATGAAGTGAACGATGCATCATTACTTAATACTCTTAGAGTGTTTTTAATTCATTTCAATCTATTGAAGAGGCTTTTCAACATATGAATGCAGAGTTAGGTAAAATAAACGCATGGATAAAGATTTACAAATTGTCGGTTAATTAAAAAAAAGTGCTTCATGGTCTTTCACCATCCACTGAAACGTATTGCTATGCCAAATCTTGAAATTGAGAAAGAAAAAATTAAATGTGCTGATGAGTTTTACATTCTTGGTATCATTCTAGACAAACATATGACTTGGGAAAAATTATATCCAAACAGCTGCCTCCAAACTTTCACAAATAATTGGTATAATGAATAGATTAAAAAATATCATTCCCTCCCATATCCTAAAGATTATTTACAATTCATTGATATTACCTAAATTTAACCAAGGGCTGCTTGTGTGGGGACACAACCTGGAAAGGCCAAAGAAAAATTTTAAAAAGCTTTATCTTAATCATAGCAAATATAATGCTCATACCGACCCAATCTCCAAGTCTCATAAATTATCATAAATTCAAGATATATACACCTTACTAATTTTGAAATTTTACTACAACATTAAAAATAAGTTAATTCCTTCCTTTTTTTGTCTACAATTCATAACACCAGCGTGATACTAGAAATGAGTTTTTCTTTTAACCCAACACCCACCACACCTTTGCCAAACAGTGTTTAAGGTGTAACGAAGTTACACTTTAGAAACGTTTTTTTTTTTCGTGAATATTTTTCCCGATTATCGCTGTCTGCAGGGACCAACGGTGACACAGGTGCCATATAGTTAATATCTTTATTACACTCGTTGACATTTGCAATTCCGGCATTCCATGATAATGATATGTGTTCATCACAAATGCATGCACAACATACACGGCTGGCACTCCTGCCCGTAACCCATAAAGTGCTGGCATTGTACTAAGTAACACAGATTTGCATGAACCAGGCGCTAAATACGCTTAGCGTAAAACCAGCAGAAAAGCCCTGCTGCCACCAAAAATTAAAAAAAAAAAATAGCTGCAAATTTAAATTCTGCGTACACATGCTTACTGACTTTCCTGAGTGAAACAACCTACTTCACAATGTTTTTAAGTACAATATTTTTCGAGAATCCCCTAGAAAAATCTCCAAATCCGACCCTTTCGCAAATGTTCGTGTTTTGCCCCCCCCCCCACCCCCCACCCCCAAAGATTTTTTTAAAAACTTTTCTTGGTGTGTATATAATTCAGAGATCCTAAGCAACAAGAATATATATAGTTTTATGGGTCTAAAAATAAAAACCAAAATAGGAGAGCAGGTTGAAGACAGCACTCCTCTAAGTGCCTAGCTTTGTTTGTGCCACCTTAAGAGAGTATTTCAGTAAGAAAACAAATTATACTGAATTAATTGTGCAAGAAAACTTAAACTTAAACTTGCCCGTTACTGGTACGAAAGCGCTAAACATTTGAATGTCTGTATCGCTAGTCAAGCTGGGCACAGGGTGGCTGGCGACGTGTGAACACCCCTTAAATTTTTTCGTGACGCTACTCATGCATATTAATTAGAGACTTGTCAGAAGTAAAGGGCAGAAGTCAAGGGTGAAACCATTATGATGGACATTTGGCCCACGTATGCGACTCATAAAAATGAATGAAAATATCCTTATATGTTTACAAAAATGCTTTAAAACCAGATGCAACTTCTCAAGCTTGGTTATAAAGGCATGGCATTGTACATATTCTGAATTTGATACCACATTTAATTAAAGAAAAAGTACGTTTGCATAGTTTACAAGATTTTTCAAATTTAGGCCAACAGAACATTTCTTAATAAATAAGACACTGTTTGTACAAATACATAATTGCATTGTCTGTAACTGTAATTTATCTTTGCTTGTGTAATTTTGTGGGTCATTTTAATATGTAACCTTAATTTATTTTCTTAGGGTTGCGCACTTGAGAGCGATCTATCAAAGACCTTAATGTGCGTCTCCCTGCCCATATAGTTTATATACTTCTTTGTAATCTTACATTGAACTGTTTTGTACTGTGTTTCGTGTTTATACTCTTGTGCTATTATTGTATGCGTACATGAATATTATAATTGAATAAAAATTACTGATCCCTAATTCCTGATTCCTGACCATGCTGGGGTCTAATTGTAGCTATTTGTTACACTGCACAATTTTGTAATTTATGTAGGTTAAACGCAAGGTAATTTTGCCCTTTAAAGTAAAGTATTCATTGGGCCATTGCTCCGACTTTGAAATTATATTAGAGGTGTATTTCATAAATTGTCGGTCTGTGGAAGTGCCCTACCGTGTCAATGTACAAGCCACACCTGCTATAACATCACCCTGGGTCTTCGGTCAACCTTTTTTGGGGTTGCCCCGATGGCCTAGAGGTCAGCGTGTTCGACTTTACATTTGGCTAGGCAAGTGTGCCGAAGGTTGTGGGTTCGAATCCCATACAGGTCGACATAAAATTGATCGTATTTTTCATTTGATCAATTTTCATCCGATTTGGACCATGTTGGCCAATTGCAGCTATTGTAACACTGCACATTTTTGTAATTTAAATGTGACCTCTAAAGGTGAAGGTGTTATAAGGTGAAATGACTGACGTTGGAGCGTGGGCACGGGAAGCTTCCTCTCAGCGAACACTTGCATTGGAGATCCAATTTATTATTATTATTATTATTATTATTATTATTATTATTATTATTATTATTATTATTATTATTATTAAGCCCAAAAGAAGGCTGTGTCTCTGTCTTGTAATTTGTTCAAAATGAATTTAGTTTGTCTCACACATTCCAATTTTCATGCCCCCCCCCCTAAAAAAATGAATGTTGCACAATTTAAGGTGTCTACCCAACAATATGGAGCAGATGTGTATGCCTGCCTGGATATATATTCATATGTACATGTACATGCATATGTATGTACGTACATACATCTGGTTGCCGTGATGCTGCGAATGAGCATGGGAATGCTTGAAACATACAGGGGTGAAGAACCCGAGAGAACAAGAGTATGTATTTCGTGAGACGTCATAACTGTTTGTGGCCCTACTCTGTTAATAGCCAGGTGTTGCACATATTTTTGACATTTATAATTTTCTGGAAAACAACTGGTTATATGCATAGCAATCTTTGGTGGGATACATAGCAAACAATCAAACACCATCCACATCATATGAAAATAATATTTTTATAACAAGTGATGACAGAAACACATGTCATCTTATCTTATCAAGAGTCACATATTTTTAGATTTTGTCTACAATTCTGGGCATTTAAAAAATGACGCCCCTGCTTGTCACAACAAATCATCACCAAGCTCAATCAGACTTTGATACATGTTTGCCTTGCAGTGAATCTGTACAAATTAATCCTCTAGACTTGATGCTAAGACATCCCAAAGATACATCCTATCATCCAAGTGGCCAGTCCATGGAGGAATATCACATTAAAGCAGCCATAAATGAAAGGTAAGCAAAGCTCATCGTGATGGCACATATAATGGCATAAATATTCCATGTGTAACCTAACATTTGTGCTTGTTTTAAGATTTTAAAGTCCAAGTAGGGCCACCAGAATTGATTGTATTGTCTCTTTTTTTTTGCTCTTCCTCACAATACTTTATATGTTTTCTGTACATTGGTAGGGATGTTCCATCTTTATTTTATATCTGCATATTGTTAGTTTTCAAGTACTTTTAATTTTGGTTCAATTTTTTCTTACATAAAAGCATTTGGTCAATTCAGACATCACTAAATTGAAGTGGATGAGTTGTCGGAAATTAGACAAAAACAAAAACAAAAAACAAACAAAAAAACAAAAAAAACAAAAAACAAACAAACAAACAAAAAAAAACTCATCCAAGGAAGAGCCTGATGACATTGTGTACTCGGGTACAAACTTTCGTATAACAACCTCAGTGAGTGACGTCCACGAGGACACGACATACTTGGGGTACACATCATGTATGAGTTCCCTGTCCTTGCCAGCAGTGTGTCCGAAGGATGGCTGTGGTGTTGATATGGAACAATAGGTTGGATGTGCGGTAATATTAACATGTTTATTTAGCTTTTATATCTATCCTAATTGCTATATAAGTCTTAGGAAGACTGTGAGATGTCAAAGCAACTTGACTCAAATGTAAAAAAAGTCAAGTAAAATTTGCCACCCATGTTTGTCATTTTCACTCTTGTGAATAATTGGAACAGTATATATGTATTATAACTTATAATACCTCATTGTTTGATGTGCAGAATAATTAAGTGCAATGCAATTAGTCCAAATATGTTATAAAATATGCAATGCCGAGTACTGTAGTTCCTTGTACAGGTGTGGCAAAACTGGGCAAAGTAATTTTACACAAGTTTTGCTTTAAACGTTTATAGTGTATTTAATATAGAATACCGTCAATATTTGAATTTTTTCACACTGTCCACATATAGACCTCATAACCAAGGCTCTACCAGCACAGTATTGCCGCTAAAAACTTTATGATTGTGTCAAGAACGCTGCTGTCAGGCAATAATTTCGCTAAAGTATCGCTCTTCTTCAGATCTATGGGTCTAAAGCCACCCACATTGACATTTTACCACTAGGTGCAAGCTCACTACTCAGTCCCAGTTATAAACAAATACTAAAGGATGTTCCGGCAAACACACATAAAAAGTACCGTGGCAGAGATTTAATTTTTGCCAGTGAGCTCTGATATACGAAAAAATTTAAGTCATACATATTTTTGTCGGACCTTCTACTTACAATTAACTTATTAAGATATTCCTTTGAATTGCAAGCTTCAAACCTGGTCACCATGTGTGATGGTACACTTTCCACAAAGGAAGGCCTGAATCTTGTTCACATATATATATATATTTTTTTCAGACTTAATATCGTAAAAATATCGTATTTTGTCTTTGGCAGCTGATTGCAGAATTGATAGTCCTGTTCACTCACCACAGTATTGTACATACACATTGATGCATTAAGGCAATTCATGATATATTGACTGTGTTAATGTTAGACAAACGAGAAACAATCTAGTCTCCCAATATGGAGATGTGTCGCTTGAAGAAAGACGTTGCTTTCCTCATGTTGGAAAAAATCTTGACCGTTTCTGACGTGCCACCGATGCCTATACACAGGTTCCCCGGTCTTGAGTATGTTTTGTCTTAGTACCAATGAAGGCTAAATTTTGATTATATTTTGTCCATTAAGTTTAGTAATATTATATCAAACACAGAGTTTCTAGCTTATCGTTTACCACGGGTGATTTTAAAAGTCATGATATCTGAATATAAGCTTTCTGGCAAGAACACAATGTCTGCAGAATTATTTTGTAATGTAACACGAGATTTGTCCTGTTCCAATTGAATATTTAATTTGTAATAAAGTTTTAATAAATAGCAGGCGGTTTTTGGTGTTCTGATAAGAGTACCGACTGCTTGGGAAATATAGATATAGGGAGGTAAAGAACTACTTTTTCAAGCAAAGTAAAACTACCCGGTTGCTGATTTTTTTGTAGGAGAACTGGAAATTCTCAACCGAGGGATGTTTGGCATGCTGGCAAAATCTTGGTAAAATTGTACGCGGCAAGAAGCTTTTTAAATAAATTGTTAACACTTACGTGCCGGACAATTGCAGATCACAATTGTCATCATCTTAGAGGTTTTAACATATTGAATAAAACAATTGAAATCAAAGATATTTTTAGTGTTTTGGTCCATAGATAAACTGTGTCAATTCAGTGAACAGAACCAACTGAAAACTTACTATTGTCATAGTTTTTTCTTGTTTATTTATTTTTTTTTAAGTAATTCAGTAAAATGTGTAATGGACATGTGGGGCAAAGTTTTCAGATGCACTGTTGCCAAGGAAGTATTGTACATAAAAAAGTGGAGGGAAATGAGTGGTTACGGTATTTAATGAAACAATGTTTAACAGGTTACGGAAAGAATGTATCGGGTATACTCAAGCATTTTTGGAAGGAAATTGAGCTGGTAAACGGCAATATAGAAACATGAAACGTTAGTAAAACAACAACAAAAACAAATCAAAGCTCTACATGAAGCACATTTACTCAATGATTGAATCTGCAGAGAGCTCTCCCTGTAATTTCTCAATGTTTAATGAATATGTGAAAGGTGCACTAAGTATTTTTACAAAGTGAATGCGTGCAAAAGTAAGATTGCCCTACCGTTGCGAAATTGCATCATGTGGGCGTGCACAACTTTAAATTCCATATTTGATCTCATTGCTGAAGCTGACTTTGTATCTTGGGCAGCGATATTTTCACATTCTCATTGTAGAAGATCTTATAAGTCATGTCATTTAGCTCATACACTATTCCTTTTGACTTGCTGGCTGCATCATAACAGTGATCTGAGTTTATTCGTCCAGCGAGGATCTGAATATACTTTGGCAAAGTTAGAGATTTAGAAACAATATCCAAATCTACATCTTGTGCCAAAAAGAAATTCTTCTGTCACCTGTTAACATGATCTCGCTTGCTCATCTGGACACACAATGTACCAGCCACTATGATCCTCATCAGAATGTAGAGTTACCTGCCCATGTTTTCTTATATCGAGAGTCTTTCTTGTCTTTGCTATTTCTTTACCTTTATTGCGAAACACTGGCTTCCTATTCACTGCCACTGTGTCTGCTAAATCTATCTCAACAGTGTCCCTATGTAAAGTATGATTCATTAGCACCCATACAATTTGGGCTATTGATCTATTGGTGACTGTTAAATTCAACATTGTCTATTTCCTTGACCTTTCTCTCTGGTACATTGTTAGTCAAAACTAATGGGTTGCTGTGCTGGTCTGTGGCGACATGATACATTTCCTCAGCAGTGAAGCTGACATTTCACCTAACCACTGCTTTTCCAAGTGAGGAATACATGTGTTCTTACTTTCAACTGGCAGAATGCTTGTGAAAATATTTCTTCGCACTGATGGATTTCAACAGCGCATAATACACTAAAATCCTGTTTGCAACGGCTGCAAAAACGTTCCGATATCTTTGTCCTCACCTATGTGCACATGAAATACATTCAACGTGTGGTTATTACACAGAGTAATCTGAGGTCCTTTATGTATGCTGCTCTTCGAATGTCTGATGCTTCGTTATGTTGCATGAGAGGTGAAAAATCAACATTTTCAGAACATGGTCTGAGCCAGAAGAAACCATCCCCGCTATCAAATTTGTACAGTTGCTTTGGATGCTTACATGTCGCTTTACTCTAAAGAATGTTTGAACCCACAATCTGGAAAGTCAAGATATGAGTCTCACAATCTTCTTGGTTACTGACTGAGGCTATCCCCATCCTTCCTTTCTTTGTATTAGCATAGTAGATGTCAGTGAATGGCTGCTGAGCTGGGATAAGCTTCGGGCTATAATTGAAAACGCTTGTCTTTTTTGGCCAGCGGTGGAAATTCATCGAAATTGAAAAGTACCTCACCACCAGGGCACCTCATGTTTGTATTAGTCTCCAATATAGACACATACACACCAATATTTACCTTTGATACACTTATGAAGAACATAAAGTATATGTTCAACTGGGGTTAAAGGGGCAGGGAGGGTATAAAAGGCTGATGGAACAGCATGGTTTGCATATGGTCCTAACACTTCCACACTTCAGGGCTCTAATCAATTTTGAACTAATATTTTAAATATTGGGAGATGTAAGACATGAATGTCCAATTTTTTGTGATGAACTTATGTCTAAAGCAATACAGTGTGCATTTAAAATGCACAAGGAAAAATAATACAAATTTCTTGAAATATAAAGGATTGAAAATTCTCGTAACTGCCAGTATTTGAACCTGTTAGGCTGTTTCAACAGCCATCATCCTCCCCCCCCCCCAAGAGGAGATAAACTAACATAACCACACATGTGTTTGTGGTTTGGGGGAATTGGTTTCATCCGATGGTGCTTGGGGTAGAAGCTCTGGCTGGTGTACCTGGCATTCCATGATGACTGGACATGCAGAAAGTTTTTGGTAAATACTGACACTTTGCTTTATCAGAAGTCAGTACATGGTTATATTGTGTTATAATCATCATATAAAATACATATATAATATATATATACTGTAAATTTATGATCAAGCATATATGCTATGTCAGTGGCCAGAGCAGGTCTCCCTCTGTTTATGAACCCCACTATGAGAAAACCACATGCCTCATAGGAATTCAATTGGTAGCAGCCTGACACAAACTGAGGTTTAGTTGTTAGCTGTTAACAAGTTTTTCCCCTTTACAGATATACTTCTGCTTAGCAGAGGTGTGCACAAAATTAGCCAAAAAAAAAAAAAAAAAAAAACATAATAAACTGAAAAAAAATCAACAAAGTACATATTTTTGAAAAGTACATGTAGTGGAAAATTGTGTTTTGTCATTGTCATTCATGTCACTTGTCGTGTGTTTATAGAGCAATTGCGCAGTGAACGCACAATTTCCGAATTTTTATTTCGCAATTAACATTGACTGCTGTGTGTTCCTTACATATGAGTATTATCACTCAACATTTGACATGACATAACAGTATGTCGCAGACGAGACATTTAAGGAAAGTTTAAATCTCTTAAATTTTTTTTAATTTACTAATTGCCTGCATATGTACAACAAAGGAAGTATGGTGAACATATTCACACAAATATGAATATTTTTCTGTGCATTAAATTTTTTTTCTGGAGAAATATATAAAACATTAAAATGATCCTACGATCCCGGGTCAAATGACAGGCAGTGTACTGTTGTACTGAATGAATGGCCTTGGCCTGGTGAAAGAAAAAATCAATAGAACTATTTTACTGCTAAATCTTGGTTATAACTTATGGGAGGCCAACAAAAGTTCAATGTATACCTCCAAGTAATATTGATGATGATGATGATGATGATGATGATGATGATGATGATGATGATGATGATGATGATGATGATGATGATGATGATGATGGTGACTATAATAAAAATATTTTTTAGCAAAAAAATAAGTTTCGTTTTTATCCTATGTGACTTTGGAGTCTGTGTCAATGTCATCCATCTTTGAACTTTACCTATCTTCTGACATCTTGTGGACTATTACCATGTTTGGTTGTGACGTCTTGCTTCAAAAACTCAGGTCACCATGTGAAAGCAAAACACACTTTTCAAAAGTAGCTCATAGCCTTTGGACAAGTCTAGTCCACGTATTTGCAAAATTATTTAGCCTGTATGGTGGGCTATATCAATGTGCAAAAAAAAAAAAGGGCTGGCTCAAAACATTCTTGATTTATTGTAAGAAAGCCAAACTCAATAAAGTAACTATGTGCCCTTTGAAATAAGGTGAAAGCAGTCCATCCTAAAACTTTACCTGGCTCTTATATCACAAGAGGACAACACCCCGGCGCGATTTGAAAGTCTAAAGTTCTTTTGGAGAAACCATGTGCTTGATATACCGGACATGGACACACGAACAGAGATAATATACACCCTCCTGATTTATTGGAAGAGTTCGGAGTTCCACTTTTTTTAAAATATTATATATGTATGAACAAAAAGTCAAGATAAATGGATTGGAGTATCTTTATTTGTCTGTGCACACGTGTACATGTATATCAATACATATTTCCCCACGAAGATCTGCGGGTCATATCTTCATAGGGCCGAATGATCAGCACCAAATGTGGTATGAAGCCAGTGTTTGGAGTATATTAATTTCAGGGCGAGTCGACTTTCTTTTTTGTACGAAGGGGCAGTCTGAATAAAAACAAAAATTACTTTAAAATTATTATTATTATTATCATCATCATCATCATCATCATCATCATCATCATCATCATCATCATCATCATCATCATCATCATCGTTATTATTATTATTGTTATTATCATCATCATCATTATCATCATCATCATTATTATTATTATTATCATCATCATCATCATCATTAATACTAAGAGGTATACATTGAACTTTTGATGGCCTCCTTTAAGTTGTTACCAAGATTTAGCAACAAAAAAAGAGTTCTATTGATTTTTATCTTTTCCCGGGCCAAGGTCATTGGTTCAGCACAAAGATTTACTGCCTGTCATTTGACCCTGGATCGTAGGTTTTAATGTTTTATAAACAATGGCAAAGCGGTATTGGGCAACAGTGCAGAATGCAAGCCACATACGACACGGTAGCATACGTTACCACGGGTTTATCTATCAGCGTCAGTATAACGTGTACCACAAACTGAGGGCTCAATGGTGGAAAGAAACAACTTACGAAGGTCTGTGGTGAAACATTGTGCGTTCTGCATAAATGGATCGTCGCCACTGGCATAAGTGGGCATTTTTTACTTTAGTAATATTCCAATAGACCCTGGGTCAACAGCGTTACATGTGGGCATCTAGATTATTTATGCTGTCTTAATCGGTATGCCGATATCTGCTTGCAAATTTTAAATTAAAGCTACTGGTATTTTTTCAGTGAGAGTAGCTCCTTTAACTGTTTTTCCAAAAAGCACTTTTGTCTAAGTCCATCTATTATCTGAGGATGGGGAAATATGAGCATTTGTATACATATTTTCACAGTATCCCTCAGTCGTATTTGAGGTAGGGATTGAGTGCTGGGTTGTGAAAATTGAATATTACTAAACCATGCAAACTCGTGGAGGAGCTGTATGCTTCCCAGCAGAGAGAAAACTGTTCACATGTTTTCTGTTTGGGGACCATCCCAAAACAGCTGGAGTATGATTTGAGGCCCACGAATGCCATGTGCTTTAGACGTCTAGATATAACTATAACTTAAGTAAAGACACTGAGAATTCAAAGTATGAACAAGCTCTGAACTAGTAACTTCAAAGTATCACCAGGACTTTTACGCCACCTAGTGCACTGCAACTCCATACCTTTGTCAATAATGTACAATTTGAACCTTTCTCTCAGGGCAATGTAGAAACTAGATCTTGTACACGTTTGTTCGGACATTTGAATGTGGCACTTTTTTCATATACTATGCTACAGCAAGTAATGAACACAGGTTTGGATGGTACCACGACAAGGAATAGCATTTATCAAGGTAAGCGTCCAACTTTCAAAAGACTATTGACAAGGTGTGTCTATATTTGGAGGTGACTTTCAATCAAGGAAACGATATTTGTTTCAGTAGTATATCTTCACACGACTTTACCAATTACCTACCACTATTTTTAACAAGCATGTCAAAGCAAAAGAAGTATCAGATTAAATTGAATTTGTATAGTGTTAACGTGGCTTGCAAACAGTACCTGAGGACAGTTGCATTCAATTGTTCAGCAATCCTTTCATTTGTACACTTGCTTGTATTGGACGGAAACTAAAGCAGAGCATGAGTGTATTAATGTGGTACTGTTGCTAACTAATGGTTTTAATATGTGATTCCACACAGCCAACCACAGGATGATAATACGTGCTTTGTCTTTTACTTTAATGATACTTACAAAATAGGGAAAAAAGCCTCTAGAATAAGCTATTTTGTAAACGTCTATGAGGCAACAGAGCTCCATACTGATATATGATTTAACTTCAATAATATTTCAACAAATTTACATTTTTATTGGCTGCGCGACACCTAAACCTGCTATATTCAACCGTTGTGTTATCATTTCATACCAATTCAGCAATATGAGAAAATAACCCAACGAGATGATACATTCTGACCAGAGGAATGTGAGAAGTGTGAGGGCGATATCCACTCTATCTGTACCCCATGGTGTGGACGTGGCCCATCGACTGTTCATAAGCTCGTGGTTCTGACATGGCACAAAATGGTTTTCGGAGGAGCTTTATTTGGTGATATGCGCCATCTAGTGGATGAAATTGCCTTGCTCAGAAAGCTTTTTTGAAAATGTTACTGATACTTTCGATACGTGCATTCCCACGGCAAGTGAAAAACTTTTAATCTGCAAGGAACAAAGCAAAACACATTCTGTGTGAAGTAGTGTAAATTCATTATACTTTTTTTAAATTTTTTGTTTTATTTATTTTTTTATTTTATTTATTTTTTATTTTATTTATTTATTTATTTATTTATTTATTTATTTATTTATTTATTTATTTATTTATTTATTTATTTATTTATTTATTTATTTATTTATTTATTTATTTTTAGATATGTTGACTCGAATTGTTACACTCCTGGTAATTTGCTTCACGTAATATACATCAGACCAAGGGGTGTGTTTTTTATTACAGATTTTAGAGTAATATTTTGACAGCGCTCGTCCAACCTAAGCAGGAGCCTATTTCACATAAGGTATTGCATTTACATGCTTTGGCATTCTACAATGTGATGGTCTAACATGTTTAGGTCCGTCGGGGTGTGTAGATAAAGAGAGGTGTGCCTCTCACAACTATCAGTGAATGGGGAATTATCAATCTCATTCTTTTTTCCGACTTTCTACCGCTTCGCATTGTATATATTCTAGGATGACAGGGTATATACAGGTCATCATAAAATACTGTCGAACAATAAATTTATAATTTGCCGGATGTACAAAAATGGAGAACAGCAGGCGGCCTTCTTGCGGGCCCCCTCCGAATACTCAGTAGAAAAGGCCCAACACCTCCGTTTTATCATAGTACACACCATTAGCCAATCGCCAACTAATGTAACCCAGTACAACATAAAATAATTATTTTTTGTACTTAAGGTGTTTGTCCCTGGAAGTCACATTTGCGTGGAATTTTTTTATAATGATCGTCCACCTGTTGACAGTTGGCAAAAGCAAAACATTGCATATAATACCAAAAGCTGTACGTTCAAAGGGATTTAGACAAAGTCAATGTGTGTGCTGTCAAAGTAGATATCATATTTTTCTATGCGTGACTGCAAATATGCTACAAGAATAAGCACTCCAGTCCCTTTGGTGCCAAGTGATCATTAATTAAACAGGAAAAAATTCATTCATCGCTCATAAAACAACGTCATAAGTGGAAAACTCGATATCGCTACCAGATTGTGAGTTAATTCCAAGATGTCCCGAATTATGCGACAAATAAGTGTCAACACACAGCTGCAAACTGGTCTTTCTCATTCATTTATATACCTATTTTCTCGCTTTTTTAAGATACTCACATTAACTGATGATTTTATTTTATCCGCACATTACACAAACATAATTTTAAATGACCTATTTATCCCTAATATCCATAACACCACGTCACTGGAGCACCCTTATGCATTATATCATGCTTAACATTCTCAAAACAAAGTTTAAACTGAATTCAAAAACCCTTTTTCTGGCTGAACCTTACAGAATAGCCGGCAATACCCAGCGGCTGAACGGATTTCATCCAGAGTATCTTGCGAATGCTATGCACAACCAGATGTCGTGTATGTTGATATAGTGTTCATGTATTATCTGCAAGGCAGACCTCAGTCGCGTGTCAGCATGCAAGCACGTTTTAAACGCTCAATATGACCGTTTTATTTATGTATGTTAAAACACGAAATCATAAATAAGGAATAAAACCCCACAAAATTACTGAGGTGAGCGTGAAGCATGAACTCTTAGAGCGTTTTAATGGGTCAGAAATTACGAATTCACATCTTTACGTTGGGTCAACTGACAACCATAGTGTTCGAAAACATTTCTTGCTGGATGGCCGAATTGGTTACGTTTGTCACAATCAACTGACAGCTAGGATAAAATGTACTCATGCCCAATGTATGGACATGAAATACGTTCACTAGATTTAATAGGGCAATTGCATCAATGATGTTCACCTGATATTTGATCAGTGACCTCTACCAATTCTTACGAACAATACTTATGTATGTATGTATGTATGTATGTATGTATGTATGTATGTATGTATGTATGTATGTATGTATGTATGTATGTAAATCATGTATGTGTATATATATATATATATCTTAATATCTTAGAAAGGGCATATATTGGTTCAGGGTAAGTTAAATTGTTCTTATCTGAACCTGTACTATGCAAATTTGGTAATGATGGTTTAATTGACAGGTATTCTTCTTTGATATGAAGCTCTGCATTTATAAGCAAAACTTCACGTATTTAGCTAATTCATCAATTGCCATATTCATATTTATTTATTATTATGTGGGTTGTCTTTGCTGAATATTTACCTTAGACAAGGAGCCGCTACTCATAGAGACATGTACAGGTAAAAGGCTCCGAAACATGTTGAGTACTTACCCTCTGATGACCCTTTGATTTATTTGGGCTAATACAGCCTATGTCAAAATTTTACAGAGGAACGTGTGCAATATGGACAATAGTACTTTTATGTATACAAGTTGGACAAGAACAGGTTAGCTTATGGAGAATGAAGAGTTCGGACTGCGGAATAGGGTAATGACCACTAGGAAGTGGTTTTGGACAAAAAGACACAAATACAATATATATATATATATATATATATATACATGATTTACCTTAACTTAAGGGTATTATCGAGATCAACTTGGGAACTTGAGAACACACGACGGTCCTTGAGCCGTGGAAGATTCATGTCGTGTGATAACAAAACACCCCCCCACCCACCCCACCCCACCCCCACACGTGCTCTGTCCACAAGCAATTATGTAAAATGGATGAAATAAATGTGCTGTCCTTTATATAAATGCAACACAGGCTGTGTAGATTTCTTTGCTGTTTAAATTTTCAAAGTCTTTATACTGATTTTATGTGCCCTGTATTCCACTTATAAAATGCCCCCTTTAATTTGAAGCTGGTCAGCAGCAACAGGACTAGGGTCATCTCTTAGGACCATTGTTGGACCACTGTTCCTGTTCACTATTCTTCACTGCATGTGTTCGTCTGTGTAAAATCTTTTTTTCATTCCCTATAGCTGAATTGGAATTTAATTGCATACTTACGACATTAGGGTATTTCTATTAAAAAACAAAAACAGCTTTACGTGTACATTGTCAAATGCTATAGTGTCCCTTGTTTTTGAAGGAAATCTAGAAGGTGTACCAGCCAAGATCACAATAGAGGATGACAAGGGCTGGTATTCACCAAGCAATACTTTGAGATTCAGTAACAAAATATACATCCACAATTGTTATTTTAAAACTTATAGCCAAATATTTTATTTAAGGAAATACGATACGTCATAAGGTCAGAAATTTCCCTTGGGGGGGGGGGGGTTTGGTCACGACATGCCAAAACCTTGACCTTTAATGTGGAACACATTCCTGACGTATGAACGCAAGGTGATATTAAAGGTGTGGTTTCTTGTTCTGCCCCCGAAGGTCTAAGTTATACTTCAGCAACTGAGCTATCACTATGCTTGGCACTATTTGCCTTTGTCTTCTGTCATGCCCCCATACGTATTGAAGCTCATCTCAAATGCCAATGAAGTTGTTTTTATTTTGCTTTGTTTCATCTTTTCTTGATTTTAGTTCATGGCCGTTTAATCCTTTGATTGGTTTGCAATTTGATTTCTATATACCTTTTATTCCGTGTTATAATTTATATGTAATGGTTTCATCTACGGTTGCAAAATTTAGCGTTATCGTACTTGCATTTTCTTTGTCTTTATTTTGACAGTAATAGGCAAGGGCAAGGGCAAGAACAGACGGTTCAAGAGCTGCGTAAAAGATGGCACCGCAGTCCTTAGAGGGCTAGAGTTGTGTATTCCTATTGCTTTACATTGTAATTTCAAACTTGATAACTTGAGAACTACGGCACATAGAAACACCAAATTGCAGACAGTAAATTTAGCTGCATAACATAATATCTCACAAAAATCATATAACCACAGCTACAAAAGTGAGTAGTTTATTTAAGGTTGCTTTAACGCACAAAATAATGGGAATACACAGCTCTAGCCCTCCAAATGTTTGTGTATTCAGGTGTATATTGGGGAGAATAGACACCTTGGAGCTAATTTTGATCTTTCCTATGAGCAAGGATACCACAAGGAATTATTTTTGAGAGCCAATGCACCCATGTGTAATAACTTTCGACTTGTGCGCGTGAGTGATTAGATCAGTACACACACGTTTGCCTCCGCTGATCGTGACGGACCAGAGCAGTGAACACAGGAAAGGGCAACAACAGACAAGATTACCTATCTGACAATTTCTGGTCGCCTAAAATAGTTGATCTCTCTCTCCTTTTCCTTTTTTTCCTGTCTCTGTCTCTGTCTGTCTGTCTGTCTCTCTTTCTCTCTCTCTCTCTCTCTCTCTGTCTGTCTGTCTGTCTGTCTCTCTCTCTCTCTCTCTCTCTCTCTCTCTCTCTGTCACTCAGTGTGTGTGTCTCTCTCTCTCGCTCTCCCTCTCTCTCTCTCTGGAGTCATCTCAAAACATATCACGAAAGTAACTTTCACTCTTTACAAAACACCCCAGTCCAAGAAAGGAAGAAAAAACACGTTCGTATAGCGAAAGAGGATAAAATATTTCGATATTACTATGTTATAAAAAAGAATGGGATTTCGTGAAGTCGGTATGTGCGTTTTCCATATTTGGCTAAGTGATTGGTGCCGAAGGTTGCTGGTACGAGACCCGGCAGTTCCGCGGTCACAAAACATATTTCTAAAACACATACTTTCAGGCAAATGTGCATGGGATCTGAAAGAATCATGAAATTCCAATTATATCTTATGCTGTCCATGAAACGTTTCGGTCCGTGTTCATCATGGTTTATGTGATTTGTCTACTACGCAAGGCAACCTACCGCTGCTGCCGTTGGGACAGGGCGTGCCAGTTTCCCCAGCAACGGTACTCTGTGCCACCTTGAGCGAGGATTTGTTTTTCAGAAAATAATATATTTGCCAACTAAATGGACCAGTCGTCTTGTTTCTCCACTCCGCTTGCAGCAATGATAGCACGGAGCTCCGGGTGCTTCGTGTGCATTTAAAATATTAGAGAGGGGGTGAAATATTGGGTCAATATGTCTAGGATTATAAATGCTGCATCTTTCAGGTGAGAATAGTATGCGCTGAGCTTGTATTTAAGCTGATAGTCTATAATATAAAGGGTGTTTCTGGTGATCTTTGTTTTGACAACAGCCGTAGTTCTGGATGTGCTTGCTACCTCAAGGCGATTACAGCACCATCGATTTTGTCTCCACGTGTGTGTGATATGACCATCGACTGTGTCTCCACGTGTGTGTGATGTGACGGGCGGTTTATTTGCCACCAACAATTCCTCAGTATTCACATGAGTCGCAACTAAAATGTCCTGCATCCAAATATAAGTGTCACCTGGCCAGCTGCTTTGATCTTCTCCCAGTCTGATATAGATTGTCAACGGTATTGTCTGCCATATGTCCGCACTCTAATAATGCAGTGGTCCCCTTATAAGCCCACCCTAAGTGCACTAGAAATGTGGCCTTGTGAGGGTGGTGGCTTTTCTTGACGGGGTAAATAAAATTTAAAAAAGCATTCTGGATGCCTGGAGAGGTGGTCTCCGTAGAGGGGTGTCCTGTCATGGGGTGGCCTTATAAAAGGCGGGACCACTGCATTGCCAGTAAATCTACGCTTGTGTTACCCAAACAGGTGACTAGACATAATATTGGGTTTTGTACACTTTTTGTTATCTTAACACTAATGATTGCAGAACTCAACCCAACCACCGGTCCATATATTCATTATTGTGTTGCATTGAGGCCCGAAATTCAAAGCCCACGCACAGTAGTGGCGGCCTGAGCTAATATTTGCTTCAACAATATATAGTATATATATATTTGAATAATATGAAACACGTTGTTTTGTGACAAGACTATTTCATTCACTTCTATCTGACTAAAGTGAGCAACGCCATGGAGCTGAGCCTGTTCAACTGAAGGTATAATATACATCGGTGCCAAGCACAGGGATCCTCTCTGTCGTAGTTTCTGCTCGTTTTTTCTTTTCTTTTCTTTCTTTCTTTTTTCTGGGGGGGGGGGGGGTTTATGGGGCGCGTACTCCCCAGCATTTGTGGATGGGACGTGTAGCTTATGTAATCGCAAACCCATCCTTCGCTGAAGCACATTTCTACTAGGGTACTATCTCGGTTTGGAATTTTTTAAACGTTTAAGCGTCAAGGCAATAATCCCCTCTCTGCCCCGTCTATTGCCTATCGATGTAGAAATTTGAGGAAACTTCGGACTATTTCAGGCCCTGTGAAGTCAGAAGAACCTTTGTGTTCCTTTTGGAGACACCAAGAAAAGTGGTGGCTCTTTGCCATTTCCTGTTGCTTTCTGAGCGGTGTCATGATCGCTGAAGGGAATAAGCTCCGTCCACCATTTTGTTTACGTTTATAATATAGTTAGAGCAAGAACACGAATACTCAAAACTGCTTTTAGCCTTCAAAAATGTCGACCGTGTTGATAGACAGTGTTTCTTATAAAGTACTGAAGATGCAACGAAAAGAACTTGACCTGAATAATTGTCTGCTAAGTTAAAATTTGCGTAGGTCACATGTCCGATGGTTATTGTGTTAAATTGACCAGATGTGAGGCGTATGACCTAATTTTGCCCCTAATACATGTATGTAATTCATAATACTAATCACACGCAGGCCAAAGAAACTTTTGATTTAATGCTTTTACGGAACCTGAGATCTGGTTCAAATTATTACCACTTACCCTTTCAATTGTTCAAAAGTTTTAAGTTGGTCAGCTGAGCGCTGGTTGTTCACAAACCTTGTGGTTCTTTACATTGGAACGCACGGTATAATGAAACACGTCGAGCAAATCTTACATAAACAACGCGGGAAGAATTTTTGAGATATACTGAAGAATTCAGTTCAATTTCATTCAAAGATATAATTTCATGCACTTTGGCCCACTGAGCTATGTACAATTTAGAGCAAGCACCATGAAAGAATGACAAAGCTGGCTTGTAAAATTTTCTATATAAGTGCTAAAAATATATACATAAGACAGGAATGGCCTTGCAAGTAGAATTTGATGTTGAACCATTCATAACTACAAATGCGCCTTCTACACCTCTCTATCATTTCCTGTACTTGCGTGGTACCACATATAATATCCTCTGCATGCATGCATTCAATTTCACACCCGAAAGACCTATCAGTCAGAATTGTTAATGGTTCCCAACAAGATAGACCATACATGCATTTGCTGGAAGGCCACCAAAAGTCGATTTTGTCTAATCATGCTGTGTTGAGCCAATGAATGAAAACCACACTCTCTCTCAAAATTTGCGTACAAAAATTCCGTTGGAAGCTTTTAGGGAATAGATATAACAGTCACTATAACTGCATGTGAGGAAAAATATTGGTTGGTAAAGACGAGACCTAATTACGCACATGTTCCTTTCACGAAATCAAAGCCGACAGCCCTTATTAAGTATTATATATTTACCCACGGGCAATAATGCTCCATGTATAATTTTCCCCCATAGTAGGTAAGTGTTGAAGGATGGGGAATTTCTGCACCGATGAACTTAAACACCAAAAAAAAAAAAAAAAGGAACGGATGAGCTGTTTGTCATTTTAGTTTCCCAACATAACAGTTTCTTCCTATCGCTTTGACCTCCAGACACCAGACACCAACGCCGTAAATGGACCCCGAAAGGGAAGATTATCTATCTATAAGTTAGCAGCCAATTTTTTTTTTTAATTTTGGAAAAAAAATTTAAAAAGATATGAAATCTGTTGAAAAACGAAGAATTTGGGAAATGTTAGTAGTTATTTTTTGCTTTTAGCAGCCGTTTTGAAGTTTCTGTGGCATTTTGCCGTTTTGACTACTGTAAGAGCCAACATGGCCCGGGAATAGTTTTTATCTTTTATTGATGAAGAATGATCCAGACGATTAGTAAATAGCTTTTCGCGGCGAACTCTGGTCATATTGTGCCCTGGGGGGACTGCTGGGTTAGTCATCCAATTGTCAATACATTCGTCAACGTTTGAAGTTTAGCATCAGGTCTGTGCATGCTCCGTAACGAATGTAATGTCAGTGACGACAGAAAGGAAAAATGACGTCATCTTATGCAAATTTCCCCCAAATATATAGACAAGATAGCCTTAAACAAGAAAAACACGTGTCTTTAAATTTTAGCCACAACTATGAAGCACAATTTTAACTACTAGATTGAAATTTTGTTTAGTAGACTTTCAGGCACAGCAAAATAAATAACTTTTGCCCAGTCGAAGACAAGAACCCTGTCCACGATTTAGGCGTTTCGCATTTTTCTGTATTTCTCCTCTCTGTCTCTCTCTCTCTCTCTCTCTCTATGTATGTATGTATAAAGATATTTAATAGAAAACCCAAATACACGAAAACGGGCGTAAATTCAGTGTAAATTCCATATCATTGCATGACGTACTTCTTCCATTTATGGCACTTCCTTTATCGTACAACTTGAACATTGTTTAGTGTTAGTAAAATCATATGTGAATCGGTTGAAAAAATTATGCTTAAAGTTTTTTATTTTGCTCTGACCTTGTGGCAAATATTACACAATTTTACTTTGCTTATGGGCGATATTTTGTTATAATATCGTGGAATATTGACAGAGAAAAATGAGCTCAGAAACGAACTCATATCTTAATGAATAATCTGGGTACTCTCTTAATGATAAGACACATTGATTTTGCGTAATATAAGCTTTCGTGCTGCGTACCTGACAAAACAACATACCGGAGACTAGGTCCTGTGCCTTTTACCCAAGACCTTACAACAAATTACTGGCCAACAAAATTAGCCTGTCAATACTGTCCCAGATTAAATGGCAAAAGTCAAGGCAGTTTCTTTTTCAATAAAACATATCAAAGGGCAAAGATCGTTTTCTGCTCAAACTCACGATTGGTTGTTAGTCACAGAATGGCATCTTCGCTTTGTAAGATACTGCTGCAACTGGAATGTCATAATCTGGACATTTCAAGAAATCCGCTCGTGTGGCCATTGCGTGGTATGCCATGTGGCTTTTCAAATAAATGTTTCAGGAAGTACACGTTTCAGACTATAAAGGGCAAGAAACGTGGTCTTAGCGTATTTCTCTGACAGAGCTTTTGCGTGCAGCCTGTTTAATCAATGGATGGGCATGTCATGTTAGTTCGACAAACATGCAGAGGAAAGTTCAAGATATTTAACTCTTACCTGCTCACAGCCACCTGGCTATTAATGTCTGCTTTAACTTATCAGGGCAGCATACTGAACATATTTCGTTTAGCGTAGATTGAATCTAATTGTCCAATCTGGGCAAAGAGAAACCTTCGCTATTGTCTTAGTCTTACCAAAATTATTTAAGCCAACTAATGCCATCGAAACCAAGATCATATAAATGTCAAAGCTGTATTTTGAACTTCAATCCCGCTACACATGGTAAACTCACTTCAAAGCGTTGTCACGATTTGGTGAAAAAATGGTATCAAAACATAATTGCAAGTAACACACTTTAGAAAAGTCGATATCTTCGTTTTCTGTTTTACTCTTCCAAGACGCACAGAGAGATATCAGAGAGAAAGAAAGACAAATGCAGCATAAAGCTTTAATGAGAATACATTATACTTTCCGATTTTAGTTATAACCCATATATACAGACAGAAGATGGCTGATTCTTTGTTGGTTGTGTAACATGAAAGCACAACAGATGATTGGAACGTTTTTCTTCTTTCCTTTTTTGATATCAATGAGAACTACCGGGAGCAGTGTTGAACTCACAAATCAAATGTGCAGAATAAATCATTTCTAGTTTGATTTTTCTGCAAAGGAAACATTTTGCAGCAGGTCAAAAGCAGGCAAAAAGATGTAAGTGTCCTTTGGCATACTACTGCCCAGCCGATAATATATTTTGGAAACTGTCGTTAACTTACAGCTTTGAGGGTATTGTACACGTGGGAATGTCCACGGGCAAGAGAATAAATTTCTGTTCTGGGGACATAAGAATAGCGACACAAAAACGAGGGCATCCTGATACCAAAGAAGCTTATAATAAAGCTGAAAGCTATCGCGCAATTCTACAAGTGGATTTTCCCTATTATGACAATATTTTAACATAATAGTGCACAAATGCCAGGAATAACGGTACAATTAAACCGCCTTAGCAAAATCCTGTTCCAGAAAATATTGTACAACTAGTCCGGCAGATAAAAGATTTGGGCTGAACCTGCAGTTGTTGTCTATAGTTTCTTTTTATCTTGAATTCGAGAGACTTTGGTATATACTTCCGAAAAATGCCGGGTAACATCCATCCTGTCACCATTGAGCATTTTGATATTTTGCCTTGCCCCCCCCCCCCCCCCCCACACACACACATTTAATTTTCTTTTAAATATGTCAGCTTGAAATAGACGACCATGTACCACAAACCGTAAACTACAGTATTGGGTATGTGGGATCTATTTAACCATCTGTACCTGAAGTGACTTTGTCCACCAAATGACCCCCAGGTCAGGAAAGACATGTCCCGACACTGGGCAAGCTGGTTTTCAACTCAAATAAAATATACATGTGCCGACATTACACAAGGTGATTGACCTCAAATTGTCAAAAAAAATCTTTCAACGTGTTACAAAATTAGGGTCTAGATGGTCATTTACAACTTCAAAAATGCATATTGGATTAAAACATAAAACAGGAAGCTCATGATGATTCTGTGCTCTGCTGACTGAAATCTGCTTCCGCAAGTGCAGACTTAACTAATCTATATATGAACTGTACTAGTACTTATCAATAGTTGACTGAATGTCTAATTTTTACCAAGATATGAGCCAATATGTCAGTGTGAGCTCTGAAGGTCTTTCAAAATCAAATTTAAGAACACCAAAAGAAAACCAATAGGAACATTTTTTACACTATGGCGACAGATGATGACCCCTGGTGACTTTAATAATAAGTCAATATCACTGAATGTCGAGCCCTATCAAGATTCTAGTGAAATGCTGTAACAGTATAAGTTTTCTGTGGGAGTCCTATTTCTTACAAGTTGTTCTGTTCACAAGTGAATAAATCTCATGACCCCCAGTGACCCAAGGTGGCTGAATGTCAAACTCACCCAATTTTCTAAAAATATTCTTCTACAGTACAGGTTTCATGACAGCAGCTCAATTTCTGCTGTGAGAGTTATTGGGTCGGATAGAGTAACGGGGGCGGGGGGGGGGATAGACGTATTACCGCATGCACAGACATGACAACAATAAAAATCCCATCAGCCGATAAAGCCAAGGGAGTAAAAATCTCAGGTGTTTTTTTTTTTGTTTGTTTGTTTGTTTGTTCGTTTTGGGGGGGGTGTTTTGTTTTTGTTTGGTTTTTGTTTTTGTTTGTTTGTTTTGTTTTGTTTTGTTTTGTTTATTTCTTTTTGGTTTTTTGTTTGTTTTGTTTTGTTTTGTTTCGTTTTGTTTTACTTTGTTTTGTTTTTTTTTTTTTTAATTTCTTTTTGTTTTTTTTTTGTTTGTTTTGTTTTGTTGTGTTTTATTTTTTTTTTTTTTTATTTTTTTTTTTTTGGCAAAAACACTGAAAAATAATGAAATATAAATAGATTATTGCCTTTCATATCCTTTTCGCAAACTTGGACCAAAACTAACTGGGGAACACCCATGTACAAAATCAAACAGAAAAAAAATATTGCAGCAGCAGCAGCAGCAGCAGCAGCAGCAGCAGCAGCAGCAGCAGCAGCATCATCATCATCATCATCATCATCATCATCATCATCATCATCATCATCATCATCATCATCATCATCATCATCATCATCATCATTATCATCATCAACAACAACATCATCATCATCATCATCATCATCATCATCTTCACATAGATGGTGCAGAAACAACTGTCTTAAAATCAAAGCATCCCACAAAACCATTTTGACACTATTACAACTCATGCACTGTATTGTTACATGCCTGCACAATTGTAGTGCCACCGACACATTGTCCCAAAGTCCGATGTCCCACAGCTTCATCGAAAATTAACATAGCCTCATTATTTTCGCCAACTTGCGTCATGTTTAGTCAGATTATATCATGGTAACAGTTCGAACAATTCTATATAGCCGTGTTGGAGATAAAAACAAAAATAGCCTCAGTACACAAACTAGCAAAACACGCTGCGCCATATAATGTTCGAACCCTGAGAGACATAACCTCAGGTGAATCTGTATGCAATATCAAAGCAAATGGCTTAGCAATTTTTTGGAAGAAATTTTCATTTTTCTTAATTAAATAAAGTAAAAATATTCATAAAAAAATGAGAAAATATTGCATCATCATCTCTTTTTCAAACCTGGTTAAGAACCACCTACGGAAATTCCATTTTCAAAATCAAAACATTCCCTGCAACGATGTTTTAGAAGTGGAACATGTTAAAAGTCTAACAGACGGACGCAAACGGATTTCGTCTAAACTTAAAGTGAAAAAGGTTGTCTTTTCTAACTGTAAGTAAAATTGAAAACACAATGTAGACTGCAAAACTTAGGGTGTTATTTAAGATCAACTCTAAGTATTTAACAAGGCCCTTTTAGAATTGTCACAAAATATTTTCGTAGAGACTAAGATGTGATGACAATAAATTCTAAAATCCAAAATACATATCTATATTTGAAAAAACTATTTTTCTTTTGTGTAAAATTCCTAAAAATTATGAAAAATTAAATTGCAAAACAAGTTCAGATTTGGAATCAGTCTTTTTCATTTCTACAGTTACTTTGCTACATGCCTACCTGCAAGCAAATATTCAAGCCATAGTTTGTTCATTAGAAATTGTGTTGAGAGAACGGATAACCAATCTTTTTTTCCCCTGAATTTTGCATTTTTGAGACTTCGCAGTAGAATACTTTACATACAATTTCAATATTGTTGTCTATGCAATGAAAAAGCAATTTTGGATGTGCTCTTGGGGGGGGGGGGGAGTGCTGGTGACAAAGACCACTGTACTGTGCGTCATTCAGACGGCCATCAAATATGTACTTCAAAAATTTCATAACAAGTTTAAAAATAGTAAGAGGAAGCTGGTTTTGGATAGGAGTTTGGTCCACTATAATGTGCATTTCTAAAACAATTGGTGAAGCTGCATTGGATCCTTGTTGAGATATTATGGTAACGTCCTCCCCTTGTGCACCACCCAGATGGCCTTGAAGATAAATACTTTAAAGTTTCATGAATAGGATTATAATAATACAAAGAGGAAGCTGGTTTTTAAAAGGAACCTGTTCCAGCATACATATCTGACAAAAATGTTACAGTAGTAAAGCTGCGGTTGCATTGGCGCACCAGCTTTAACGTTTCCATTTTTATCCTTTACGGTCATGAAAACGGGGGATAAACAAACCGAGTTGCCGTACAAAAACAGGCGTCGGCGATAGTAATGTGAGTGTGTTGTGCATCGTATGCTTCAAAACGCACTGAAACTTCATTCAACATGGAGAATCACATATAAGTGTCTGTGTTAAGTCTATGCCACAAAGTAGTCTTACCCCCCAGCCAAGGGACTTTCTCTAGGCACTGGAGGCGAGAAAATCGGTGGGCACAGTGGTCCACCTATAGAGGAAAGTCTTGAATTATGGACCTATTGTGTCCATGTTACTATTTAGGAAAGTCAACAATTAAACCTGATTTGTATTGGTGTTTGTGAATCCAGCTTCACAGACATTATTACCTTTAACAAACACAGATTACCCTGAAGCAAAAAACAAAACAAAACAAAAAAATAAAAACAAAAACAAAAACAAAACAAAAAAACACAAACAAAAAAACACACACACACAAATTTGGGTCATTTTTGTGCTGATGAATTTTGGTGAATTTTTCAGTCTGAAACATCCGGGCTTAATGGATTTTATAGGGGTAATGAGACTTGCACGCACACGCACGCATATAACCACAGCATACAACCAACCCACCCACCCCTTCCGCACACAGACACACAGGCACAGTTTCTGGTCAGAGCCGCTCCCAATGTTGTGCCATGCGCTGCCTGATTCTACTTTCTAATCTTTGATCTTTGGCAAGCTATATGTTTCAGCTGTCACGCCAACTAGGCTACACTTGACTATAAACACATTTTATAGCTATATCTAATTAGGGGAGAGGGTTAAGACGTTATAATTGTAACTGCAAGGACTAGCGATGCGATTTGTCGGAACATAACTTTTTCAGCCCCATACAGAATATAAACGAACACACCATAAAAGAAACTTTAATATACTGCAAGACAAACCACCGAAGCCACGAAACCCCATGTCTCCAGATTCTCTTTTTCTTTCTATCTTTCTTTCTCTTTTCTTTCTGTCTTTTTTTTTCTTTCTGTGTTTCTTCTACGTTAAAAAAAACAGCCAGAAAACTGGTTAATTGGTAGATTTTATTTTGTTAAAAGATAAATTAAGATATATAATAATTAGTTTTAAAATTTCTTATCATTACATTTGGGTTCCTTTTATTTTTATTTATACAGCGGTAAGACAGGTCGGCGGTTTTCAAAGAACCAAGTAGTCTTCCACCAATTGCCATTCAGCACTGTGATTGGCTGACAAATATAGAAGGTAACATACATACCACAACTATGCTGTAAAAGAGTACGGTTGCCATAATACTGCAGGGTTTGAAGCAAAACTAATTTCTTTCATACAATAGCTTGCATAAGTATGTATGGATGTAGGTAGGTAGGTAGGTAGGTAGGTAGGTAGGTAAAGTAGGGCGTCGTGAGTACTGCCTTATATTGATCTATAAGGCATTAAAACCTTTGTCCAAAAATTTTAAGCCATTAAAAGGATCAAATCAAAGATTTCTAGGGATTAAAAGGATCCTTTTAAAGGTTTCTAGGGTATTAACTGGATCCTTTCAAAGATTTCTGGGCTATGGAAAGGATGTATTTTCCGAAGATGGGATGGTCAATTATTTTACTTCATATTGCCGAAATACTGATCTAAATATTCGATCACCTCGTTTTGTATTTATGAAGAGTTCACATAAATCGAACGAAAAAAAAAATGCTTCGGGGACAAGCCTTGAGCTGCAAGTAATACTCATGTCTCGAACTTGTTGATTTAATCTGATTTAAAAAAAATTGGACAATGTGTTATTGCCATGCCATTTTGCGATACGAATTGGTGATTTGCTACTTACCTAAAATGCATTACCATCGCCATATAGAGCAAATTCAGTTTTACTCTTTAAATTTGTTTGTTTCTGTGCAATTTTGAGTCAGCCATTGCGGTGTTTCAACATGGAGGAAAGAACCAGATATGGAAACCTTCGTTTTTTGTTTTGATCTCCCGAAGGTTGAGAATCTCTCGAGAATCCCGGTAGCCACAGGCAATTTTATCAATACACTTTGGAAGGATACGAGAACACATGCCACGTGGTCTGTCAGAGTACACGTGCAACAATGTGTGTCGACAGGCTCTTCTGTCATAGTGCATCTTCAGGACGGTAGAATTGCAAGAAATGCTTTCAATATCACCCAAAATTATTTATATCAGGCTATCTGAATTCTGCATATATCGTGATATCTCCTAAAATATTTTTGGCAAAAGAAAAGAGCAATCACTGGAATAAATTTTACCTGTAAATGTACATTGCATCTTATTTTTTAAACATTTTATGAGCGCTGAGATCGTATCTCTGACTTTAGGAATGCATATATCTGTGATGTTTGGTCCAGAGGGAAAAGACTTAGGAATAGAATGCATATATCTGTGATATTTGGCCCAGAAGTATAGTTACTTTGCTGACTGGACATAACCTTAAAAAGATGTTATTTCGTGAGACTAGACCACATTTTTAAACAAGTAACAGATACATCACAATAATATGTTCTGTGTGGCCTGCTGTGCCCCGGTTACATCTTCCTGGTTCCAGAGCGAGTGAACATTTGACAAAAATACCATTATATGCATAACAAAAACAGTATCTGAGATGCAGGTGGTTCCACCCTGAACTACAGGTGACGTAAACGGATGTACAATTTCTGAATCACCACCAGGGAAGACCAGATCAACCGAGATTATTGTTGTACGCAGTGTGTAAGTGGGCAAGAGAACATTGTGTTATCCCATTTGTTTTGCCACACCACACATAATTGAACCTGCAGATAGTGGTTGTTTTCGACCCTTAAAAGTGTTTTGTCATTCAAAATGCCAGAAGTATTTGCAAAACAACCCTGGAATTACCTACCATCTGACGGTATGATAAGGCCCCCTGTGAAACATGCTGCTGTCCACGAAACACAGTATGCACTGGAACTGATATTTAGTTTAAACATATTTATTTCAACTGGATAGCCCTATAGTACAAGATGTCACTAATGGGGGGGGGGGATTTCCCAGAGCATGGAGTGACACACAAAATGTACATTACAAAACCACAGGACAAAACAAGAACAAAGTTACCAAAGAAACTGTACACATATTTCAGATATGTACACCATATACAAAAATCAAACTTGTTAAAGTCACCAAAATGCAAAAGAAAACAAAATAGCCCACTACAGGTAGAATGGACACGTATATTGTTTTATGTTCGGAACGAGTGGGACTCGAATCTGCAACCTTTGGCACAAGTCGCCTAGCTGAAGTGGGAAACGCACATACCCACTCGCCAAATCCCAATTATACGAACAAGCACTAGGAAAATTCATAAAGGACACTTCAGAAATAAGTTAATCTTTATCAACGACTCACCAAATATAAATGACTGCCTATGCATAACAAAACTAAAATAACAAGCGTCGTGTGTCTCCGATGTATTTGTGGAAGGCATGGCAAATTTGTAGGTTAAAGGGAATGGATAATTTGTCGTTACCTAAGGGAAGAATATGAGCTAGTCTGTTACTCGCTATGTGTATAATCAGATTCGGGTGGACGACGGGAGCAATAATAAGGATGATGAGTAGTAATGATGGTATTATTACTACTATGATGGAGTTGAGAAGTTAAAATTTGTAAGTTGAATATTTTGGACGAAAGAACAGAAAGTGTTGCAGATTTTCAGTGGGGGCAGGTTCAAACATGTAAGTTGTGGTATAATATTGACTTTAAAGAGATCAAAGTTAAGTCTCCAGAATCCTTGACCTAGCTGGGTATGGCAAATGCTGGCAAATCTGTGTCCGTGGATATTGTAAACAGAAATATTATCCACTGCTAGTACAGTTGCTTTCAGGTTTTATTTTAACATTTGGAGGGAAATTGAGCAACTAAAATCTCAAGGAAGATTGTTTCACAGCTTAATATTGTCAGGAAGGAAAGAACGATTAGTTTTTCAATTTATGGAACGTATGGAGCTGGTGTGGCGAAGGTTCCGAGCATTAATAGTCGAAGGAACTAGTTTAGAAAGATAGGAAGGTGCTAGGTTGTGATACATTTTGTAAAGAAGACGTAACTTAAAGTGATTCTTCCTGTGTTGTCCTTCCACGTACATGTTAGACATTGGCATGTGATGTGTGTCTTAATGTAACTGTACCTATTTTAGCAGCTTCAAACTGTAACGATTCAATGAGATCAGAAAGGTCGTGACCACAGATGTCAAAGAGCACATAACCATATTCAAGAATTGGTCGAACCGTAGTTAAATAGAGATAAATCGGAGATTTGTGGGGAAGTTTATATGTGAATTTGCACACTAGCTTTGGTGATGAGGCGAGTCATATGAGCAAGCCAGGATAAATTGTTGCTGAGAGTAACAAGTTGATGAGTGTGTGAGTCTGCCGCAGGTATTTCAGGGTCTCCGAGATGAACAGGTTGATGGTGTGGTCTAACAATTTTGGTTAAAAATATGACAGAAAGAGAGTTTAAGGCATTAAAGATGACACGCTACAACTTTCCCCAGTTGTGTATGATGGAGAGATTAATGTTCGGATGTTTAGAAAATTCCTTGGGGTTATTTAACAATTTCAAGTAAACTGGTAGAGATAACTATCAATCCAAGCTACAACATTATCAGTGACGCCGAATTGTTTAAGTATAAAAAGGAGGCCAAGATGCCAAACCTTATCAAACTCCTTGGACACATCTAGAAACATCACGCTGGCTTCTTTGAACGGTTCTAGACCGTGGTAGATATTGTGAAGGATATACACAAGCTGATTGGCAGTGGCGTCAATGGCCTTAAACCCAGAATATTTGGAAGTGAGTATTTTATTTTGTGTCACGTATTCATAAATTGCATTAAAGACCAGTCGTTCAAATACTTTTGAAACTTTACAGAGTAACGAAATAGGGCGATAATTGATTTTAATATGTTTGTTGGTCTGTTTAAAGACAGCACATATGTTGGATATCTTTCATCATCGGGGAAGAGGGAATGACGAAGTGAAAGTTGAAACATTTTTGTAAGTGATTTACAGGTCGAGTCTGCTGTGCTCTCAAGTAGGATAGCCCTTATTTTATCTGGGTCTGATGCAGAGAATAGTCTCAAGGAAGATAGAGCTTAACACTGTCTTCATCAACGGTCATATTCTGTAAACGTGCCTCAGTTCGGAACGTGAAATCGGAAAGAGGTTGGGCATCAATAATAGAATGTGCTTCACACTGGATGGCTAAATATCTGTTAAAATTTCACATTTTTCGGTGATACATGATACGATCTTGTTATCATCAATGATTGGGGTATACCTTGGTGAATTTTGCATCCCAGGACAGACTTGGACACCTACACCATTGTTTAGGATTAATGTCTTTTTTTAAAGTCAAAGTTGCAGATTAGAAACGTAAGAGGAGATAGATTTCCTTATTATGATTACAACCGTATTGCATTATTTTTGTAGAATTGGTATAACCTGTCAATCTTAACGTAAAGGTCGTAATGATGGAGCCGGGGCTTGTTGGATACTCTCTTGAAGCATTTTCATCCACGATTACGAATACGTTTTAATGCCTGAAGATACCCATAGTTTGTCCTTAGGGCTAATGCTAACTTTCTCAAAGGAAATAAAGTCCTTTGCAGTAGATAGAAAGAGATTTGACAAGTATGATACGGCATCATCAATAGCATCAAAGACATCAAGAGCAATGCTCCAAGGAGCTGTAGAAAAGGTAGCATTGAAGTCATGAAAATTAGCTTTATTGAAGTCCTATACTGTTCTTTTGAGAGGCTCGCCCTCATGAAGGAAAAGGGAGAAAGAAGAAAAGATTACACAGTTGTCAGAATTTGACATTGGGTCAAGGGTTCCAAAGGCTAGAACAAAACCTGGAGAATAAGTAATGATAAGGTTTACTAAATTATTCGAGTATTCACTTTTTCTGGTGGGTTCACCTATAAGTTGAAAGAGATTGTACTGATTCACAAAGTTGACCAGAGATAAACCTAGATCGCTGTCCTCATGTTGAGAAATCGCCAGTTACTATCAAAATGAGAGGGTTGCATTCAATATCCGAGTGAAGGAATGATGCCAAATTAAAGACCTGAGAAATGCGTCACGGATTTCTGGCAGACTGTCCAGGTAGACGACAGTAGTTACTAAGTAATACCTCCGGCGCTGGGTCGAAATTTCAACCCAGACGCATTCGCAATCTAGGCTTTGAAGATTCGGCGTCTCACGCACAATAGAGAAGCGTGAATAAACGTCAGGTAAAATTTTTTTTTGGTAACTTTAATAAATCATTTTCGATGATACAATATTCAAGATTTCTGAAGTTTGGGACAAGTACCGACTTGAGCACTATAAGGCTCAGTACAGCAATGGAGGTCTTGCACGTAGTCACCTTGGTGCATTCATTGCCAAGCAGTGCCAAATGCTCTTTCCTTCGGGGATGAATAAACATGGTTACTTCTGTCATAATTTTCACATTTTTCCTTCAATTACAGAGAGTTAATGCGGATACACATACTAATTACAGCAATTTTTTCTTTTTTTATATATATATGACCAAAAGCATATGATTAAAGTGGCAAATTTTAAATGCTGATTAAGGTCCACGCCCGGGGATAAAATGTTTAATCGATAACACCACAACAGATGAGCCTTGATGGATTACGCAGCCAGAGAATGCAGTTAGTTTACTTTGAAATCATACTTCAAAGACAAAGAAAAATGAAGTACACAGCCAAGCGGATGGAGACAAGACGCGGTGATATAAACATTTCGACAATGAAACGCCAAAGCTTGAGGAACATATCACAGCTGGAGCAGTCCAGCCAAAGACAGCTCGCCGCCAGTTTTCTTTCAGGTCACGCGTCAGATCTTTGCTTTCAAGGCACATATCAAGAATTCCTCTTTTTCTGAGAGCAATGCCCTGGAAATGTAATGCAAACCGTCACCGTGTCGTCTTGTGACACTTTGCATTGTGTTTACTTGGACCCTTGATCTTGGCAATCCCATTTTATGTATATACCGGTACTTTGTCCCGCTTCCACAAAAGCACACTCATGCATATTGCACATACTATACGTGTAATTACACCGAAAGCCCGGCGGGAAGTCAATCAGGCTTGAAGTACAGGCTGCTGTTGACGCCTTTTTATTGTGGATAATCAGCCTAAATTGGGCTATTAAGAAAGAAATACGGGGAATGGATTTTCTGCAAAAAAATAATTCGGCAGTATGAATATTTGCCACAAATCTTAGTTATATTCATGCAGGAACACGTTCGTACGCAGAGATTAAGAACCTACAGAACATGCACAAGATTCCTAGAAACAAGATCATGTTAAGTGAAGCCATATTTAAGCGAGTTATAAACCTGTTTCTACAGTAAACATATACATTTGATAACACCTCTGTAGCATAATCGTGTTTGACCCTAAATTACGAGCGGTCATACTTGATGAAATAATTATCATTTAATCTTGTTACTAAGCGTTGTTTTAATTACACGCATAATCATCGATTTAGCGATGGCACACCGCATTTGGGCACACCGCATTGGGAAATGGGCCTGGCCCTAAGAGGGCTAAATATTACCATTTGGTGATGCTATACGCCAGATGCAGGGTAATCAGATAAGTATGGGCAAAGATAAACATACTCTGTTGCATATTCACAATATTTAACAGAAAGTAAATGTAGGATTTATGTGTTAAACAAGGCTTTCAAAGAAGGCTGTGTATACCTATTGATAAAGCGTTGGATGGAATTGTATAGACTAACAGCTATAAATCAAAGAACGTATGAAATACTGAGTAATAGCGCTGTGGCAAGGTCTATCAAGGCTCCACAAGGATACTCACTTTGATTGAGAGCAGAATATCGCTTTCACACTGGATCCATAATCATAGTGTATGAATTTACCTAAGTGCATACATGTAAGAAATTAAAAGCAAACAGTGAGCCATTCGCACACACACACACACACACACACACACACACGCATATATATATATATATATATATATATATATATATATATATATATATATATATATATATATATATATATATATATACCACCCCCACACACACATATATATACATATATATGTGGGGGTGGGGGTGGGTGGGTGGGTGTGGGGGTGGGAGTGTAAGTGTGTGGGTGGGTGTGTATCACAAGGAATATACTTTTGTGTGCGCTTATTTCAATGACTCAAAGTCATTAAAAGGTTGAATGTATGTTTATACAATTGTCACTTTGTAAACCAAGTCCACAGTATGTTTTACAACCAAATATCTATTCAGATATAATCTTACCACAGAAAGGTTACACAGACGTTTTTCGTTCAACTCTATGCTTTATATGTATAAAACAGTAATATTACAAAACAAGTCTATGAATGTATTGACAGAGGTCGTAGGTATATAATTTGACAGTACAGTTTTGACAAATACCAGTGACCAAGAAGCATGGCAGATATCCTATTGTTCCGTACTTTTCATATTTCTCAGTGTTGGCAAAATATTACATACTATCTAAGGCTCCGAAACATGTTGAGTAGTTACCCGCTGAAGACCCTTTAATTTATTTTGCTGATACAGCCTATGTCAAAATTTTACAGAGGAACGTAGGCAATATAGACAATAGTAATTCCATATATATATACAGGTTAGACAGGGACAAGTTAGCTTATGGAGAGTAAAGAGTTCGAACTGCGGAATAGGATATTGACTACAAGGAAGTGGTTCTGGGCAAAAAGACACAAATACAATACTATGAAATAAGATCTTAATATGCATCCCGCAAAAATAAGGATATTAATACTCTTTTTAGTCCTGAGAATATACCCATATGATTATATCCACGTCCACGCCAAGAACCTCTTTGAACTTGGACAAACATTCGACAGTACAGTTTAGACACATACCAGTTACCAAGAAGCATGGCAGATATTCTATTGTTCCGTACTTTTCATATTTCTCAGTGTTGACAAAATATTACATACTATGAAATAAGATCTTAATATGCATCCCGCAAAAATAAGGATATTAATACTCTTTTTAGTCCTAAGAATATACCCATATGATTATACCCACATCTAAGCCAAGCCCGTCTTTGTACCTGGACAAATATTATGTTACATGCAGTCAATGTGACCAGGCAATCTTTCATTACATCAGTTGAATGTGTCCTACATTAGACCGTATAACTGGACCAAGCCTTAGGCTTTACATCTATATTTACGTAGATATACACAAAAGGCATCAGGATGTCTGTCCCATTTAAATAAATGTGGGTTATTTGTTGCGATCAAGTGATGAAACTACATACATAGGATTAATTATATACGTTGAAACTGAAAGATGCGATAGGATACATTTGAAGAGCATGACACCACATGGATTGGAAGTACCGGTAAAAGTTCATATTTCATATTTTATATGTTAAGGCATCAGGGTGGCTGTGCCATTAAAATAGATAGATGTAGTTAATTGGTTGCAATCAAGTGATTGAATTACATACATAGGACAAAATAGATACATTTAAAAATAAAACGTGCGATAAAATAGATTAATTGTACTAGATGCAGCACCATATTGATTCGAATGCTGTCTGAATTAAAGATAGAACTGTAAGATAGAAGTTCATATTTTACACATGACACAAACCATTAAGTCATAAACACCAGTTTGTTTTGTCAATAACCGAAAAGACCCCATATATAAATTCACATGTAAAGATACAATACATTTGCCCATATAACTGGACCAGGCTTCAGGCTTTACATGTATATTTGTGCAGATCCATACACAAGGCATTCTGTTCCATTTAAAATGATAGATATTGTATATTTGTTCGCTCAAGTGGTTAAATTGTAGGCACAGGATAACACATGAACCGGTCATTGAAACAAAAATAATACGATAAAATACTTTTAGAAAGATATACTACCATGGGGCTTCGAAGTACCGGTCTACGCTGTATGAATTATAGTTCATATTTCATATATCCTACAAGTTTGCAAACTGGGTTAAAAAGGCTATAGCAGTTTGCCGGTCAGTAAAGCCAAAGATCGTTGAGACCGTCTTGTGGTATGAGCAAGGGGAAGAATTAAAGTTTGATGGATATCTTGAGGTGTGAATAAGATATCCGCATAATCAATTAGGGCACAGAAACATGACCCATATTCATAAATTCCTAACCCAAAGATGACAGCAAAGAGATTCCTGAGTTAAAAGCTGATAATTCTTACATCCTAAAAGTTCACAAACTTAGTTAAAAGGTCCTTAAAAATTCACGTTTTACAGTTTTCAATCCATACTTAATTACGGTATTTTCAAATCACATGGGCACGAGCGAGTGAGATGTGAAACCTCTGTGGGTTCCTCTGATTATGAGTAAGGTGTCCTTTGGTTTGTAATTGATAATTTACTCTGTGACTAGATTGAAAGTTCCCGTTAGAAATTGTCTTATGCAAAGTGTCCCGTCTCTGGCTAATAGTGCTCAGAGTTGCCAATTCTAAGTCTTTCCTAAAACTCCATTCCAGATAGAAAATACGCAGAGCTCTTCTTCGTATCGACTCTAATTGTTGTGGCGAGTGTTTGGGGAGGCTGGTATGTCCTACTCCATTAACGTATTCCAGCACATGTCTGATTACAGTACGGTATTCATTGATTATATCTGGAGGTGCAACACTAAGACGCTTACGCTAGCATAATAAATACATGCTTTATGAGGCTTTGGAGTGGATGTGTGCTACATTGTTATCCCATCGCATATCCTCAGACAGGAGGACACCCGGGATTTTAGTCTGTTTGTCAGGGCTTATAGAAGATTCCTTTATTTTAATCATTGGTATGTGCGGTTAGGTACGGTAGAAATTGACAAGCATTTAATATTTTTTCAGAGTTCAGCTTCATGTCATTTTTGTCGAACCACTTATCAGGTTCTGTTGCTGAACAAATTTCCCATATAGCCGTGTCATCAATATACTTGATTTGATTCACACGATCTTGCAAAGACGTTGATGTGAACGACAAATCCCACGGGATCAAAAAGGGTTCCCGGAGATAGTCCGGCATTGAGCTGAAGGGACCGTGAAGTGACAATGTCTATTTTAATTTGCGGTTGTCTGTTGAACATAAAAAATGAACGCCGGGCTCTGAGACATGATGGTGTACCAAGGTGAGAATTTTATGAAGAATATGGTGATTGATCCGGTCAAAGGTCTTGCTAAAATCTAGGAGCAGTATGCGCAAAATTTGTCGTGAACTGTTGTAAGAAAAATGGAGAGCTGTTTTATCTGGCTTCAAACTGGTGGGGGTCAATGGCATTTTCCACGCAAGGGTTTAGCTAGGTGCAAGCACAATGTTTGATGGCGGCTTCTAATGGGGGGGGGGGGAGGGGGGTAGCGATATTGGCTGCAATTCTTCCCCCAATCTTCTTGCAGGGTTCGCTTTTGATAGTAAACATGTATTGGAACTTTTCTTAATTTGCGGGATAAAACCATCTTTGATGTTTTTGTCGAAAATGCAACAAATTGGTGCTTCAATCATACCCGCTGGGTCACGCAGTACCCAATTTGGAATACTATCTTGCCCACCAGCCTACATGATATTTATCTGTAATGGCTGCCTTTCCACTGACTAGGATGGTATACTTGTCTGGGAGGGTTTGAGTTAGTTTACTGGTAGTGGAATTGTCTTGCAAAGTCAAAGGAGGCATATCCACGGTAAGTGATTGGAGGAACAAGTTTATCTCCTCTGCCAGGAGGACCAAGTCCCCATTGGTTAGACTGTTGGCAAGTCTGGTTAGCGATCCACCCTTTTTGCCAAAGCCTATCAACTCCTTTATCTCTTTCCGCCACTAACACTTTCACCTTCAGATAGAGCTTCCATTGTGTTGTCATAATGTTTTCTGCAATCTTTTTCGTTCATGGTTGGTTTTGTCCCTTAGGTAATTGTACAAGTTCGTGTTTCCACTGTGACCTTTGTATATTATTGCTTTGAAGCTGATGGTTATACACAGTCGGCCCTTTGAACACTTGATACAATACCTCGTTGGTAGATAGGTAAGTGTCCAGTAGGGAAGTGAGGATACTCTGAAAAAAAGTTGCTATTATTCCTGGCGTGTATCCAAATAGTACAGGTGTTCCCATTGGACCTGTCTCAGTGCGTGCACAAACAAACCTTTGACATTTGGCGCCCACTACGTTACAAAAGTTTTTGTAGATGGTTTGTAGGTATCGTTGAATAATGATGAGTACACAACTAAGTAGTGATCGGATAGTCCAAACGCATTAAAAGTAGTGGTTTTATTCTAAACGACTACCATATTGGTATAAATAAGGACTAAACTGGCATTTCATCTCGTTGGTTGATAACTAAACTAGTCAGATTATACGTTCGGGCTATCTTTCAAAGTGATATGCCAACCTTATAAAGCCTTGGGCGCATTGCAACCAACCTGCACCAAGGAAAATTTATGACACAGGGCGTGTCAACTAAATAATTGTACGTTTCAAATCTCAGCCCAAAATATGTTTTCTTGTGACGAGAATTTTATGCAAAAACATTAAAGGAGACGACAATTTACATCTGGGCGCTTTTGGGAGATTTGAGTGTGAAAGTGTTAAAAAGATTCAGACACAATAGATAATCTACAAGAAATGGTCCAATTAATTTCAATTAAATTCCTGTGTCATACAAAAATTTTAAAAAAATATTTGAGTGCTGTGCTGCACATATATATGGCTATCTAGTACTTGTGTGAGCGTTTCTTCCTTATGTGGACTTTCTGGAATATTGCCATGCACATGATTGTTATGCGTAAAGCTCTTCCCCATCTTTTACAATAATTTAGCCTTCTATTTTACATACCGGTGGCTAAACTTACCATATGTAAGATAAAACAAAATCAATTAGTCTCTCTCTCTCTCTCTTTCTTTCTCTCTCTCTCTCTTTCTCTCTCTCTCTCTCTCTCTCTCCCCCTTCTTATTTATACATACAATCAAAACACTGTGATGCGCACCACATCTTAATGAAAGTTTTATTATCATTGGTGTGAACACATAACAGTTTTTTTTTTTAATTCAGAGGAGAGTGGGTGTCATATATCAGTTAAAATGACACAAAATCCGAACTACCTTAATATTCAGAGTGCCAAAATTAAACACTGTCTCAGCTGCTGTCCTTTTCCCCTTTTAAATGAGGTGTGCTTGCACTTGAATGAAAGGTCTTTTTGCGAGAATTGCCATCTAAAATCACATTAATAATTCAGATCAGAACAACTTAGGTGGTGATGGGCATTTTAAGAGAGAGGTATACACACGGGAGGCTTAGGAGGAATGCTTCTACACCCTAGTGTGAACTAAAACGTTTTTCTCCCTACCTGTATAATGGGCACTTCAATCATTACGACGGGAACCCGGCGGTGCTGTCATTTTATTTAGAATGCACACTATGAGCGGCATTTGCAAAGCTGTGTATCTGTAGAAATTGAATCCCCAGAAGGAACTGTTCTTCCTTTATTGCACTGCTTCATACGGCAGCTTTGTTCCGATAAATAGACGAACCATAGTGAGTGCGGGTGTCTGGGTTCACAGAACAGATACACGTGTTCTCTGGTGTCCGGCGCACAGCGAGACCCCCGTCTTCGCGGTGTTCGCACACCAAAGAACGCACTCGTGTTTTACAATGAAATAAAAATACATAAGTTGATTTTAAACCTGTGGTTACATATGTTAACAAACAAACTACCCAGAAATACGTGGCGGGGAAAACAGTTCTGGGCAAAGGCGTAACAATACGCGCTACAGACGGTATTTTTAGCAACAAAGTAGTCCCTTCCAAATAAGGAGGAGATTCAATGTACAACACATCACTAAGTTGCATATTGCCGATCTGATACGTCACGAGGCAGGTCACTGTAGGGGCTGCAGGCGCAAACATGAGACTACATTCGAATCCATGGTGCCTTGTGTTTGCACTTTGGATTCAACAAGAGAACCTCCGGCTCTTCCCTGTAATATTTGAAAGACCATGTTAAGTTTAGTTTAGTTTAGTTTAATTTAGTTTAGTGTAGTGTAGTGTAGTGTAGTGTAGTGTAGTGTAGTTTAGTTTAGTTTAGTTTTAGCTCAGTTTAGTTATCGCAAATTGTAGATACTGACGAAACTGGTTCTCCAGACACAGTGATACACACAATAATATGTACAAAACACACAGGACAACATACTACGGAGGATAATTTAATTATACAATAAGATGAATAAGAATAAAAAAAACGTCGGAAATCAGAAGTGGAGTTCTAAACAGCGGTAAATATATCTAAATTCAGACCATAGGAAAACTATCAAATGTACGTTGGAGTTGAAGGTGTTAACCAAGCTTTAATTTTGAGGTATTCATCTTTTGAAACCGAGGTGGAATAAATTGTTAAATCAACGTGCTCGCCATTCCTTATGCTTCCGTATTTCTGTAAGTCCCGATGTGGCTAAACAAACACCCCCAGCAAGTTGATGTGGCCAACTTAAAGACCCAAGACAAACCCTTGAATAAGTTGTGCTAGCCTTAACCTACAGTACAACCTCTCTATTAAGACCACTCATGAGACCAAGAAACTGTAACCTAATATTGGACGGGTCGTACTTTGGAATAAAAATATGAAGCTTTATAAAAGGCCCTAATATAGGCTGTGAGCCTGTCAGCCAATTGTGTGTACAAATAAAATATGTTTAAACCAAAAATTGGAATGCTATTCAGAAATGGGACAGATAACGACCTTTCAAGGAAGAAAAGTTGGGCGTATTTTTTTCTGTACGGGGTGTCGCGATATTGAGATGGACGGCCATGCCTCTTCTGGTTCTAACCGACAGTTCGGAGCATTTGATTGGCTGTTCATTTTTTTACTAAACAGATTCCGCCACAGCCTTAGGGAATAAGCGCTGTGGTTCAATTTAAAAAGGGTAGTTGCAGAAAAGTTAAATGTGATCTTAAATGGCACTGCGTGGGACCGAAATTAGATAAATGATAAACGAATACGATTTTCTAATGCAATAAAGCAGAAACTGGTGCGGGGGAGTCTGTGTATTTGCATAATTTAAAGCTTGGTTGTTTGATCAGCCTATGATAGGCATATTTCATGCACATCTGTATACTTTACATTATTTCTGGTCCTTCTTTGTCTGATAGCAATTTCATTGGCACAGGATGAAGCCATACAAACCGACACAAGGGGCCTTCAAATAGGCTGGTAAGCCTGCTGGCCATTTGTTTTCAAGAATTTAATAGTTTTAAAACAAACTGATAGTCGAGATGCTGACCTGGGTTTAATGAGATGCGAGATTAGGGGCAAATCAGCAGCCTCATTCTCAGATGCATAGCTGGGCAGTGCTTATGTAAACAAAGAAGCATGGGTATATCGTAGTCCTTGCTATTTGGGGGTGTTGAGGTGTAATCATCTCAAAATGCATGTATATTTACACGAACATATCATGTTTTTGTATTTCTCTGTAGTTACAACATTGAATAAATATTTCTGATGTGCTTACCACTGAACTTAGAGTTAAACAATGACAAACTAGGGCACTATTTTATTTCTTATGACCGTGCCCAATCCTGGTTCCATGAGTTTTATTATAAATTCAAATTGTACTGCATGCTGTTCCTTCATTCTGTGTACAATGTTGCAAAACTGGGTAAAACACTGGCTCAGCATCCAGCAAAGGTGAATGCTTGCTTCTTGTTACCATTGGAATGGTAGCCATCTTGAGTGCACATCCAATTACAGAGCCCTTGTGCCCATGTCACCACGCAAAATGAGCAGCTTTGTGTTTATTCATCTCTCAGCTTCGGACCACATGAAAGGGGTGTGATAAGTCGTTTATCACTTATATAAAGTCTTTATTGGGTCCACATTAATGGTCACTTCACAAGCTTCCTGTCACCCAACGCCCCACTGAAGATGCAAGATATGTCTGTTTGGAAGACCCATCGACTATATTCTACTCTGGTCTTGGTTGGGTTAAATTTTCAAGATACAAGTGGTCCAATTTGAATAACGAAACAGTCCATTTTAACAGAAGTAATCGGGGGTTAGGACAACTGATAAAATAAAAGTTTTTATGTAATAACATTGATTATGCCACGTTTCATACTTGTTGGTATTTTAATTTGTGAAAAAAGATATATTTCAGTATTCTGGGCAAATTGTACAGTTTTGATCAAAATTAAAAGGGCCGTACCCCCTAAATATGGAATTTCGGGGTTCCTTTCATTTTAGCTGGCAGGTAGACACAGGGTTGTTACTACCCCACTTCCCCCATTGGATTGTGGATTTGTATACTTTGGCAGTGCATATTCTTGATGCATATTAACGGGAATAGACCCCATGTTACAAAAGTGGAGCTTTGTAGAAAACGTGAATTTGTTTGCAAAGTGACGGATTTTAGAGGTTGAAATTCAAAGTCAGGTCACAAGATTATTTCTTTCTAATTTGGCCCTACATCTTACTGCTAGCATCAAGAAAGTATTCTTGCAGTAGATGGCAAAATATTTAGTCATCACATTGCTTGTACAAAATGTAATCAAATAATATGTACATGATTTCCGGATATCTGGGTCTGCAATGGCTGACAGGTCAGAAATGAAATGGGCATATTGGATTAACATGGCTCTATTATTAGACCCGAATAATACCATAATGTGGATTTATATCTGTGGAAAGAAGATACATAAAGGTAAGAGATCATAACAAATCTTTTGTACTACTTTTTAAAAAAATCTTATTAGTATGTGATAACAGCTATTAACATGGCCGCTATGTTGAATTTTGTCTATCTTGGTGACGTCACAGCCTAAGGCTTAGCCTGGAACCGAGGCTTGCTGGTAGCCAATCAATCTCATTCATTTCTCAACATTTATACTGTGACGAAAAGTAACCCTCCGGTTCAAATCTGACACATTGTGACATTGCAACGGATTACGTAAGTTACAAAAAGAAATCTTTGAACTCCCCCCAAAAATAAAAAGCAATATGTGCAACCTCTCGGTAGAAAATGGCAACATCTGCGAAAATCATACCAGAAGATGGCGCTGATAGTGATTATGGGACATTCAGTCAAATCCTCCAAACAGTATCTCAAAATGATCAAAACAATTGTAAGTTTAATGATCCCGAGTTGGGTGCTTTTTATGAAGTGCACCCGACCAAAACGCTCATTTGTTGCATCAGCAAACCAAATATATCCATTTGCAATGCATTGTACTCTAATGGAGTTTACATGCGCTGTTTGGCTACCATCTCCACATACGCAAAGACACGATATAAACAGTCAGGCGTCTGTGCATCCGTCATTCAAATACTAAGCAGTGATCACAAATATATCTACAAAAAGCTAAGTGCTTTGCTGTTGTCTATTTATATGAGCAGATACTGGCTCTCGTCCAAATAATTGTTCCCTTCTGATGACACATTTGTCCCCATATATCCATTATTACAGTTTGCGTTCAATAAATATAAAGGCTATGATAAATGACTTCCATGCAAAGTGATGACTTGCTGTACACAAGGGATATAGGACGCAGACAGCGTGGAATTGAATGTGCATTCGAGTTTAAAGTAACCTATGTATGCCCAACGTGTGCTATATAAATGCCACAATGGCTTACTCTGTCTAGAAAATGGTTTTGTTTTCCAATACTATGGGAGGGATTCCACGTAAACTTGCATCTTAACTGGACCACAGAGACTCGAAATCGAAAATTAACGGTCATTCATCATTTAAGGTATAAATGTTATGCTATACTTCATTACTGAACCAGTCTCCTGACTCACATAAGCCACAGAAAGACCCTGAAAATTGTCTCCGAAAATACTTTCATGGGATTCAGCAATGCAGACTCAAGATGTGCGTCTTTGCATGATGGATTTTATGGTGGATTTGTAGAAGAAAGAGCTCGCATCCATAAATACAGTTTAGTGCCCAGGGACATATTAGCTGGATGTGTGTTATAGATACAAATTTTGGCAGGATAGAATAAAAGTGCATTTTTTCATGCTCAACATCTCTAGGAGAGGATCACAGTACGGGCAGGTAGCAAGGTGAAGGGTCATACTGCTGAGAGGCATACGGCGAGATATTGCAGGTGTGACTACGGAGGACAAAACGTGATGCTTAGTTGGTAAGAAAAGCAGGTCTCATTAGTATGGACTTATCACATTCCAGCAACAATACATGAATATAAAGTGTAATATAATGTAGCGTGCGTCTGTGTGCGCGTGCGTCTGTTGCACATTGCGTTTCGGTTAATAATTGAACAGACAAGGTCTCACGCAGGCAATTCAACCTGTCATCATGGAAACAATTCGAATTATCACTTTGCAGTTCATTAGATTTACAAACATAATTATATGTATTGTACATAAAATGTTCCTATAATGATAACATTAAATAAAGACCATAAAATACGGGCATGAATGGGGAAATTTTGTGCAAATTGCCATGGTGACCAGCACTGTATAGTATTCCTTGTAATATCAATGCGCCAACAGACGGATCACCCAAGTTGTCCTTTTGTGTGTGCTGGTGCCATTTTACATACTTTTATAATATATATTTGAGCTCAAACAACACATTGTTTGTCATTCTCAGGCCAAACTGCGCTTTTTTGGCAGCAAAATTATTGAACACACAACACTTCGCATCCTTTGATGTCGTACTTGATGTGAACTATGTTTCCGCGCCGCAGGCATAATTACTCCCCTGTCTATAATTATTGTTGTGAAACCGCAACTTTTCCACCTAAGACATCCACACTGCACATGGCTATTGTCCTTTATAGGGGCTAGGTTCTTGCTCTATAGGCTAACTTTGACCCCATTATCAAGACCCCGGGGCAAGCACTGGCGCCGATTCCGGGAAGGGATGACGTTTGCACCCCATTATTATCTTTTTATTTATCTTTTCTGTACAGAGGATGTGTGTTTTCAAGGTATGTGCTGCAGTCATCGTGTTACACTGTCTTTAATTGAGTTACGGGACATGACCAAGTGCAAGATACTTGGCCTTCTCCACACTAAGACAAAATACAACGAATTGATCGTGAATTTTAACAACTATGCAACATAGATGGAAAACTACAAGAGACTGGATGTGCCGCATTATATGTTAAGATACGGGCGGAGACAAAACATCACCAAGGTAGATACTCGACGTCTTTGTCAGTTTAACCCTATTACTGAAACGCGTTTGTTCTTCGAAGGTGAAAAGCAGGAAATATTACAAAAATCAAATGCTTTCATGCACAGCAACACTTCAGTATGACTGAAGCTATCGAACGAAATAATAAAGAGCTCCAGAAGCAACACGCATAGAAAAATTTAATTTCATCTCAAAAATATTTTTCGTGGGGACGAAACGGCGATATACGGAAACAAATTATCATTCATTTCCCATAAAATCCAAAGCTTTGTAAAGAATCAAATCATGTCCCATTGAAGGGGACAGCAATTCTACAAACTAATAAAAAAAATAAATCTTTTCCCGAGGCTATATTTCGCGAACACAATATAATTTGTGGTGATGGAATTTTACGCAGAATAAGGGAAAATATATTGAGTAGGAAGGAAATGCATTTCCCTTGAGCAGATGCATCGCCTGGGAACGAATATTGCTATTTATATGTATATTTGCGGGTATAGTACTTCATATGAATTCTCTGTGTCTTGTCATTATCAGCAAGAACTTGTTACACACTATGTATAGCTGTATTTGCTGACATTTCACGCTCATACATTCTTTTAATTCAAGTGCGTGGCCCTTGCCATTTACACAGTAATGATAATCCGGGACCGTCACAAAAAAAGCAGGTCAGGGAATTTAGGGCTGCGAAACATGCTTGATGGTTTCCCGCTGATGAGCCGTTAAATTAGTTAATGTTAAAGCCTAGGACTTTCAAAATTTTGAATCGGATGTGATAATATGTTAAGTAATTCATAGGTTTACACGTGGACAGTGACTAGATTGGCTATGGAGCGTGGAGAGATTGGATTGTGATATTGTTTTAGGTTGAGAGCTACACGGTAGATGTAACACTGTTACTCTTGTTTTGCATACTAATGACGTTAAGGAGTTGTTATATGCATTTTTAAATGTAGCAGTGTAAATGTAAATTACGTTGTTCACTGAAGTAATGATGAGTATAATAAACTTAATGAGTTGTTATATGAATATTTAAATGTGGAGTGTAAATGTAAATTACGTTGTTCACTGAAGTAATGATGAGTATAATGACGGTAACGACTGGTTGTTATACAGCAGTGTAAATGCAAATTATGGTGTCCCCAGATGTAATGAGTTGGAACTGAAGCAATTAATACACTAACCAGGATACCCGTCTCAAGTCATGGTCATAGTTGACATTATGATTGATATCATTGAAATCAGTTCCATCACGCACATCATGTTGTTTGACTAGCTAGGTCAACCACATGTGATATGAATTGAACTTAGCAGTCTGGCTACACTGATGTTTAGTTGGAAAAGTTAGTCACTACTCTGACGAGACCCCCTGCATTGAAATACACTGTGACCCAGGTCAAATATACAGTCTTACACATGAGGACAAGGTCATCAGGGACAAGGAACATGCCCCTTAAATTTTTGTATTCGCACAAGATGAGGGAGTTTTGCTGAAACTTAAGTAAGTTGTGAGAAATCCATGAAATCTGATGAGACAGGTTTTAACTGTATATGTACAGTTATGTAGAAAGCCAAAAGATGTGTTCTCTTTGTGGCAATCAAAGCTTTTGGTCCCTGCTAAAGTGTTTCTACATGTAATAGAAGACCGGAATTCATCAATTGTTCACATCAACATTGGGGAAAAACGTGTAAATTTCTGTTGGTTTTCTTTTATGCCCCCTTCCCCTTTCACACAAGGCGGGGCATGTGGCTTGGCACTTGTCGGTCGGTCTCTATACTGGTAGACGGCTGTTTCCGCACAACTCAAAAGGTGTAATTTTTACTTACAACTTTCATTTTGCACAGGTTTATAGTCCTGTACAAGGGCCAAGTTAAGTTTAAAGAAATATGACCTTCACACAATTCCCAAGGTCACAGAGCCACTTTGCAGATCTTCCGGTACATTACAGCATTTGCAAAAAAAAAAAAACTTTAGATGATTTTGTGCCAGGACTTTATTTGCTGCACAGGTACACAACCTCCATACGGGCCAGATTTTGTTCAGACGGTTAATCTTCAAGGTCATACCGCCACCTTAGCTGAATGAGTTGTTAATTTGGTCATTTGTAATCTTCTTGTTGCCCCTCAGCAGAGCACAGAACCATCTTGCTCCTCCTGTTTGTCCTCCTTAGGGACTAGATTAACATTAACGGTGGATTGCCCTAACCTAATTATGCCTGTTCCAAGAAGGCGTACGGTGGGGGGTGGGGGGGTGGGGGTGGGAGTGGGGGCTCTATGGTTTACAGGCATGCCCTGTAGCATTTCACACATGTATTAATACCTTGACCCATTCTGGCCATGTTTTTTCAGTTTGTAGTATAACACTGCTTGACTTGACTTCAAATTCAAGACATTCGTCTGTGTCACTTCCATGAACCGATCATGCATGATGCCTACTTTACTATCTTTCTTCCAAGTCAAGATCAAATATATTTGCTTTATTTCTGAGGTTCAAAGTATTGGCCTACACATTGGAACAATGATACTTATTGGATTTGAGTATCAGGTCATATATATTTAGCCGTGTATTTGTGTCGGTGTGTTTGTGCCTCTCTGTCTGTCTGTCTGTCTGTCTGTCTGTCTATCTGTCTGTCTATCTGTCTGTGTGTGTGTGCGTGTGTCCATGCTGGAGCATATAGTAGAATACTGAAGCAAAAATGGAAACCAAGCGTCAGTATAAGATAAGCCAAAACTGGGACTTGGCAAAGACGCGAAACTGTCACTGTTTTCTTAATACCGTCTGTTAGCTAATTATTTGCTAATGTCTGGAAGAAAGGCTCCATCCAGGCACATGGATTAGGGCAAGTGAATGGTTTTTCAGAAAGTAATGATTTCAAAGCTATGTACACCTGCGTCCGCCAGATAAATCTGATGGAGCCTTGTAGCCGACTCAGGGTTGGATTTCTTAGTCGCTGAGCAGGCGGAAGCTACAGTCAGAAAAAATCATTTATTGGCATCAATTTGTTTTTGGTCTATTTACACTTGCTCACCTTTTTGCCACGCGCTTAGTACACCTGCACATACAAACTTAAGCATAGCTTACGTGCGGATTGCTACCAGTTAAATTGCTGAACTGTTATTTTTTACAATTGGTACATGAACTATCCATTTTCTTAAACCAGTCCCCTGGATTTTCCAATAAAAACATAAATTTTATAATGTGTACATTTTTCGATTAGAACAGAATAGTATTGGTACACTGGTTCAGATATTGCCTCATGAGCAGATTAAGTCTCGTGTTTGTTTTCCACATTCGGAATGGAGAAACACACACCTAGGTGTGTTGAAAATGCTTGGAAAAATAGACATACTCTTTTTATCAAATATAGAAGAGCACCCTAGCTTCTGCAGCACCGTAAAATTATTATTGCAGACTTTAATTCAAAGATATAAGTATGTGTTGTCTTAAATTTAAGATCTGCCTATGCCATAGGCTCATCTGATACGCATTTATAAGTAAAAGCCTGTAAGAAATGTATAGCAAAGTATGAATCATGTGCATTAAAATTGTGCTCACAGTTATAACTCCAAAAAGTATTATTCGATATCTTTTATTCATGTCCGTGTGCCAACACAGACATATTCTTTTTGTGGGAATTCTTCAATACTTTCTTTCTTTATTCTTTCTTTCTTTGTTTCTTTCTTTCTTTCTGTCGTTCTTTCTTTCTTTCCAACAGGCAAATTTGTTTGACATTTCATTTGAAAAGTATTATATATAGAAACTCAAAACTTCGCATGATTATACTTCCACACATGAAGTCTTGAGGTTTTGTAAAGAGGTTTAATGGCTCTGAAAATGATGCAAACAAGGACCATTTGAAAACTTAAAACTTTGATATTTTCAAAACTATTACAGGTTAAGGTAAGCTATCCAGCTTCGATTAATATATTTGTAGCACTGCACGTTTTTTTGTAATTTATATGTGACCTCTAAAGGTCAAAGGATTATGTCACCTTATCATTTGAAATTTTCATCTAGCCATAACTTGGTCAATTTTTATCCAATTCTGATCATGTTGGGCTCACATTCCAGCTATTGTAACACTGCACGCTTTTGTAGTTTATATTTGACCTATAAAGGCCACAGGCGAAGGTCATTTGGACTTTCTGAATTTTCATCCAGCCACAAATCTGTCAATTTTTATCCAACTTTATCCGTGTTGGACCCAAATTGTAGGTATTGCAACACTGCATATTTTTGTAATCAACATGTCACCTCTAAAGGTCAAAGGTCAAGATTATTTGGACCATTGACATTTTTATCTAGCCATCACTCGGTCAATTTTCATCCAACTTTAATCATATTGGACGCCAATTTTAGGTATTGGAACACTGCACATTTTTGTTGCGTACATGTGACTTCTAAAGGTCAAAGGTCAATGGCATTTTGCCATTTGAAATTTCCTTCCTAGCCATAACATGGTCAATTTTCATCCGATTTTGACTTTTTTGGCCCAAATTGTAGATATTTTAACACTGTACATTTTTGTTAGTTACATGTGACCGCTTAAAAGAAAAGAACAAGGTTATTTGGACCATTGAAATTCTTCTTTAGCCACAACTGGATTCATTTTCATCTGATTTGGTTCATGTTGGGCTTTTAAAAGGAATATTGTAACACAATACATTTTCTGTAATTTACATGTGACCTCTAAAGGTCAAAGGTTAAGGTCATTTTGACCTTTGAATTTTCATTCTGTCATAACTCAGCCAATTTCCATCCAATTCTTATCAGGTTGGACTTAAAATATAGGACTTGCAACACTTAACATTTTTGTAATGACAGATAACCTCCAAAATTTAAGACAGGTTTGTTCATAAAGGTATGCATTGTATCTGCGCGCATTCTTGATGCTAATAATATCGCGTCCATTTTTGCTATTCAGAATCAGAATTTTCTCATGGTAGCTTCGCCTCATTTTGGCCGTTCTTTCACAATTTTCCCCAAATATTTGCCAAGAAGGGCACTTTGTTATGCCAAAGGTGTTGAGGGTTTGAGTTGCCCCCCCCCCCCCGGAAAAAAAAAATCTTAGGGAGCACTGCGGTGGTGGGGAGGAGGTTTAAAATAATTAATCTCATGTGTTCTTGTTTCAATGTTTGTCTTTTTATGCTTTAAATTAGTTTTAGCTTAGAATAAGCTTTCAAACAACTGGTAATAATTCAAGATTTATTTTAACATGAAGTGCATTGATATATTTACCTCCCCAGCAATGTCCGTTGCCTCTTTCCATGAAAAACCATAACTGGGCAAAATCATGAGTATGATGCTGATTGCCTTTTTGTGGTGCCTTGTAACTTTGGATACCTACCAGTTTTACAGTGCTAACTAATTGGGCAATAGCTTTATTTGTTGTTTGTTGGTATTTCTTTCTTTTTGTGTGTAGACGGGGCAGATTTTGGTTTATTTGATGTTCACAGCTTCCGTTGAAAAAATTAGGACTTTGACTGTTCTGTGATGTAAAATTTTTGATCAGGAAAATCTCAGCATTCTTCTCTGATCATCGAGAAGATGTGACGGTGTATTTCTGATAAAGAAAGACTTGAAAAGACTTGGGGATGTACTCTCACCGTCTAAAAATCCATTGAATCTGATCATCACAAGCACATCAAACCATCACACCTTGTTCCTATATCTTCCGCGGCAAATAGCATTTCGCCCAACAAAGGATTTTCCAAAGTATACCTTCAGCCACCGACCTTACCAATACAAAATATAACATTATCCTGTGTTAGTTCTGCTCGGCCTCGGCGATTGCCATGCGATTGGATGTATCTAATATTTTTTTCTTTATATATTCCCGTGCGGCTTAATGTCAAAATAGTGCTGTATAATTTTAGCGATTTTAATTATTGTCCCTCTTTCAGCATAATGGGTTCATTTAGATTATCTTTAAATTTCATAACACAATGAAAAAAACAGCACGGAAGGTAAAATATGAAACTGTATGAGCGCATGATCAGTGATACAAAGAATTGACAGGCGGCTACCCCTAATGAAAGACACAAAGGAATTGTATGAAAATGAACACAACTAAGTGCACAACTTGGATGTGCTTCCCTCTATAATAATGCATGTTGACGGGACACACCCTTACTACCTGCAACTTTCGTTTATATAAGATTACAAAGCAGAAGGCAAAATTTCCCCGCTGTCGACAATAAAAAAGAGGAGACAAAAAAAAATGACATATGTTTGATCTCCAACCGTGTTCGCCTGACAGCTTCACATAAAGCCATGATTGCTCGTCACGCCGGTGCTTCACTTAACAGCCTCGGAAGGTTCAAAGCTGGTCAACACCTCTAGACAGACGTGTATGCTCGGTTGTATTTGTTTTGCTTAGCCAATTCACTGCATGTAATAATACATTTGTTCTCAGAAATCTTAATGTCTATGGCAAGAAAAGTTTCATATAAATGTATATATGTGTGTGTGTGCGTATATACATATATATATGTATATATATATATATATATATATATATATATATATATATATATATATATATATATATATATATATATGTATGTATATATATACATATATATATATAATATGCCCTAGGATGCATTGACTTGGGCACTTTTACTTGGCGACAAGTACAACTGTGTTCATATCCCTTGCTCGCTTGGATCTGCGAGTTAAATTGTGGAAAGGATGTTGCACAAACTATTTGCAACGTGAAAACACATCTTCATCGTCATGCGTGAGTTTAGAGCCGACAACCAGCCTCCTCATTGTAGATTTAGTTACTTTGGTTACGTTACACTTCACCATAGGTATATAATGGATAGTGGCAATCCTTTCCCCATTGATGGCACTTTGATAGCGAGAAACATACATACCCAATTGTCAAGTGTAACTATTTTTACTTTCGTTTCTTCTACTGATAAATGCTTCTACGATAAAATGTATTTTTAGACAAAATTCAAAGGGACCAACAAGAATCAAAAGGTGTAGGTAAAAAGCACAAGGCGACCATTATTGCCCAATGAATGGAGTACAGTTGTTGACTGTGCATGCAACATGCTATTCAAAACGGATTTGGAACAACGATTACTGCATGAGAGGTGTGCATACGACCGTGATTTTGTAATTCATCCTGAGGTGTATTCTGCTTTATTTCCTATGGGTAATGGAAGCTATATTTTGTGAACCGGAAAGACGCCATTTGCATTGTAACGTTTCTTCCCTTGTATTGTTTGAGTAAGCTATATCTGGCACAATACATGGGCCACAGACAAGCCAGAGGAACTTGCGATAGTGGTATTACTAGAGAACGACTAACTGGAGTAGTTGAAAAACACTGTTTCTTACACATGCTTGAATTCTAAAATTCTATAAGAAATTTGCCCGCCAATAGAACTTTATTTTGTTGACCATCTACATTTCATTGCCCTAAACAGTGGATCTTTAATTGATCAGTTATTTTAACGGTGAAAATAACATCAAGAACATATCACGCCTTTTATGTACTTGCAAGAAGTCCCGTACACTGAATTGCGTTTTGTGCGCATCTTCGCTTGACCTTAAAGGTTTTCGTATGAGTATGGCTCAAGACAGCATATTTACAGCGCATATATACAAATGTACCACAAATGATCTTGCTCTCCTTAAAAAATATCATGGCAGCCCTGTAGGTTTGGCCAAGTGAAGTAGCGGACTGGACGATGCGGGACCTGAGACTGCAAAAAGAATGAAATAGTTACGTACAGCCGGTCACGTAGGATGTCTAGACCAGCTAATTGGTTAGTTCATCAACGGCTAATTGTGTCTTTTGAGAAAAGATGACCTTTGATGGCCTTGATCAAGATACCTGGGAGCATAGAGGTTACCATGGCAACTAGATCATCATTTAAAACCGGGGATTGAAAGGCTATACTCGTGCCATATCACGTAAGCAGGTGCTTCACTGCCAGGCTAAATGTATACTCAAGCTTAGGAAGCAGTCTCTTATTCAAATGTTTTTATGAACATGTTGTATACGGCCAAATGTTTCCAAAAGCAACCTCACAGAGAAAACTGACCCATAATGCTGCAGGCGTACGGCACCAAGTTTATGGCATCGATCCCCTCTTCATCCAAACCGGAGAAGTACCTTGGTATTGAGATGGAGTACAGGTGCTGCTTAAAGTTGCATGGCGATCAGATTGATGAGATTAGCCAGAAAGCAGCAGGGTCCAGCACGTGGCAGCACCACATTTTAGTCAGTTTGATCGCAGCCATTTCCTTGAGAGTTCAGCGTGCCAGTGTTTTCACTCAACCTGTCGGGTTCTACTTCTACTTTCATTTTCACCAAATACACATTTCTTTGTCAAGACGACCTTTTATGTAGGTATCGGTAGGAATGCCCCATGTCGACAGCTGTCCCCGGGGCCCAGGACAGCTGTCGACGCAGTCAAAACCTCGGTACTGAATGAGTTAATCCACGGAGGCTTCAGAGACATCATGTCACTGTATCCCCTGTTCTATGCTCACTGACCATTCAACCCGAATATACATGTACTTTGCGTATACAGTATGTGCAGACATTGAAAGGTGATGAAGAGTGTGCTTCTCCTTTGAAGTCAATCATGATGCTGACTTTCAATCGACCCGTTACAATGAAAATACCAATCCGCTGTCGTTCTATACTTCTACCTTCTTTGATCTCAGCAAGCACTTAATCAGTTGCCGGTTTAAATGAAGTTAAATATCGAAGAAAAATCAAGCCGGCAGTCTGCATTAGCCTAATAGATTTTAGCCAGCTTACTAGAAGACAAAGTAGGAATCCAGCCAATTTATAAAGAACACCTTGATATGTTCAAAGTAATTGTCGGGGGTTCTCTCTACAGGTATGTACTATTTGTGTATGCATTTTTTCAAATTTTTTGGCGCCGGTAACATAAAGCGAATGCTTATAAGCTTGTATATGTATATAAATATACGAATATAGCTATAAATATATGTGTACATGTATATGTATATGTACAACTATATGAATATGCATATATTATACAAACAGGAGCAACAGCGACATGTCTTTCATGCAGTTTTGAACAAAATGAAAATGAAGGAACAAAGAAAAACGACACACTGAACATATATACATATATATATACATATATATATGTGTGTGTGCGTGTGTAATATATTATATATATATATATATATATATATATATATATATATATATATATATATATATATATATATACTGAATAATATAATAAAAAGAATCATTGCTTTCAATGGCAATCGTTTATGAGTCATAGAAACTATTTTATTTTAAAATACAGCAAAACCGACGAATGATTTAATATATATATATATATATATATAGACCCTGTTGCGATGTCTCCATTTAGACAACTGAAAATTTGCATGAAGTTAAGAATCTTTACTGTGCCTCCTTTGGATAAATAACATGATGAATAATATGTTCGGCATGTTTTGGCTACTAAAAGACAAAACAAGAGAGAAGGGGCAATGTTTTTTTTTCCAGCAAAACCGTTCATATCGGTCTTGGTGGTCGGGTAAAAGTTGCAGAAACCGTGAGTTTCAGTTCTACTCGACACAAAGAACAGCTTAGTTTGTGGACCGAGCAAACCCTTTTTTTATCAAATTTCGGAAGAAATAAATAACTAACTAGAGAACAGGGCGTAACTTGATAACACTTTGATGACTATCTGGAGTGGGTTTCAGGAGCGTGTACATGGCGTATCTTGAAGTCCGCCAATTGCACAAGGCAGAGTTTGATTTGACTTATTTTACCGTAACTTGTCCATAATTCATGAAATGTTATATAGTAGGTTTCCTTAGACGCTGACAAGACACACACACACACACACACACACACACACACACACACACACACACACACATACACACACACACACACACACATATATATATATATATATATATATATATATATATATATACCTATATGTAATGTAATGTAATGCAATGCAATGCAATAATATGTATCATATTGTATTGTATTGCATTATATTATACTATATAATACTATATTATATTATGCGTTTCCATGGAATTTGGTTTGATTGGCATTTACAAGTTATTGTGTTGGGGGGTTTTTGTTTTTGTTTTTTTGGGGGGGTATGTAATTTTTTTCATTAAAATGGGACACCAAAACGGTGCAAAAAAATCACTTCATCAAAAATCCTATATCTAACATTGCAAACGAAATGACTTCCATTCGTGTCTTGTTCCAATTCAAGCCATGCAATTTGCGTCGTCCACAAATTGTTTGGTGTTTGGTCTGCACAACTGTCCGGGATTGAGAGTGATGCATCAGGGACAAACGACGTAGTGTAATTTCCCAGCAAATTCAAATACCTCGTATGCAATTATAGGGGTCATTTGTCAGTATGCTCCCCACAGTCCCACTTTATTGGATCATGGTTTGGTCAACATGAATGACGTTGATTTAACGTCAATGCAACTTTATGGGCTTCGACCCCACGTCGATCCAATGTGGCGTATCGACAGGAAATTGGGCAGTCATAAGAAGTATGAAGTTGCAGTTTGGGGGACAAATAGTAGCAATCAATTTGTTCTTTTTTTCAAGCGTTAGGTAATATGGTATATGTCAAATCGTCAATGAAGACAAAACAAAATGATCAGTTTTCCTCATCCCCTCGCCCTGGCTCAACAATTTGTCATAATGTTAAGACAATTTATGACCTAATATGCAACATATCCGTAAGGTCTTTCTCTCAAAACATTTATGAAATCCAATGTTTCTTTGCTTCCAGGAGCGTTTAATATCAAAGGAGTTTATCTGCATTATGACTGGCCTATTAAAACACACACACACACACACACACACACACACACACACACACATACACACACACACACACACACACACACACACACACAGAGAAAACTTTCGCTCCCTGTATATATATATTTAGTGGTCTGTACTCTGATAGACCACCTACTTCATGTGACCAACGTTTAGCCCTGCTTTAGGGACAGTCTCTCAAAAGGGACAGCTGTGTATGCCTATATTATTGTATTATTAATTAAGCAGATGACAAGAGATTGGGATTGTGTCCAGATGGCGCCACATGTATTTTGACACAATCAAGCACATATTACCAATGGTGTCATCTGCAGTTTTCTCATATTAACTCACGTGTTTTTCATAACGATCAGTTCAATATCCAGGGCAACCATCCCTCTGTAACGAGAGCCTGAATATGAACACAGACAGATTAATACAGCTTAAGGCTATTTGCCACTCTCTTCAGGAGGATCATGCACGTATTTGGGGGATCCACCTAATTGGTGCCTTTGTCACGATTTACAATTTTTCTCTGTGCTTACGTTAGCTTAACGACGATATTCCCGAGTTTTCGATGAGTAAACAAAAGTAAATTGACGTTATGAATGTTATAAACTTTGAATTTTCCGTCGTATTAAACTGTCACAATGAAAAAAGTAAGGAAATGTGATATTTTATGTATATGGATCCTTGCAATGTTCCATACGCAGTCTGCTGATGCTTATTTACTTCCAAAGGGCGACTGCTGCTCATTTTTTCTAGCGTCAGTGGCCAAAAAGCTTTTAGAGAACGCCTTTATGCATTTCACACTGCACATATATAAATAATTCAATGAAATATGAACCCATTACTTTGTCAGAAGGCACATAAAATAAAAATTTCATATGTTTAAGAGCTAAAGTAGGTACTTAATGTGATTTTTAATTGACTCATTTATTGATTCGTACGCTGTCTGGGAGCACTATAAAACGATTAAATTAAATTACAGTTGTAGTTCAAACCACCAGAAAAAGCTGTTACCCAAAGGCAAATCTCAAATCGACGATAGCTTTCTCAATGGTGCGGCAAATTAAACCTCACTGCACTTCCAGTTACTCATGGGTGTGGCTGTGTTGGAATTGCACATTAATTGAATGATTCGTCTTACCCTTTTACCAATTGGACGACGATGAGTTCATTTTCAGGTCACACAGTCTTGTACCTCTTTATCATTTTTTACCTCTTCATCAATTTACCATGATTGTTACATTGTGCACTCAAATAGCTTAGAAGAGTAAAACAGGCATGAACCAGCAAACCAATTAAAAACGTTCTGTGCCAGTGACGTCCCTGTAAAACTTGAAACAAGAACTGTGCAATTTATATGCAACATTTAAAACCCTGCGGGATCTCCTTGTCGCTGTGAACTGATTGAAACGAATAATGGATGAGATTACCATGATCTGACTGGAAACGTCATTGGGCATCAGATGTTTCAAATCGATCATGGGCAACGAGCAACAGCCAATCAGATGGCTACATTTTGATTTTTATCCCGGATTCGTATCAACAGCGACCACTGCTCCATCAAGCAATTTTTCACAAACTTTTTCTGTTTTTTTTTTCCTTATGAGAGCGAATAACATTTCTATCCAAAAGCAATTAAAATTTTGTGTTTCCACGAGAAACAAACTGTTTGGGGTGTTAAAAATTTTCGATAGAGGCCGAAACGCCATGTTGAAATGCATACAGCGCCGTCTGTTGACAGAGTTGCAAATTTCCATTTGAAATAGTGGACCTTTATAAACGTTTCCACTATTTGGCCATTCCCAATCGATCCCAAATGTGATTAGACGTTTAACACAGTGTCTACTCCAAATCCAACAGTGGTCTTGTATATATATATATATATATATATATATATATATATATATATATATATATATATATATTCCATATTTTTCCAAAATCAATGAAACTCTTTGCTTGCGTTAATGTACAAGCACTTGAATTCGGAGCGTGTAATTCGGCAATACGCGTAGTGATTGCATCGAAGTGCCACTTTACTCGGAGATAAGCAGGGTGGCTGGTACACCTGTGTTGCATACTAAATTTGCTGCATAGGCGGTACTTTTAGAATTAATCAAGTCTAGCATTAATGGAATAGACTTTAAAACTCCCCATTTAGTGACTGTGTGGATTCTGTGACCTCCGTCGGATATCACGACCTCAGCGCTACGCAATGCATTCATGATATCCGACGTCGGTTTAGAGAAATATCCTTGTGAAGCGGACATTTCAGAGGAGATACCTATTGCCATAATCAAGCTACAAAGGTTAACATAATCCACTGGCTACCCTGTTAACATTCAAAGTATATTGTCAATTTCTTCAAATTGTATTGGAGGCAGAACTGCTAATGTTGGACATATGACAGACGACGTACCGTCGGCGCCAAAATGTCCCCAAATCTGAAAATGAGCAAAATGATGAAACATAGGTTGGACTTTGGCATAAATATTTAATAATAAAGACAACACGAACAAAAACAACAACAACAAAAACAACGACAATAATAATAATAATAATAATAATAATAATAATAATAATAATAATAATAATAATAATAATAATAATAATAATAATAATAATAATAATAACAATAATTAAAAGAAGAAGAAGAAGAAGAAGAAGAAGAAGAAGAAGAAGAAGAAGAAGAAGAAGAAGAAGAAGAAGAAGAAGAAGAAGAAGAAGAAATGACGTCAATGTTAGTTCCAGCTCATCATCAATTTGTACGAATGCTGAGCAGAAGCAATGTTCTTATAATTTAAATCGGTTGAAAGCGTTGATTAACGTGATTTAATGTACAATGCAGTGTTCTGTGAACATAAACAAAGGATTTAAGGGATTTTAGCTAGGAACCACATCGTTAGTGTAAAGTCATGACATGCCCTTTGTTAAGTAACCTACCTCCCATTGCTAACTTTACTCAGTTTGTCCGCATTCTTGCATTCAAAATCCACATAACATTACGGAAATCTTGTTAAATATTATATCATGGTAGACTGGCAGGGAACACAATTTAGTGGTAAAATAGAACATTACCAGAAGGGAAGTGCGATTGGTATTTTTCGTGAAAGTGATTGAGAAGTTTTGTTGTCTTTTTGTGAACCGTATCGTCATGTTATCGTGACAGACCATTCTTGTGAAACGCGCCTTGAGGACCAAATAAAACGTGATCTGCGAAAATGATCAATCCTTAAAATGTGAACAGGTTTTATTTGTCACATTCATGAAGTGATAAATTGCGTGGTCTGTAAGCGCCGCCAGGGGCCAGCACAATCACCTCGCCCCATAGTCAACGACCATGTGTTGCCCAAATTCAATAATGCGTTGTATAAGGTCCCGGCAATGCAAGTGCTGACTGCGGGTGTTTTTGGAAATGACACCCAAGCGGCTAATGCCGCTATAAGAATAATGGAAGAGCCAATACCTTCATCATCCTTCCCTTGACATGGCTACGTGACCTTGACCTTTACGGCCCACTCTTCTCTTCTTCAAATCCTCTCCAGCTTTCATAATTTTAGAAGCTTATCAGAAGAAAACAATAGATTGGAGGAGGTGAATTGAGTGTAGGCACCAATAACAGTATCAGCGATTGCCTGGGGATTGCCTTTTGATGAAATTGTTCCACTCCCCCAGGCTGGGGTCAGAGGTGGCTTACGAATACAGTTATGTTAGGATAGGATGGCGCAGTGGAGTCGGAGTGTCTGCAAGCTCGACACCGCAACTCACTGGTCGTATTTTGTTTTCTAAATGTATTTATATTGCTGAAGAGGTACATTCATTAACTTTGTTAGCACACTGGGCCTCTTGGTGTCACCCTTTGTAGCATGTGAGAGAACCGATCGATTCATTCAAGTATGTATTAAATTTTCATTAAAAAAGTTAATGTTTGTTCAGCATGAGTACTCTTTCTTTCTCTGCTTCCCTTCCTTTCGTTCTTTCTATTGCCCAACTCTCAGATATCATAATAATAATAATAATAATAATAATAATAATAATAATAATAATAATAATAATAATAATAATAATAATAATAATAATAATAATAATAAAATTAAAATCATTATTATTATTATTATTATTATTATTATTATTATTATTATTATTATTATTAATTCTTTAAACGATAATCAAACATACACACCACTTTACCATGAAACACTTTTTTATACTTTCAAATAGACATTTACAAATGTTTCTAGCTACTTCCTCACCGACGGTGCGATTGAAACATTTTCGTCAAATATGTATAATAGGGTTTTTAATTTTGCATGGTGCTCTAATCAATGTTGTTTGAGTAATTTTTGCTTCCTGAAGCGTATACATGATTTGTTAACAGTAATACAAGTCTAGAAATATACAAGGGGTGACTCCAGCTGTCCTAGAATTGTATGCATCATCGTACAGAGAGAGAGGTAACACAAACATCTTGAACAGTTTTCATGTACAAGGTTTTATTGGACTGAATATTCTATAAATGTACACAAGAGAAGAAATGTTCGCCAGTTTTTGGACATTATACTCATCATGTTTCATTTACATCTTCTGTTTGACAATCGACTCAAGTGTTTATGTGTGTAACATTAATGTATCACTGTACATTCTCGTTTTGTCAAATAAAGGTCTTATTCTTAAACATGCTTCCATCACACAATGGAATCATAGGTAACTAGTAGACCTGCAAGAATGTTCAACAAACATAACACAAACAGACTTTAAATCACTCCAGGAAGTTTAGCTGACGGAGGGTCATCTGTCCAAGTGGGGAGCTCTGCTTCGAACGCGTCATAAAAATGTTCAAGCGTTATAGCCGAAGCATCAATATTGCAACATTTGAAGCCCCCTTGTGCAGTGTGACAAAAAAAACCCTCCCATCCATCCACCCTTGAATTTGCTAATGCTATTATCTGGCCTGCTTTTCATAAAGTGACTTTTCAGGAGTTTAAAATAGCACAATTTATGCAGGATAACAGAAAGCAGAATCTTCAAAAAGCGACTTGCAGTTGCTTGTTTTCGCATAATACTATTCAATGATTTAAAATACATTCGGAGAATAAAACTAAAATTGTTAATTTCGCCTGGTTTTGCAAACGACCACTTAGCAAAATATTCACAGCATTGCAAAGAATATATTTATGTGCGCAAACGTAAACAAATAAATATGTGGAGCTTGAGTTCCACAGCATGAAGAAGGATCGAAGTAGCCTCAATGCAATAATCAAATGGCTTCAATGACATGTTTTTAAGGAACCCTGGAAGGAACAACGGGTAAAAAGATAAATAGAAATGTAGCTCGTGGCCACGACCTACAATGCAAAGTATTTCTGCTTGAATATTTTATTTGTGTACACCTACTCATTTCATAGGCTTTTGCATTTCATTTTGACCTTTGACACAGATTCAAGGTCATCGACTATAGTGCGAATAAACTTATTTTAAGTGCATTAATTTTGACAATATTTCAAAATATTTGCATTTTGAATCTTTCACTGGTCCCGTTTCCGTTGTTTTTTACAACCAATGTCATGTTAAAAAGTTTTTTCTTTTGTTGGTGGTGTTTCTCGTTGTCTTCTTAATATTACAGTTTGGATATTATGGGTTTGAAGAACCAGCAAAATAAAAGAATATGAATCCATAGGGCAATGTAATTAATTTACAATACGTCCTACGTCGGATATCAACTTAGACATGGACGTATCTCGGACAGTGGTGCAGCCTGTTTGACATTAACAGTCTGGAGGGCGAGTCAATTTTCTTTCCCATATATATTTCTATAAACATCATACTTACAATGGCTGCGTGTTATGAATACACCGTATTTATTGTGAGATCATGGGATTTAGCGGTTTTTTGGTGTGTTAGTGCATTCATATAGTCACCTCCGAATGTAAATATTATACAGAACTTGATCAGTATACACTTGGATGCATTAAAATATGTACGTGACCAGTTAGTCTGTGCACACATGGAAGCTCTGATGTCGATGTCGGGCACCCCAACAGAACATCTATTGGTCCCTGTCTGTTCTGAAAAGTAATGCCACTCATGTATTCAATGAAGCATTCGATTAATGAGATGGAGGTCATTTCCCGGGACTCTCCATGGTAAATATGAATTAGAGAATAGACGAGCACTCAGACGCGCTTTATTCTGTAGGGCTATGCGATTACCATTGCTCTCTAAGCTCTTAGCTCGACGAAATGGTAAATGCAGGCATGAATAAATGAAGAAGTCTTATCGACTGCTCCATTGTACTAGCACTTTAGCTACCTCCCCCCCCCTCCAAAAAACAACTTATTTTTAAAGATAAAACAAAATTAAATTAGAATTAAAAATATATAAAAAATGAGGAACGAGAAAACAGTATAAATCATTTTGATGCTTTGTCGTCCTCACAGACCAACGGATGTTTACAAAATACTAACCACTATAAAAACACATCAGGCAGAGTACATGGTGACCTTTTCTTGATTATGGTCCAGTTTTTTCCCGCTTTTATATAAAAGAAGTAAATAAAGGGTAAACAAGCTTAGTATTGTCTCCATTGCTCTTTCTTCTAATGTGACTAATACTGCGACAGTAAAATCAGCGTCTCCGTGATTCCCTCTATATTGTATTTTATCTGTCAGAAGCTTCATTCGAAGTTTGGATGTCAAATTCAGCAAAAACCTACAGTTTTTAATTCTAAGGAAACTCCTATTGAGAGTCGCTCTCCATGTTTTATGAGCAATCAAAATCACCGTAAACTTCAGTGTTGTCGTGAATGCGTCACGTTTAGTGAGCATTTACGGTATTTAGGTATGCTTAAACATTACTTTTTCGTTACTGGCATATATTCCCGGATAATTTGAAACGACAGACCCCCGTTATTCTGCTTCGCCTTTGATCGTTCAATAAGCTTTTACAACACAATGAATGCATCTACAAACACACCTATGCCATTTTCCCATATTTTAGCCTTTTCTGGCAGTTAAAATAGTACTGGCTCTGCAGAAAACCATAGAAACAGCCGCCCCGCGATCTTTAGGTCAGGGAAGTCAAAGGGTCATGATAATATGATATTGATATTGATTATGATTATAAAAGCGACGATGATGATTATGACACAGTTATAGTTTTTTCAGTTCTTGTGGACAATCTCACCAGCTAGAATTGGCAGAGCACTTCGATTTACTACGAATCAGACTGACTATACAAAGCAGTCAGTGTATTTAATAAGTTACTTATTGCGTCCGCATTTGATCTCTAAATTGGAGAATACTCGTAAAACATTTTGCGTGCGATTAGAAGGGTTGAACTGGCTGTGCCATGCCACCCTGTGTCAATTAGGACGCTAATTCATTCAAACCGAGACGCGTTGGCATTAGTTTTAGTTACACGTATGTGCTTACTGCTGGTTGCGTCACACTGCTACAGTGTAGCCAAAAGTCAAATTGAGTTTGATGTAATTTTATGAGTAAATCAGTACAACGGCAGCACCTTCTGACGTCAATTGCTTTTTTGATAGAGTTAGCCAACGAAGGTTGCACAGATACGATACACACTCATTGGTGGTCAATTATTGTGTGATAAGTGTGTTTCAGTATGTTATCATTGGAAAATGCAAAATGTGAATGATGTAAAATCATCGCTATTCTGATGAGGTGATTTACATATTGCAGAGCGGAGTGGTTTATTGGCACTCTCATTTCATCATTCGCCAGTTTCACTGTGTCACTTACGCATGTACTCAACGCAACTTGTGTTGCTCAAACATGTTCATAAATCACTTTGCCTCGTTAGACATTTTTATCAACATGGATGCAATTCCTCACAGTTTATTTGCATAGAGTATGATTTACAGCGTGGTGAAGACTAAGCTTACTCTACGTTATGATTTGATGAGCTACATTTTATCCCGATGTAAACGTTCTGACGTGTGCACGGGCCAATAACTCTTGAGTTGAAACAGTACAAAAGTACACGTTATAAACTGCTATCAGATTGATGCGATCTTCCTACTGTAAAACAAAACCTATCGCTCTAAGCATTGTGTCACGTTGTACATCGTAATTTTATTGACTCTTATTGTGATATAACCAGGAAGGTGGATGTTACACACCTCACTAATTTAAGCGTAAGGAAACTTGTCATGGAAACTGGCAAACTGAATTGTTGTCCAATTGCTCATATTTATGTTTGGTTTCATCCTATGCAGATACATGTAGCATAATAAGAAGTGACGCATCGCAGTATACACGTAGTTTCCGTAACACTGGATGCAACATCAGATCGTAGCTGCGGTTGTTTAGGCAGGGAAACAATATCATAAACTAACTCCACCATGACAATCATAGTAGCCTCATTTAACTCGGTACACAGAACTGTAAATATAAATAGATTCAAGATAGTGGCTTTATAGAATAAATAAATTGGCAAATAATTAGCGAAACATAAACTGGTGCTTAAAAAAAATGTTTACTTTTATTTGTTTGTCCGTTTCCTTTTTCACATTTGTTTGTTCTCCATTTCTCTCTCTCTCTCTTCACATTTTCTGATGCCATAATAGGACGTGAAAATGGCATTTAGGACACACATGTAACATTCAAATTTTAACGTGGAATATGCAAATGAAAAACATTACAATGCTTTCTAGTATGTATGTTTGAGACAAACATAAAGATTAAAATTACTAACAAAAGCCTGAAATGAAAGTGTGAGACATCTATATAAACTTCTGTATATGTACCAATCAAAATCCTTTCTTTTTAACCAACATCTTGCATATCAGAGAACTACTAGCTATGATATCTTAGAAAATGATGTAAATGAAAAATGAAATGTGTATTTTCTGGCAAAATTTTGTATTGGTAAAAATTTAAAAATAATTGGAAGTAATTATAAGTTAATTAAGAATTATTTAGTTTTGGACTAAGGTGTATCATGTTGTGAAGCAAGCCAAGTTTGAAAATAAATAAGGTCAGTTTCATGGCAACACATCGGATGCCTGAGATTTTGGACATAGACTGTATAAGATGACAAAATAGATTGGTTAGTTTTATGAATCAGGAATTCATAGATAAGTTTGCAATTTTCTATAAAGAATAAAAAAGTGAGTATTGATATTTTTACAATGATTTTGTTTACCGATGTTATCATAGTTAAAGGGAACTGTTTTAAGTTCTCTTTTCTTGTAAATAGTGTAACTCTGTACGTGATATATATATTTTTATATATAAATATATATACATATATATATACATATATCTTTAATAGACGACAGTATATCTTGTCATAGGCGACCACCCATAGATCGTGCAACTGCTTTGTGACCGCACTCATAACGGTTCTCCACTCTCCTTGAAAACAGACATACTATTTTGACTCAAAGTGCTGACAGTTAATATCAGAAACCTGAATCCTCTCCCGTTCAGAATAAGTTTTTCAATGGTACATAGAAAATCCCTGAAGTAAGCTGAATGACAAGGAACGAGCAGGCGCAGACCAGTGTTTCAATTGCTTGCGAAACTTATCCGTTTTTCTATGAAAATCTGCATCTACTTTACTCCGTTCCCGCTCAAATCGCGTATACGTGCCCGGACGTAAATTATCATCTGCTCAACGTTTTGCATTTTTTACTAATTCAAAACATTTTCAGCGATAATCATCATCAGCTCTCCTAGGCGAGGATTAGGCGCCATTTTCGGAGTAAAGCAGTTGATTAAGTCTAAATGTGTACAGAAAAGAAAGGCGCAACATCTCATTCGACTTCAAGATGCCATATTGCTTCTTGTCATTTATTACAACTGCAACATAAAGACCAATCATGAAAGAGAAGTGAGAATATTAATAACTATATAATGATGCTCTATGGTTTTATTTTTGATTTACACATACAGAATCCGCTGGATTAATCTGGAAAGGGCCCTTCTGTGCAATTCAGTAACCTGAACACACTTGATTAATTTAAAAGATCAATTGAACATCTATATACCTGTCTATTTCAATTTACAGAAAAGTGGCACCGACTTTGTATATTTTAAGTCCCCAAGCTTGGTGTATGCTACGGCTTGCTTGGTGTTATTATCTGGTGCAGAATATTTTGTTATATCAATGATTTTTTTTATTTTTAATGTAATGCAAGAGTCGTTTGGAACTGTATATATGCTTGAATAAGTCGCTGAAATTGTTAGTAAACGATGCCTTATGATAACTGGAGACTGTATGAATGCTATATGCACTGTTCTCTACTGGTTCCTTAATGTTGAAGCCGTTTTTGCTCCTGGTTAAAAAAACCTCTTGACTCAGTGGCTGCCAACCATCGATAATTATCTGAAAAAAAACAAAACAAAACAAAAACCGTGAATATGTAATGTAAGTTTCGGTGTACAGAATGCCAAAATGCACAAGCATATTTCTGAAACATTTATGCACAAAATCACACCTGTCCTTTGAACATATACAATACATGTAAAACGTAATTCCACGCCATATTTCGTACATGTAATTTTCCTGATTTTGACCACCATTAGCTATAGGTATTTCGTTCTGAATCAAACAATCCAAACAATAATCGTGTACCTGGATACAGAACTATCTAAAATTTCTACACCTGCTGCCCGGAAGTGTTCTTCAAATGAATGTTCACTTTTTCTATTTGACACTTCCGTACAAACGATTGCCATGAAAATCAGGCCTAGAAAGGAACTTCCATCGTTTCTCTTCCAACGAAATGTTGACCATGGTCAACAATAAATAAAAGCGCTTGCATGTAATGTAATTGGGGAAAGACATCCTGGCCCTTGCATTTAACCCTTTTGCCATTAAGCCAGCTCCATCGACACCAAAATAAACTTCAGCGGTAGTGAAAAACAATTGGAATGAGAATTGTAAATGAGACCTACTGAGATAACATGACAAGGGTCAACAGCTTTCTTTGACGTGGGTTGGCCCAACCTAAGCCTGAGAAAGTTGCTGGCGGAATGTAAAGCGTGTGTGTCTGTGGGGGGTGAATTAATGTCTCCAGAAATTGGCATATAAAACAACGAAAATAGGGAAAAAGTGTACACATTAAAGAGAGAGTACGTTTTATCATTTTTCTTCCGAAAGGAAGAGAAAGCTTTGAATTCGTATCAATTATAATTACATGTCCTTATTCTTCACCACTGTTGCGCTCAGGCACATGGTCACACAAAGGAATTGACGTTGACAAGGGAAATATGCAATAATGTACAGCCGAGAAACAAATAAGGACACATTTAATACCTTTGACATCATAACAGCAGTTTGAAATGGGAAATGAGCTTTGTATGCCGTGTTAAGTCACGTGGAATGTCACAATATTTAGCACACGAGAGAATTTCATGGAACAATATGGGAAGATATGTGATAATTAGAAAGAAAGAATATGCGCCCTATTGTGTGCGGTAGCCAGGGTTCAACACTTTAACACGAAAAGCAATATGCAGAAGTGGCATTCATTAGGTCTGGGTTTCCTTCGTTACCATAGGGGTTGGCCATTCACATGGCAACCGTAGGAAGGACCCACACATAGGTATTCTACATGTACATGTGACACTAATGGACATAACCAGATGTTCAGGACGAAGTAAATATTTCAGAAGCCTTGGGCAGGTATGCATCGGTTTATTACCGATGAACATGTGGTCCACACATATTCAAGCGTGCTGAATGGTCCTTATTTATCAGTCGTTGCAAATATGATATCAGATTTATGAATATAAAGATGCTAGACTATTCCCCCGCTTATCGATCAAATAATTTTGAGATAATGATCGGCGGTTTTATCCAAAATTGGAACATAAAACTATGCAGCAATAGCATACGAAAAGGGGAAAATATTCCGTTAGAAACCAAACTTGTTATGGGGATTTTGGCCCATAGTCACGTGGGGGTCTTTCACAACAATTTTGCCATCATTCGTACGAGTATAAACACACTACAAGTCGGGAGGGGGGGGGGTGAAGGTCTGGGAGTCAGGAGGTAGTTTGGCACCAAGTTTTCATAGATCATGTTTAAAGCACATGCTATGCAAACCTTTGACTATTTTGTCGACAAAAGAAATGATATAAAAGTAAAACTTCGTTTAAAAGCTTATTTCTCGTTTGTAGTTTCCTAATATTACAAAGTCCATCTTCCATATGAAAATATTTCATAAGGTATGATTCAAGAAAGGGTTATGGGAACGTCCCTCCGTACCTCTCTCTCTTGTACACGCATATATACATATATACATTTCAGAGCACGATATTGGGGGAGATGCAAAAAGAGAACTTTTTGCGCACTCAAGGAAATGATAACAAAATAACTTATTACCCTGTAAACACGCACCATTTGTAATACAATTTTATTGTGCTTGAGGAGTTTAGCCTTACACACTTCTCACCGTGATATATGTTACCATTTGGAGAGCTTACATAAATCGAAAGGATACCGGTGTTAATCTGTAAAACAGCCGATAGTGCTGCGCACGTTTAAATGTATTTGACCCATACATGTTTGGAATAGACCTTTCCGTTGTTTCATTGTTCCAAAACTTCACAAACATATGAAGCATCAGATTTCAGAAAACACGTTGGGTGAGCTGTGATGTTGAAGTCTGGTAAAACGAACTTGAACATGTTTGCTGCGTCAGCATATAACACATATCTTTGCAGGTTGAAAAGGGCTTTTGAATAACTGACATTTTTTGCAAAAGGGACAGAAATTTGCCTCTGCACGGGTGATACGTGTACAACTGATTGCAGCATTTATGGGAACCTACTCAATACTTGTGACAGGCCAGATTAAACACAAGGCATTCTTCATTCCCCATCAAATTTAAAGGGGAGATGGTCACCTGTTTTTGCGAAAACAAGCCATAAATGCTGACTTTGTAGCAGTGTTCCTTTCTGTTATTGATCACTATTAACACTTTGTTTAAAAACCGTTAAGGAACAGGATATAAAAGCGACACTACTCAAAAGATATTTATCATGTCAAGAAATATTGTGGTCGCATTTGAAAAGAATAGAGCCAGCTGTTCTAGAGAAGAGCTCGACGTTTAAAAAGGAAAACGCTTACGAAAATTAATGTAAAAATTAAAAAAAATAGCAGCCCCACCTGTTGAACACATTAAGAAATATGAAGTTCCCAGAAGTGTCCCAGTGTGACATAAAAAGCACTGTGACAAGCTGCTTTGGGAACACACACACACACAATATATATATATATATATATATATATATATATATATATATATATATATATATATATATATAATGTATATTTATATATGTACACACACACATATATATATATATATATATATATATATATATATATATATATATATATATATATATATATATATATACTCCAGACTTAAGTTCATGTACAATTCTTCTAATTTTCCAAAGAATGTAATCAGCAGCTTTGTAGCAGATTTGGAAATTCAAAAAAATCGAAAATCCCTATCAAAAGAAAACAAAAAATTTAGCCAATCTATCGAACGAATTTAAAACTAAGGTTCCCTGGAAATATACCGGTTTGATTTCGAAATGACGGGCTAAACGGTTTCGGAAAAGAATTTTTAAACGCCGATTCCTTTAAAAAATCAATAGATGAGTCGCTAGGACAAACAGAACTAGCTGATAAGTACCTGAAATACATCCCCAACAGGTTTGACGAGGATCATATTGGCTTTTTTTAGGGGCGGGGGGAGGGGAACCAAAATGTTAAAGATGACAATTCTGGACAGACAACAGACGCACTGAAATCATTGGCTGAGCTCATTTAAATATTAGAGCCCTATATGGCAAATAAATCCGATTTTAGCAAAGTAACATCATTATCAGACTATGCAATAATGTTGACATATATACCAGTGTACTTACTTTAGGGCAGTCATCCTAGAGCTCTTTAACGTGGAATGTATGCAAAATACCAGAAGACATATTTAAGGAAGACATTATAGGAAACACCCATCTTGCTAAAGGACAACGATACCATGAGAATGTTTCTTAGTCTTCTGAAGTTTGATTTCTATAATACTGTACAGCAATAGAGATATAACTAGCACGGATCCCATGATGTAAACTTTGATCTCCACACAAAGGAAGTAGCTGTAGCCGTAGGCAGCCGCAAAGCCAATCGCCTGGAACATTCGGTATGTGGCAAAAGCGGCCTCCTGATTTTGGGAAAATAACACACCGAACAACGCTGAAATACACAAAATAAATGTTGTGCATTACCTAGATAGCTTTCTGTGATAGTAGTCACATGTTAAGATTCAATTGCAAATTTTCTGACCACTGCTGGAAACTTTAGTTAGTTTGGAGGTCGCCATGTGATAAACAAAGAACCAACTTTACTGGACACTCGGTTGAGATAATGCCCCATTTAAATCAGAAAATCTTGTCAAAACCTAAAGCATTTGATCTTGTCGGGTCAGAGACCACCACATGTCCTCAAGGTACGTTTATATCAAAAGCGGTGCCCATAAATAATAACCAACTTTGCAGGACACTCGGTTGAGATAATGCCCCATTTAAATCAGAAAATCTTGTCAAATCCTAAAGCATTTGATCTTGTCGGGTCAGGGACCATCACATGTCCTCAAGGAATGTTTATATCAAAAGCGGTGCCCACAAACAGTTCGTTTTGCAAAGATTTCAGGTGAAAAAGTATATATGATGCAATAGCAGTATCCTTTACTGATTACCATTTCAAGAGAATTCCCCATTTTGCAGTGCGGCATTAATCTTTTTTCTCGTTGCCCTTTAGCTCTGAGTTTACATCTTCGCCTCCAGGTCCCATTAATTGGTTCTCTTGTCGAATAATAAATTTGAATACAGTTAGGGCGACCAAATGACCAAAGTGCACGTTGTGCTTGATATGTAGTCCATTTTAGCGACCACGGCATACTCAGATGCCTCCAAGAATTCAAAAAGTCTCCAATAATGTACGTAAGGATTTTACGACAAAAAACGACGTGGCTGACGATAAAGTTTGACACATTGTTTAAATTTAAGTTTTTTATCGCACTTAACTAGCTGGATGTCTCTCCTTTGCATTTAAAACTTATCATTTGCTATGACAATTGTTGTTTTTCATTGCAAATGTACAACTGTCACGTCCCTTTTCTTGTCAGTATATTTTTCACCAAGACTTCAGAATGATTTTTACATCATAATTGAATTCGAGGCAATCACATGAACGTCCGATTTTGGTTTAATGACTTTGCCGGGTCAGGTCCATGATTTTCAATTGGAAACAATCATGCTGAACACAAACAGAAAATTTAAAAAAGGAAATCGCAACTTTTGTGTCGAAGAACAATCCAGGGGAAACCAAAACACTGGGATCTCATTTCGATGCTGTAAACTGCTTTATACATAATGTTGTATTGACTACCAGCTTTTGGATGTACATGTACAATTACGTAAACTTTTGCTTGAAATTGTCTAAATATAACTTAGGGGTTTGGTTACTGTGGATAGATACAGTATCACGGTATAGGCATGAGGCATGTGGCCTGTGGGTGGAACTTCGGGGAACTTCTTTCTTCCACCTGTTGCATGTGGAGTCACATGAGAAATAAAATCTGCTTCATTGATTGGATGATATTGTCATGTGACAAGGGAGAAGGTGAGCTCACACCATGCAGAATAGTGTAGGTAACATGTCCTGGTGGAAAGCCGAGTTGGCATGTCTGTGTGGCACACCACGGATAGCAATACATGAACGTTTTGACAGACGTTTTCCACATGAATTAGAATACATCAGACACAAGAAGTGTCTCATACCTTGTCCTTCTACCCTAGATTTTGTGCATAATCGTAAAAGCAATTGCAGCTTGATGCATTTCTCAGATTAACAAAATATCTTTAGGTAGTATTCAACCCATAGGTTTGATTATTTATCGTCAGTGGGTCTGGTGTATTGAGTGTATTCTCAGATAAAACTAGCTGAATCAAAGGAGTTATTGTCTTTTGGTGTTTTTGTGCGAATGGTATATTACTCACCATATATAAATATATATAAAACATTGCCGTATACCATGTTACACTAATTTGAGTCAAGTGAAGATTTTTGAAGATATAGTTTAACTGTATGGCAAAAATATTCTGAGTAACGCAAAGAACATTTTGCTGCTAAATGACACTTTAAGGCATGAATCGTCCTTTTCCGGTGACCCACGAGACACCCTTTTAGTTTCAATTTCAGTTATATGGTTTCAATTTCAAACATGAACTCCTGATTAAATGAAAGGTGCAAATTTGGGGGGGCCTCCTTTTTGAAACAGCATGTGTGTGCAATTGCCACTCACTTGCTTTATATTATTCAAATCGTAACAATTTTTATGCAGTAATTTTACATGACGCCACACGACAAAACAAAACCTATGACATCCAGTAAACTATAGAGCAGCAAAACTCACTGTTAGTTTGGGTCTGCCATATTGCATCACAAATTCCCAAGCAAGCGGAAATGACATAGAACATTGGTACGTCATCGTGTAGCGGCTTCCACCAAAGCAGAGCAATGAGAATTCCAGCGTTGAAGAACGCCCCCGCAACAATGATTGGAAATCGCTTGATATGCTTGGCCAGTTGACCAATGGACAAGGCACTTAATGCATTGACAGCTCCAAAGCAGATCATCACTGGGCCAATCTTGTGTATTCCCAGTCCACAGTTGACGTATGACTTTAAAAAGAAAAGAACAATGGCACATAAAATTAAAGAGAAAAAGAAACATATAATCAAAATGTGTGTGAAGCTTTGCAGAGGATATTGATACCAACTCCATGTTGTACAGTACAAGTATAGCTGCAAAACTACATATACATAGACATATATACACGCAAACACACACACACAGACACACAGGGTATATATATATATATATATATATATATATATATATATATATATATATATATATATATATATATATATATATATATATATATTTGTATTTGTGTCTTTTTGTCCAAAACCACTTCCTAGTAGTCATTACCCTATTCCGCAGTCCGAAATCTTTACTCTCCATAAGCTAACCTGTCCCTGTCTAACCTAAATTCATAGATGTACTATTGTCCATACTGCACACGTTCCTCTGTAAAATTTTGACATAATCTGTATTATCCCAAATAAATTAAAGGGTCTTCAGCGGGTAACAACATGTTCGGAGCCTTTCACCTGTACATGTCTTTCTGAGTAGCGGCTCCTTGTCGAAGCTAAATATTCAGCAAAGACAACCAATATAATAATGAATAAATATGAACGTGGCAATTGAGGAATTAGCTAAATACGTGAAGTTCTGCTTATAAATGCAGAGCTTCATTATGAAAGAATAATACCTGTCAAACAAACCATAATTACCAAATTTGTATAGTACAGGTTCAGATAAGAACAATTTGACTTACCCCTGAACCAATATGTACCCCTTCTAGCTGGACAACTTATCCTAGTTAAACCATCCACCAATGTTTAACTGAAGTGGGAACAAGCTGGGGCATTATATTCAGTCCCAGTGACTGTAAAATAAACAGTTGCAGCTAGACCACCTATATAAACCTAGGGAAATCCTAACAAGGACTACAACAATGTACATCCTGCACCACAGATGTAAAACAAACTACCTCAAACAATTAAGCTCTATTTCATTGCCAACCCTGAGTCAAAGTATCAACGTAATGTGTCAGGTTTGTGACATTTGAGAAAATACTGTCAATTTTGAGTAATTTTCTAATATTCAGTAAATGTGCATTTCGGCATGTCAGAAAAGAATGAAAGTCATTAGCATTTATGCCAAAAACATGTTATTAAACAATTTTTCTTAACAGGATTTTAAGTACAATTAGGCAAACATGTAACTGTCGTAGGCCGCTGCTTGCTACCGATAGCCCGAGGGGGGTTTAACCTGACAGAATATATATATATATATATATATATATATATATATATATATATATATATATATATATATATATAATATATATATATATATATATATATATATATATATATATATATATATATATATATATATATATATATATATATATATATATATATATATATATATATATATATATATATATATATATATATATATATATATATATATATATATATATATATATATATATATATATATATATATATATATATATATATATATATATATATATATATATATATATATATATATATATATATATATATATATATATATATATATATATATATATATATATATATATATATATATATATATATATATATATATATATATATATATATATATATATATATTAAATTGCAGAATATAGCAAATGTTGGATGGCAGGTCGTCAAATATGAAGTTTTGCGGGACTCCAAAAAGTAATATTGGGCTCGCTTTCGCCTCGCGCAATATTACATTTTGTTGTCCCGTAAAAAACTTCATATCCGACTCCCTGCCGTTCAATATTTCTACAATATTGGCAGATATGTTTCAGAAATGTTATATTGGGACCAGCATACAAGGTTCTGTCAAAAATACTGTAAATATAAGATCTTTTCCAAATGTGATTGAATTACATTTTTCTATCATACACTTTGATTCTAAATGCAAATTTTGTTTCGAATAATGACATGCCTGCATATTTTGGATGAATAGATGCGTTTGTTAAAATTGCTTTTTTCACATGCACTGAAGATCTTGTTTACATTCAACACAGCATGCGGAAGAAATGAATTTCGGTGGAGTAATGATTTTGATTATCATGACTTTATGACATTTGTATAACAATAAATTGTACTATATAGTTTCACATTTTGTTTCCAGTATAATCTGACATTTAAAATAAAGCTCATGGCGCATGCTGTTTGCATTACGTGAGGCGTTTATAGACGTCGAGGGAAAAACACTTCCTACAGAATACCTACATCAACTCAGGTATATCATGCATAATCATATGTTCTCTGTCAATATATTTTTCACCTCAAACAAATATCAATCTGCCCATCTTAACCATCGTGGTGAAGTGTCTTACAGCTAACATAAGGCAATGTTACCAGGCACATAGTCAGATTAAAGGGATTCAACGATGATATACACTCAACACAGGAATAACTGAAGGCACCACTGGTCAAAATGAATCACGTGATATATTGTGACCAACTGGACGCAAAGAATGTGCTTCCTCTTGGCTAGTGGTGTCCTCTCATGATTCGAGAGCTGCAGGCGTGTTACAGTTGCATGTTGTGGTATAACTCCTTGAGAAGTACCCTTCACCTTGACACGATCAATGTATCTGTGGCTATATCAGGCGGTTCCGCCGGCACAGCAGCATGGACTTACATGCCGTGAACACGAGTATGCGAATAAAGATGCTGTATTAACCCATACCTAACCTGATTTTAAACGGATTTTTTTCTAATTTTTTGTTGGAATAAAGATAGGGGTACACATCTTATCCCTCATCAAAGAGCTACGCTACAACCAAACAGAACATGGCTAGTCGGACATCAGTGGTTCTTTATTTTTCGGATAGCCATGATGAAGGGTACCTGCTGCATTATCTGTCAGCGGAAAGAATTAACCCCGTTTTGCCCAGATAGCCATGATAAAGGGTACTTGGTGTATTACCTGTCAATACAAAGAGTTAACTCGGTATTGCCCAGATAGCAAATATAAGAGGTATCTGCTGTCTTACCTGTCAATACAATGAATTAACTCGGTATTGCCCAGATAGCAAATATAAAGGTTACCTGATGTATTACCTGTCAATACAAAGAATTAACTCGGTATTGCCCAGATAGCCATGATGAAGGGTACCTGCTGTATTACCTGTTAATGGAAAAAATTAACCCGGTATTGCCCATATAGCTATGATAAACGGGAGCTTGCTGCATTACAATATCATGTCCGCGAAAAAAATGACCAGGCGGCAGCGTGGTTTATGACACCTGTAAATTATTTTCGTTCCATTGCACTTAGCTCACAAATACGGTTGCCCTGACCATCTTACAAATAAGATCAGATGATATCTTCCGTCACGATTTTAGCTCCATTCTAAATTGTATTTGACGTTCTCATTATTTATTACATAAAATTAATGATGCGCAACAACTAATTTACAAAGTTTTCACAAAGTAATTTAAAGAGCTCTTCCTTCGTTGCAAAAATAAATTGGATTTGAAACAGTGCCTCTTCACATCACACAGAACCCGTTTCAACAACGTTTCTGTCTCGTGAGTGCAAGAGCCATGAGGAATTGTTGACGACAAATCAAATTATTTCAGGTACCGTGTTTGAAATATGATTAAAAATTTGACATGATATTATTTTCATTACAACAATGTGGCCAATCAGGACTTTGAGGGTAAATGGTCTGCATTTCAGTTTGTGTGCACCTTCGTTTCATACTGACACATTCCGTCTGGCAGTCAGAATCACTATGGCGAAGTGCACAGATGTCTGTGCTCCGTATTGACATTTTTGTAGGACCTTTCTGGTAAATTTGCGCGTCCCATGCATAAATCTTCATTGGTGGCAATTCTTATAGTAATATTATTCATAATGCGGCACACTAACATATTGCCATTTTAGTTTCTCCTGATATCTGGATACCTGAAGCGGTTCCGTATTGTATAGGTTTTGCCAATGTACATGTACATAGCCGGGACGCCGTTTCAAACATTTTAATCGAACAAATACTACTAATAAAGCCAGGCTTAGATATAACTGTGTTTCTTCTGCTTTGAATCATTTAGTGTTAGATTTTGGCCTGAGTCTACATGGTTTACTTGGGGCGCTTTTGTCGCAATGTGCCCAAAGCTTGCCGAGTAAAGCCAACGTGGGCCACTTAACTCTACCCTGGAAACATAGTTTTGCTGGCACTTGAGTTTAGAGACCTCTTTATGCGGAATTTGAATCTGGTACTTGTATGATTTAGATAAACTGAACTTTCGTTCTGATTAGCACTACTGAGTTAATTTTGAAGTGAATCTATTGCATAAGACAGACGCTTGGCCCTTCGATCTAATTTCAGACCCGTATGCACCGTTTACGGGGCACAAACTTCATTTCTCTATAATTCGATGAGCTTGCTCTCAATTACCAACTTCGTGTCCACTAAGTTGTTATAAGACATCTAAATTGGGTAAAATCACTATGCCAAAAGGTTGCAAAATATGGGGTAAGCCAAACAAATAATATAAAACCCCTTCGTCGGAAAATTATGTCATGGAAGTCTTTAATTCAATAAAATTAATGCGAATTAGTGTCTTGCTTGGTTGTATTTCTAACGCCAAAATATCTTTGACAATTTTATCATTACCGCGCCGTTGGAATCTTCTTTGGAGATGACAGAATTCTATTGGTACAGAATCAATAGGTCCAAACTCACACTTTACATAATCCGTGTTGTCAATAATTCGTAAGGATCATGTTGATCGTAGCATGCGGACGAAATTGAACATTTGTCGAGCCAAACCTGCCTGATAAATAATACAATGTCTAATTTACCAGTTTTACTAGATTACATGACCACGCTCGCTTATTCTGGTATAGCAGCTCTCACGTTTCTTCTCGTCGCTCCCATTATTAGACATGTTAGCATCACACGTTTGCATTCTGTTCTCACGAGTTTCTTTGCGGTGATCAAAAGCAACTATATCCACTACCAAGCAGGTTCTTCAACTGTTTGATCTTAGGTGTTATTAGCTTTTTAAGACAAACCATCTCGTTGGTTATCTTACCTTTCGTTTATTGTAATTTCTCTTTGACATATCCACATGTCTTGCCGCACAAGAACACAATTTGTCGGGTGAGTTGAGATAATAGAAACAAAAGCAATGAAAATAGAGGACTCTTTTTACTGCATGAAACCGCAATCCAAGATACATTTTGATTATTCAATCCACGACGATGAAAATTGCTGACCTGGAACTAATATCCCGCGGTCAATACATCTAACCCCAAATGCCATTCAATGTGTTCTCTTTAAACGAGAAAATACGAGAAGAAAATAAAATACTGATGCAAACCACGGTTGACACCTGGACGATTTGGGATGGTTATGCGAGACAGGGATAACGGCAGAATTAGTCCGTGAGGTAAAACAGTATTACAGCGTTTTGATGTTACACAGAAAAATTATGTCTCCCATGATACAAGAGAGAAACTACTTCATTTTGACCTCGATTAACTTTTCCCATAGCAATAGCAGTATATGGTCAGTGTCAGGACAGTTGATCATCTTACTCACCCATCTCACTGAAACAGAAATAAAGATGAAGATTTTCGACTTGCCATCTACATGATGTGTGCATAGGGAATTCTAATGGACTTCTAATCCACGTAAAAAGCCCGACATCACTTTGATTCAGCAGGGAAAATTGCTGCAAAGTTTGTCGAGAAATAAGTCAGCCGGCTGTTGGTGTGGAGGAGATAAGAGTGCCCGTAACACAAGCAGTGGAAAATGTACGATCATGGTGACCCAGATGACTGCAGGGTCTGGTCTGGCGCAGAAATGCATTTGGCTACGCAGTTTGGCACGCATTGACAGCACTTGCACAAATTGACAAATATATGTGGCACTGTAGATAGTGAAGTGGTCACCTGTAGTTACCTGTCGTCAATTCAACCACAGTAAGAGCATGATAAATAGGCAAGTCTGGCAGTCCATTAGGGGTCTGTGTCAACTTATACTATCCAAGGTCGACAAAGATATAGGCTTTTGATACTTTGACGACGAAAAAAAACCGTTGTAGTGAAAAAAAAAAATCCCATGTAGATAGCGTACACGAAATGTGCATTAGAACTAGTTTCCGTGGGTGAAGCAATCATGTTTTTGTGGTGTATATCCCTGCCGAGCACAACACAGATTTCACGAGATACTCTGAATTTACAAAAATGTGCATGGGAACAATTACCCGTGACACTTTATACAGCAGACACAGTGTTTTGATATCAATGAAGTTAGTTTTAGACACAACAGTGTTAATTGCGAAAAAGTGGAAAATCCTTTTCCTCATTTGGTGCAACTCTATCAGAATCAGTAGCACGTAATGTGCCTTGCAACCAGATTGTGCTTTTAAAGTCATGTTACCAATTTACACGTTTTTAACCCTTCTTACCTAGTCGGCCCTGTATAAATCCATGGAGAAAATCGCAAACCATGATATATGTTTCCTTCAAATGGAAGTTATTTAAGAAATGAGGGTCGATTTTGTGTGTTTCATGGCATAATGACGCGCGTGATTGAAGCTGACATCGTGGGCGTGGCACACGCGAGTGCGCCTCGCCGGATGCCAGCTTCAATCACCCGCGTCTTTATACCATAACACACACAAAAGTGGCCCTCATTGCATATATTTACATTTCCCTCTTAATTTTTCTGCTCAGTTACAGGAAATTTAGAATTTTAATGCATAGATTTAAGAGAAACGATCAGACACTGATTTGCACGGCTTGTTCAAGTGTTCAGTTCAGGAAATCCAGGTGGGTGTGGCTCATTGGAATGTGGGCGGGTCACATGTGTTATGGTCTCATAACACACAAGGCTCATGTGTTATAGTCTCATAACACACCACCTTTCTCCTATACTTGCAATGTTAAACAACAGATTGAATGGAAATGTAGACTTATAAGTCGGCATCTAAGATGGTTTCACGAGGTTCCTAAGATATGAACTTCGGTTGTCGAGCACGAAAACGTAACAACGAGGTCGGATTTTCAATGATTCAATAACATGCATGGACCTAGTTTCTCAAATAGTTGATTAAGTTTCGCTGAGCGATGTCTCACTATTCCCTGTCTTTTGTTTGACAGAAGGGTATTCATTCAGCTGATCAATAGCCTGAAGTACGAAAACGTTACTGAATGATCTGTAGCTCAGGTGTTTTAATAACCGGACCTTGGAAAAGCACATAAGTAGCCTGCGTCTTGCAAATTGGCAACTTTCGGGATTTATTCGTCAGGATAGTTTCACCTAGTAAAAGTTACGCAAATGACAACCAACAATAAGTAAACAGACAGGAATGGTAGTCATTTTTCGCGTTAAAAAATCACATCTTACCTAGAAACTTTCGCACAGGCACAGTGTTTGATTTGTTCAATGTATAATATAAGCATTTCAAAACGAAAGGGCCTAAAATTTGTTAATGGTGTTCTCAATGAGTTCATTAATGTACTAACGGTTACAAATGACATTTCATACCTCTTATAACTTATATAATTTCAAATAAATCACGTCAAAAATAGTGTATGTTTCAAATTACATCATAACGGAGGTTTATGATTGTGCCATGTTTTCGTCATTCACCGACTGAACAGTCAGAGTAAACAAATTAAATGAGAATTGGAGACGAAACCTGTGCACATAGCATCGCCTGCATCATGTGATTTCTTTGGTACATTTTTCGTGTAAGCGGAAGAAAGTAAGGAATGTCCCCGACACTTTAAAAATTAGAAAAAGGAAGAAAAACAAAGGAGCAAAACTAAAAACAAATCCAAAAAAGGCTAGTTACACTTTATCTTATTGTATGTCATTCGAAATGAAATGAATGCGTCTATCCAATATGTCTTCACATTGTTAAAAGTCCAGATCCAGAGTTTGAGTGTTTGATTCATGAGGTATTGTGCTCACAAGCTTACCTTTGAAGCTCTTTATAGCTAATTAACATCAGATAATGATTTAGAAAATTTCATATGAGATATACCATAATATGAAGACGCATAGTCTGTGAATCTCGCATAGCGATGCGGTATTCGAAAAATATCCATTTGTGAACCCCCTTTATGAGTTTATACCATTTACAAATTTTTGAAGCCAAGGTCTTTTATTCCATTACCCTCGTTGCTATTTTTTCAAAAAGCAATGTTCATATTGGCTTAAGCTGTCTTTTAGTCACAGTGAGAAATAACGTGCCCTGAACCCGTCTGAATGGATGTAGTCTTCTGAGCAGAAGATATCCCTTCAAATCTAGGCGTATTTATTGGCAATCGATTAAACGCATGGCGGGTTAGTTTGGAGCTTAGAGATGGCCGATTTATTCAAGAAGTAGTCCGTCTTGATGCGGCAAGGGACGCATTTGGCTTGGTGTGCTCTTCTACATTTATCATGCCAGCCCAATCGAGGACCTTATCTCCGCTTTCATATCTGAAGAATAAACCAATAATTTTCCAGATAAAAGCCAAGTTTCTACTAATATTGCGTGGCGGCGCCGTCTCGTATTGTCATCCAAATATCAGTCTATGAGCGTCTCTTTCAATCCGGAAGCCAAACATTGCACACAAGAAAAGCTGAAGACAAATGAATGTCTGTCAGCTCCACGTATGCTTAGTCTCAGTATCCTACCATGGAAATCCAGTTGCCGATATTAGCCAGAATAGTCTCACAGGATACATCACGGTACGTTGAGAGAGGTGGGACGGCAAGCAAGCAGATCATCCCGCAACAATAGACAGCCAATAGGAAGGTTCTAGACAAAAAGACACAAATACAACACAGTGCTGCACTGTGAGTACATGTATTTGAAACTATATGTAAATCATTCCAACAACCCTAAGAGGCCTGCATTGCTGTGTACGACTGTAGGTGCCAGGCTGCTCTGCCATTACATACATATTCGGAAAATTTAGAGACATGTCTATGGATAGTGATAGTTACTTTCCATATCTTCCCGGACCGAAGTTGTAGTACGCTATAGGGGTCAAGGGAGGTTGATTTAACTTCGCCGCAACTTCGCTACAAAAGCACAATATAAACAGGTATCAAGAACCGAATTACAAGTGTACATTCCGTACAATAGATGTCTTGGACTTTCTTTTTCCATGTTTTCTCTTTTTAACTTCCATTGTAATTATGTTTGTTCCTCTAATGTTGGCCCCATAGTGGCAAAGATTAAAGTTGCGCTCAAAGCGCGCTGAAGAAAGCTGCTGACTGATCATAGCCTGTTCATACCTAAGTTTCAAAACGTTTTAAGACAACTTCTTCGGTCCCGTGGATGCAGAAGATATAGCTTACAAATTAGATTTTGGTACTTTTACAAAATGACACTGGGTGCTACCCTGTGACCATATTTAGATTTCCATACAAATCTATGGATGAGTACAAACGAGAGAAGATTAGGCAGTTTATCGTCTTGTATGAACAGTTACACACCAATACCATGCCGCGAAAATTTGTTGAATAGGGGAGTATAAACTATAACCCCGACAGATCTTTTAAACCTTTATTCAAATCATGTGGCACCAAAGTGCGACACCAGACGATATTCAACGTTACCAATCCTGCCAACTGGTTTGCCCCAGAATTAATACAATTAGCCGGCGTAAAGTCTGTGTGGTCATAGCTGGGTCTTGCTATGTAGGATTTCCTGATACCTGCATCATTCTGCGACTTCAACCGCAGGTAATGTCACTTGAAATCTATTTATTTGCCAATATCCATAATTGAATGCATTAACGACCCGATGGCATTCTTAAAGGCGCATGCTTTCATTGGCAATCTGATAGATTGGTCCCTCATTTAATTTGCCCTATTGGAATTAAAACTATATTTATTTGACATTATCTCGAGTCTGTCTGGCCCCAGGTGACAGTGCTGATACACAAATGAGGTTGAATCGATGGGGTCCTAGATATCTGTGTTGCTACGGAGACCCCGCATAGTCCCGGGGCTGAAGAGGGAGCTCAGGTTAGGGTATGTACAACTGGGGAGGGGGGGAGAGAACATTTTCTGAGTCTTGCTATTGGCAACAACCGCGGGACTAATGGACGATTTACCATTAAGCACTCGGTTACAAGGATGGTCCAAACACGAGAAAAATGCTGTGAGGAACTGGGGTCTTGTTGAGTATGTCTGGCTTAATAAAGTAGCTGATCATAAGGTGACTGATTTAGCCTATGATAGGAAACAGTGACATCCAATTTGAACGGGTTCCGAAGGACCTATGTCCGAAAACAGAATACAATATGGAATTAGAGGCCTGTGATTGCAAAGCAATCACTACACGAAGCCTCCGCTTCATTGTGGTGCCAGAGGTAGCGTCTTTTGGTGTTATTGAGAAGCATGTAAAGAAGTGATGAATTAAACGTTTTTGTTCTCGCTCGGAGTTCAGACAGCCATTGTATTTCACCTACTTATAGTTGTCACATGCAGATTGGTAAAAGTTAAATCAATGGAATAATAATAATAATAATAATAATAATAATAATAATAATAATAATAATAATAATAATAATAATAATAATAATAATAATAATAATAATAATAATGATAATGATGATGATGATAATAATAATAATAATAACAATAATAATGATGATGCTGATGATGTTGATGATGATGATGATGATTAAAAAGCGTTAGCGAGCTGATACCATAAACACATGTGAATAAGGACAATACAGAACGGTAAATTATCCAATCAGAAGGCAACTTAGTATCCAGTCAATTGACTTGATTTGCTTCGTCACCCCCAACTGTGCATGCGCACATGGGCGCATCCATTGCCTTTTTTATGCATCTTGAGTAATTTCCGCAGTTTTATTTACACCAAAGTCTCAAACTTGCCTGGCTTATTGAAAATTATGTCAATAATTCATGTCTCTTCAGAAAATGTTGTCGATAAAGTGTAATAAATGATAGCGATTCACCAACTCGCATTGTTGACACCTCGATGGAATCTGGGCCTGGCAAAAACGCTTGTGGGCCTGGAAATGGGTTTCCACGAAATAAAAAAAACTTCACAACTGTGAGGGTAACCTTAATAAATATCGCAAAGTATGTACCATTTGTTGCGAATGTTGTGTGTTACCTTAAAGGTAATGGGAACTGGGCGGGAAAAGTGGGCCACTTTTTACTTCCTGGGTGACCTCTTTAGCTATGATGTCGTTTTACAATGGTCATGTGATAAGAAGCTTTTCTTTGAACTCTGTGAGCTAGGCTTGCTGGCCGAGGTATCATTGGTTCAGATGTTCTCTGCTTCTCAAGCTGACAAGAGACAATATATACTAGCCTGCCACATGCATATAATTATCATACACTTAGCCACTGGGTAGTACGCAGTACTTAAATTTCGGGAACAGTCTGTGACAAAAAAAAAAAACCTATACGATAGGTGGGTTCGTTCAGGTGCTCAAGGTACTACGGCCTCCCGCCTCTAAACTGGTTTGGTAAAAGGTCACTAAAGTGACCTAGTGACTAGGTGCTACTGCCTGATCCACCGACGTCATTACTGATACTTTGAAATGCTGACCACACATCTTAGGCTATACTTACTACGTATTGATAATACTAATAGCGGGCGCAAGCAAGCCCTTATGTTTACGTATGTATATGAACTATGTTCGTACCATGGAGAGGGTGTAGTGATGATTACAAAATCACAGTGGACTTCTCGCGCCCCAGATTTTCGCCATGGGGAGCGCCATTTTGTATAACGAAATAACGTTCTCACCTTGTCGATAATGCACGGTAATCTATTCTGAGTCAGGAAACTGAGTCACATATGCCCATAAGCCCCTACAGTTTGTTTTATATATTTTGAGTTCTACACAGTTCGAATTCGAGGTTTGAATGGCATTGTATCAGCGTGCAGATTAAGGACGCTTTTTTCTTTCTTTTTTTTTCTCCAACTGCATTTTAATATATTTCAATTTGATCCAACATATTTTAATGTATTATATACTTAATATTTTGGAATTTCTTATAATGTGTTGTAGGCATAGCCTAAGATGCGAGCGTCATCATTACAAAGTATCCATAATAACGTCGGTGGATCAGGCAGTACATAGGGTACCTGGTCGTTGGGTCTCTCTAGCGGCCATTTACTAAACCAGTCTATAGGGGCGAGGCCGTACTACCTTGAAGAAATGAACGAAATTATCTGCCGCATAGCCTTTTTTTGTTAGACACTGTTCCACAAATTTAAGTATCGTTCCCAAGATTTTTATATCGCCATTGAAGTAGTGCCGTATCCTGTGGCAGAGACGTTGTGCGTACGGAGAATGATTGCTGGATTGTTGCGCGACTACACAAAAATCGGAGCAGGCTTTGGCAACATGGCGTTTTGGGGCCAATGGGGGGATAAGTGTGATTGGAAGTTGCGATCTTGGAGGCCCCGAGAAACCACCTGGTGACTGCACAGTGTGCAGATATCATTAAGATGAGACCCAACATGCGCAACAAACACTACATATTTTGGGATGTTTATTTAGGTTACCCTCACACCTGTCAAGATTTTCTATTCCACGGAAACCCATTTCCAGCCCCAGAAGCGCGTTTGCCAGGTCCACGTTTCATCGAGGTGTTAAAGATGCAAGTCGGTGAATCGTTATCATTTATTACACTCTGCCGACAACGTTTCTGAAGCCCAGTTATGAATTATTTTTATTAAATTTGCTCTACGGCAGATAATATCGTTCATTTGTTCAAGGTAGTACGGCCTCGCCCCTCTAAACTGGTTTAATAAATGGCCGCTAGAGGGACCTAACGGCCAGGTGCTATGTACGGCCTGATCCACCGACGTTATTATCGATACTTTGTAATGCCGACGCTCGCATCTTAGGCTATGCCTACAAAATATTAATAGCGAACATCAGCAGGCTCTTACCATCAACACACGTGAACATGGGAATACATGACATAATCGAACTTATAACAATCCAATCAGAGACTACATGGTATCCGGTCTATGGATTTGATTTTCTTCATCATCCCCTACTGCGCATGCGCACAAGGTGGCGCCCTTGCCTTTTTTATGCACCCCGGGATTTTTTCCGCAGTTTTAGTTATACCAATGTCTCAAACTTACCGGGCTTTATGGAAAGTATATTAATAATTCATGTCTCTTCAGAAAGCGTTGTTGATAAAGTGTGATGAGCGATAATGATTCATGAACTCGCATTCTTGAAGCCTCGCTGGAACCTGGGCCTGGCACAAACGCTTCCGGGCCTGGAAATATGTTTCTTCGAAAATGAAAAAAATACAGCTGTGAGGGTAACCTAAATAAACATTGCAAAGTATGTACCATTTGTTGCGCATGTTGCGTCTTACCTTAATAATGACTGAAGACAGTGCAGTCACCAAGTCGTTTCTGGAGGCCTTCCAGATTGGAACTCGCACTATATCCCTTACATGCCCCAAAACGCAATGTTGGCAATGCCAGCTCAGATTTTGTGTTGTCGCGCGAGATTCCAACACTCACTCTGCGTACCCACCACGTGTCTCGTGCACCTCTAATGCACCTGTCCATGTAATGGATCGCCCCATGACTATTGAGCGGACTGGGACTTCTCAACCATTTTTTTTTTATAAACCGAAGCCTAAAACTTAACCGACGTCAATGAAACTATATTATTATGAAAAGTCATTAAACTGCGATAAATATTTACAAACAAACAAATACAGGTTAAATCATGCACCAATTACTTTCCGAACGCACTGCCCGATTGGTACCATATTCGGGCATTCGATCTAGTTGGCTTCCCGTTCCATTCGATTTCCAACCAAACTCTCACAACGCAGTGCTCTGGCCTGTTGACTGCTCTTGGGAACTGGAATTTCAGTGTGAAAACATAAAACCTTGACTTAGCAAGGCTACATGACTAAACCCTATATTCAACACGTAAGAAAAAATACATAAACAAACTTTATTGGCAAAATTGATGTGGAACCTGCTGCATCTATAAGTATTTTGGAACATACATGTCGTAGATACCAGTTGATTCTAGTCTGTATAAACAGCAACAGACGAATTTTCCTTAGTGGTGCCGAATTGCGGGAAACCGCAGACCGGAGGGTTCACAATGCACATCTGGCCAACACTTGTTTTACCTGAAGGTATTTATCAGTAGCTGTACTCCTTGATTTGTGTGAGGTGGACCGGTTACATAAGTATGAAAACAAAACAATATATATATAGCTTTTCTGTTTTCTAGTATATGTATTTACATATTTATGTTTGGTGTATAATCTACTTTGATGGAAAATTGAAAAACTGAACAATGGCCTGATTAACTCAGACCCGAAATGAATACATAATCAAAGTATTTACATTTCGGCAGAGGAATCTCGTGATCTCATGGAGTATTTAGCAATAACTGACACCATCATGCACAAGAAATCGCGATATATATATATATATGTAAATGAATGACAACAAAGCTAATAATTGCAATACAGTTACACATATGCACGCCATATATCATTCAATTTCGCATAAATCATCAAAGATACCCCGCGTACCAGTACATCTTTCTTCTTCGTGCAAATTTCAGGATGGACCTTAATGTGATAAAAATATACATGTATTGTATTTCAAAGTGAATGAAGTTAGAAATTATATTCACTTGGATTCCCCGAATATCGCGGGACAATGATTTAGCAGAACAAATTTACCACATGTTTCTATTGGGAATAATAGGTATAAACGGAATCTACCTGGAAAGCTTTGCATCTGATGATTTCATTAACAGTACCGCACATAGACCATGGAGGTATTAATACCTCCATCCATAGACTAACATGTGTAGCAAAAATAAAGCAGCAAATACGGTGCCGCATGGTGTGTAGAACGTCCTTGCTTGTTTGTTAAGGTGTGATTAAGTTGGATAATTGCAGGTAAATTATCCGCAAAGTGTTTGCTATCAACGTGGACACACTGTTTACCTCAACAACTTATTTGTTTTTACGCAGGAATGACACGTGCCACCAATAAATAAACAGCTGCTCAAATGACCATCTTGATTATCATTTGGGAAGTTTTGGTAAGTATATAAATATACAAAACTAGGGGCACGGGAGCCCGTGGCTGTGCTATGAGTGGTCCCCTATTGGGCACTGAAACTGCTCCCTCAACGTACTACCTCAGACACACCTTCTGGACTAAAACACAAGTAATAAAATGTGTTAAAATGTTCCCATGAATCAGACAGTAATAAGTGAATTTTACGTTCTTCTTTTTATGGCACCTGCGTTGCATCTCAGCGTGGGACATCACAGCAAACCCTTATGGTCCCGTAACCTATTCATTTCTGAAATAATGTCGGCAGAATTAGATCTTCCTGTGCAAAGTTGTCAATACATGTTTTCTGAACAGCATTCAGCAGCTCGACAGACTGTCGGTTTTTATTGCGCAATTTAACTATACAGATGCGATATTTGGTATATATAAAAGACAGATCGTTACATGTACACTGGAACCACTTTTATTTTGCGCTAACTTGCTGCAGAGATACAAACATTGGTTTTCACTACCAATCCATTGACGTATGAATTTTAGAAACCTCAAAGTTGAAAGTCGGCATAACTTTCCCCCACACTGTGTACTCAAAGTATTACAATGGGTGTTGTGAGAGAATTACATTTGAAATCAACCCAAAGCACACGAACCATTCGAGAGATATAAAGTTGGCACTGGAGGAACAGGGTGTGACGTACTGCAGGTCCAGATAACTGTTTGATCCAAGTAAAGTCACTTATCGCTTCCCCAAGCAGACGATGCACATGCATGTGACGCCAATATGTTCCGCAATATAATATGACAATGTGAGCACAGAGCAGACCAGGGCCGTTGTGTCTTCATATGAGGTATCGACAAATTTGAAAAGTCGCGTATTTCCGTAATAGCTTCTTTAAAATATTTTTTTTTTATTATTGTTGGTCTTTTTGTTAAAAAATAAAAAAAAACTTGAACCAGACCCTGGCACCTTTCGCAACTACACACACACACACACACACACACACACACACACACAAGGATTTGGATTCTCAAAAACTAAGGCAATGGTCCTCTTGTCCGTTCGTATTTTTGCTATTTTGCCCAGCCATATTGTGGTCTGTGCCAAAGGGACCTGCTTTTTGTGTCTGCGATATATGCTGCCCATTCAAAGGTTAAACAAATCGTGATAATGTTTTAAAGTAGACCAGAAAGGGGACCTCGTGTGCTGTTTGATCCATTTGCACTGGTTAAATAGGTTGAAAAATTAGCAAATTGCTGTTCAGTGCTTAAATGGGGAAACCATTCATTTCGGTCTCATATTTTGGGAAATCAAACCAATCAGATTTGGCAATTATATTGTAACAACAATAATATACATATCAGTCACGCCACACTGGACCAGCTCACGTTTTGGTATTGAACACAGTCTGGTGATAGGACCACTAATGTTTTGTATTCTGCTCTTCAGCCCATACTTTTAAGTATTTATTTATTTTTTAATAAATTCGAAATATAGATTGAATAAGACGGTGCACTTTGAGATTGCAGACCTAACTTTTAATGTAGGTGTTATACCTGGCTTTGGCATCACTTAGATCTTCAGTGTATGCAGGGACGTAGGCAGGAGTTTCGATTTTGGAGTTCAAATGATATAAAAAAAGGACCTACAAGCAGCCGACGGCTGCTAAGCGTTGCTGGGGGGGGGGGGGCTCCGGGGGCATGCCCCCCCGAACATTTTGAGATTTGAAGTGCAAATATGGTGAATTTTAGGGGCTAAAATAAGTATGTAACCGCTTAACTCTTCCACCAAGATCGAGAAAAAATCATTGTTAACCAAGCAAAATGGAAACCAGAAAGCCCACAATAGGAGTAGTTGAGCTTCATTACTTTTAACCACCCATACTTGCAGCAGTTTAGTAATTTAAGCCTCTGAAGCATTAGTTATGATCCCTTAATCTAATCATCAGATGTTGAAAATTGACAAACATCTGGTTGCGGCAGTTTTACTTTGTGCTGTCAGGGCCCTTAGCTCCCTGCTTTACTATCAGATCTAAGATAAAGTGGTCAATCTATTATTGATTTTATAACTATGTGATACTCTGTAAAGTAATATAAAGCACAATTTATTCAATATTTTTGTTTCGTCAAAATATAAAATCTACCTGATTTTTAAGAAGTTGTACATGCTTTCACCTTCTATTTCAGTTTATTTCTCTTTACACTAATAGCATGAAAATAATAATACAAAAGGACGGTATTAAAGAAGTTTTTGCCTGAGCAGTTCATATAATTTTTCATTCCTTTGATCACTGCTGTGAAACAGTATACTATGTTTTGAAACTTGCACGATAAGCATGATCATATGTGACTGTAAAACTAAGCTTAAGTGGATAAATGTATGTTTCTAGTGGGCATAAACAAACTGATATTATTCCTGTTCCGGAGATGCAGAGCAAATCATTTTTTTTTCTGCAAGAATTTCTGTGGTGCGGGGCATCAGTGAAAATGACAACACAGTGAAATTATGTGAGTTGATACAAAGCAAATCAAAATTATTTTCTGCGAGAATTTCTGTGGTGTGGGGCATCAGTGAAAATGACAACACAGTGAAATTATGTCAGTTGGTACAAGTCACCATTTTCGTGCACTCACGGAACTGTACTAAAAAGTGGATGACAACTACAATGAAAACCTAATTGCATCATCATCATCATCATCATCATCATCATCATCATCATCATCATCATCATCATGATGCGGAATAAGTGAAATCTCAATACATAAGAGCCAAACTTTCAGGTATATACAAAGTGTTATGATCTTCAAAACTTTTGAATACAATATCTGGAAGAAAAAATATTTTTATTGTTTAAATTATGGATACTTATTTTCCTTCAATGTCAGCTTTGTCTTTTAATTTGAAGAAGTGGGGTTATTGATCAGGGTTGCATATTACTAAGCCTTCTGATGCACATTCACAGGGTCATCCTTTCATCCAAGTTTTTTTGTTGTTGTTTGTTTAAGAAGTTGATATTTTCTCAAGAAGAATCTTAAGCTTTTTCAGATTTGAATTACAGATATTTCAGGCCTTTACAGGTCTAAAGTGATTAGGAATTTAAATTGCAGTCTTTGAATTGGTAAAAACGAAACAGTGTTACATCGTATTCTTTCCAAAAGTAGCACTTTGTGGTAATGTAAAGATTTCGCAGAGCAGACATAGTTTTGTGATAATGATATCTTAATTTACAATACCACGAGCAATTACACTTGTTATAGAATCCATATGACACAAAATAACAATAATGAATCCCCTTCTTTCATCAGAAGCAGTTATTTTTTTTACTATTGAAAATATCGAATTTTTAATTTAAAAAAACCCCTAAGGATAAGTAGAGGGTGTGCGTCTATTAGGGTGTGTGCTACACTGGGGATGACTACGGGTTTTATTTCTTCCATTCGTCAGATTGTAAATCGTGGACCTTTTGAAAATAAATTTAGATTTGAATGTTGCTCAGTCATGTTGTGAGCTGCACATGTAGCAAATTAAGTATATGAGTGAAAACTTGAGATCGATGAAAATTTATTCTCAAACGGAACTTCGACACTCTTCTGCTGGATGGCAATCTCAAACAATTTTTTCAAAGATGGACCTTCTTAACTTTGTACCCAGGTGCTAAAATTCTATGAAGCTACAGAAACACCACCTAAGACTTGATGTAGCTTATAAACACTGCCATTCTATTATAATATTTTGCTGATCGACAAAACTGAGAGTCTACTTCCTGCACTGAGGCTCATTTTATTAAGACGTAACACGAGGGCTAGCCGCCAACAAAATTTTGGACTATTTTATAATGATCACATACATTAACATAAGTTTATTCATTTGACAATTTAAATAGTAATAGATCGGGAAACAACAAGCTTTAAGCCTTACCTACCCGATTAAACTATACTGTACCATACTAAGATCATTTTGCTGTGTTCGGCTCAACTCCACCAATCACGGTTATAATGAAGAAGTATCTTTTCAGTAACAATAGGTTTTTTCTTTTATTGGTAGAAATTGGATGTTTTGCTGAAAATGCGGGGGGGGGGGATCCTCCGAACCTTTTGAAGCTCCCCTCCTCACGCATTTTGCATGGAACCCTCTACATGCTTTGTACTTTGATCATGCAGACTTAAGTATCTTTATCTGTAACGAAGGAAACATTTAAAGCCTTTTACGTTATACATTCATGGGAAAAATAAATAGTCTCAAGCCAGTTAAAGCATGCGTCTATTTGTGGAACAATTAGGATTGTGGTGCACTGTTGATGACTTACGCAGGTACATCAATCTCCTGCCTGGAAGCCGTATAGCAGTGTACGCAGTTGGTTTAAAAATGGTTTGCTGAATAAATTAGCAAACTGCGCACATGCCACTCAGCCACTTTCTTGATCATTTTAAATTAAGAACTATTAGGTTTTCAATTGTTTTTCGTTGACACTCTTCTTTAGTATTAAGCCTCTGTACAAACACTGCAAATGTTACGTGCCTTGTAGATAAAGTACGGTACTTTACAGGCTTCGTAAACAGTACTGTTAGTCTGACTGGATTAAGCTAAATACTTATCTTCCAATATGTTGTTGCCAGCCGAAAATACCAATTACTATGATTTGCTCATGCTGATCCGGCCTATAGATATATGTTTTCATTCAGCCCATTTCGACATTAATGTTTAAAAGGGTAGTACACACTTTAATCATTCACCCACTTTAGCCACCGAATAGCTCCTGGGCATCAAATATCTGTTTTCAATATAACTCAATTCTATTTTTAGTAGAAGCTACTTTGAATGAGAATTGTGAACGAGATCTAGAAGACTAGTTTGCTTGGTTAATGACTTCCCTTCCATCCTTAGTTCGAGAAAAAAGGCCCAACATGAGACAGGAATCACTGTTAGTTCCACCTATTTTAAAAGATAAATATTAAAGGACAATAGTGTGGAAAATACATCATACTGCACAAGCGACTGAAATGTCTAACATGTTATTTGTAAATTTGATGGCTTACGGCAGTTAGATAACCAGGTAGCCTGAATAGCCTTCTTTGTATCTTTTATTACCTTTGGAGACAGAGCAAATGCACACGGTATACAACAATTCCATCATCCAATTGAGTGATTTCACAGTTCTGTAATGTTTAGTAACAGGTAAAATCAGCCTGTGTACGTGACAGTCACGTACATTTCCAGAGCATGCGGATGTTTTGTGCTTATGAACAGGAAACTGACCCTTGCATCAATGGCCTAGACATAGGCCGTAACTCCAAAGTATATAATTTGTCCCATATGCAGAGATATATGTATCATGCTCTTTATACTGCACCTTAAATAATGCAGGCAAATATGAGGTACAAGACGAATGTTCAGCTAGAGAGTGCACGGTGGTGCAAAGACTCTTTTTCACGGAATAAAGTCAAATGTGCCAGATGTATCACGTGTTTTCCCAGCACTCTAGGCCAGTTTATAGTGTGGCGTTATATTAAAGTCTAGGTGCTTTGTATATCCATGCGGGAATATTAGTTCTGCGCGGAGAGGCACTTTAGAGTATCGAACGAGCGATTCAGCTTTAATTAGTCTGGTAGTTCTATATTGTGGTTATATATTGCCCTGTCGAACAAGCACGTGTCGGCTGTTATTTCACTTTGTAATAATATTTCGGAGATGACAGGAAAGAATTGGAATATCACGGAGCCAATGGATTAATCCTGGATAATTGCAAATTAGGGAAAAGCTATAGCTTGATTAGCATGTTATCGATGAACGGTTGAAATGTGAATTACCGCGGGACACCAGGACTTATATACATACTATGTTATTAATGTGAAGTGAATGCTCATTTTCCAAATTCTACTTTTTCCTTGCAACAACACTTTTTTCTGTGGCTGCATACAATATATTGAAGTCGCTATATTTGTTTTTATTATTTAATATCTATTGGCTCTATATCGGAAAACTACATGTAAAAGGAATTTTTTGTTTCTCTTGATTTTCTTTTATTATAGGGTCTATACAGAACGCCAACACATTTCAAAGATAGGTACTAACTACATGCTATTCACAAGGTTCGTGCAGATGTGACATACATTAAAATGTTGTCTACAAAATCACAATTATAAAAAGACATTCCTTTGTATTGCTACCGTGAAACATTTGTTCCTTGTTGTACAGATTCTTATATTAATGAAATCAACTTTTGAAAATTAGACATGGGGATACCTTACTATCCAGTCCCATTCTGCTCGTAATGATTATATTTGGTGGTATTTAAGATGAGGCCGAGACAGAGGAACTGAATCTAGCCTAATCAGTCTTCCAAAGGGCTTCACGTGTTCTTGACAAGCTGCCCATTTAATTGAAGGGAGTAACTGTCCAAGCACATGCAGTGGATAGAGAGTTGAGATGCTACAAAAAAATTAACCACAGTCTGCGTTCGAGGCTTACAAGACAGATGTCACATGATTAAACGCACGTTTTACAAGCTGAAAAAACCTGAAGTGTCGGGCCACATTCAATGTATCAATTTATTAGAAACGCTCAGGAACTTGAATACGCCTACACTGGCTATCGAATAAATTCAAACGTGCGAATATCATCAACATTTTTATATAGGATTCTTCCACTTTGGAGTCTACCAGAAGCGTCCCGGTAGCTGTCGCCACTGTCGCTCCAATTAAACAATCGTACCCATGAACTAGTTTTGTTGGCAAAACGTATATGCCCTATACATCAGTATGGCGAAAATTTTTGTTACAACGAAGACCTTAAGTTAAAATTCTCAATGCATAACGGAATTGAAACCAATAATACATTTCATACGTGGCTTCTAATGTTAACTTTGTTTCCGCTTTTGAAGAACACTTTCGCACCAATATACCGCACACTTGTATGATATTAAGTATAAATACTTACCAAAGATGTTTTTTCGGTTTACGTTTGTTACCCAGTATTTGAACTTATGGGAGTGAAGCGTCACTACAACATAAATTCCGAGAAGCTACGTTGATGATAAAAAAATAATCTCATGCATATATTATATCAACAAGTTTTACTCTCCAATGTAATTATAGTGATGTCAGGGGCGGACAATTTTTGTGAAAAAAAAAAAAATAATTGTTCGCAGTTCGAAAACCATTGTCTTCAACCACAAGCCCGGTCGACTATATTTAAATTGGAGTATACCGCGATATACTATGTTACTAAGTAGGTGTGCAATAACGATAATTTGGGGGGGGGGGGGAGGCAAATTCAGGATTAACACCATGGTATGTAAGCAGGTTGGACACATCTTGTGTAAACAATTTAAAATCCTGGCCAAGTTGCTTCCAAACGGAATACTGCTAATCTTTATTGGGATTTAATACAATTGCGTGGACAACGTGAATTAAACCTTTTTACTGAACTTCAGATCGCCGATGCGTTTGCTAAAACATATAGAAGCTGAACCCCACGCTTCGCCGATCTCCGTAACACGGAGACCAGTGAATAACACCATCCCCACGAATTTTCTTCGGGTCGTGCTACTGCGTGAGATACACCATCCTCTGAAAATGTCGTATGTCATATTTCAAACCTCCTGTCGTCAGAGAATAAAAACCACTCAATCTTAGAACAAAATATAGAAAACCTACCCGTAGATAAAACTTTTAGTGCGTATTATATTCACACTTTCAACGAATTATTGATTTTTTCGATATTGCTGACAAACTTTTATCACTAGTTTTAAAGTTTTCGCACAAAATTATTTCTTTCACAGCATGTTATACTGTTAAACTAATGGAAGATATTTATGCATTTATATCCTATAGGTCCCCACAATTAAAATAATGTATGGTTTGGTAGGGCTTATCAGCTAGAGCCTACAAACTATTTACTTGCAGCATCTTCCCAATGTGGGTACTTTGCTATAGCACCTTTTAAAGTAACTATGATGACTGCATTTGATAGGAAAGTACATCCTGTGAAACAGCTCTAGATCAAAGCATCAGTGGCTAATGAATATCCCAGTCCATCCCAGTAGCAAACCATGATGTGCGCCTTAGGCAGACAATATTGTCCTATCAGCACTCATGTTCAGGGAGATGTTCTTTCATTTGTGCAGGTACAGTATAAAAAGAAGAGACTAAATACATGATTTGTATGATTATGAAATCATAAAATACCACACTTGATCAAAGTGTGCTCTACCAGACAAGGTGGAATACTTTCCTAGGAGTCGCATTTCTAAGGACAAACATGGCATTTTAAATTTTATATAAAAGAAAACCAAATTAAATAGATTGTCTACAGACTGGCTGCGTCCTGCTGGTATTTTCAATGCTGCCCACTTTTCAGTAAAGACACTCTAACGATAATAAGAAGAAGAGAAAACATTATTCCATTATGTAATGAAATTTCGAACTAAGTCCTCTTTCGTTGAATATCATGTTTACAATTTCCTTGGAGGTTACTTTTAGGTCCCAAGTACAATGATAAGCATACTTATATCTGGATGCAAAATGGCCAGCACACATTTAAAATAGTTTTTATTAGAGATACGAAGAGATGTTTACATGACCACCAAATGCAACTTTTTAATTCTGAGCTATTTAAAGATCATTCTGGCTAAGTTACCGGCTCCTAATTACGTACATCTAGGTTATTTAAAGGAGGCATGAAATGGTAAATTACCTGGAAGATATTATTTTCCTTTTTGACTTCAGCAGAGTTTTATCCAATTTAAGCTTAACCAACCATTATCTCATAATAGAAGCTGGATAACGTAAAACGAAGCGGTACAACATAGCATTAAAGTGTGTGTGTCAGCACACACTTTTCTGTTTTTCTAGGAATTCTTTCTTTCTTTCTTTCTTCTTTCTTTCTTTCTTTCTTTACAGGCAAATTTGTCCGACATTTCATTTGAAAAGTATAACACGTAGAAACTCCAAACTTGGCACAATTATACTCCTATAGATAAAGTCTGGCCTTTTTATAATGAGAGGTCATGCTTTTCAAAATTATGCAAATGAGGGCTCATTAAAGTTTTAAATCTTCAATATGTTATATAGTATACAGTCCATTCCACCTAACTTGAGCTCTGGGGGCCGTCTCATTAGTTGTGACCACAGTGCCAGTGGGCCAAACAGCCTATCACTGACCTCTTTGCCCTGCCACTCAAACCGGCTGCTATAATTAGTGGTGTTTGTAAACAGGTTCACATGGGTGCAGCTGTAGACATTTATATGGGTTTTATTTTCACTTTTGTAGTGTCAGATAATTGGATTTTTTACAAAATTATCCGGCTAAAGGGACACGATTTTACTGTGGAGCGGGCCCTGCTATGTGTCTGCCACCCCACCAAACACACATGACCAGTGACAGTGAATGATTGGTATCAAATGGCCAGCTTATTCCAAAGTCCTGGCAAGTGTAACCACATCAGAATAAACCCTACCCTTTCCTCCTTAAGTTTATGTGTATTTTATTACCCCCCAATAGATTTCACTCATAATCCACAGCCTTTGTCAACATGTAAGACCTGTTGGACATTTTTACAGGGGTGTCACATCTCAATTAAACTGCAAACAAGCCATAATCCTGGTATATATTTTACAAGATGTGACATCAAAATGACCCTTTGAAAATGCGGCATCCCTTGACTCATTCAGGACAGAAGTCTTTATTTACTGTCAGTAAAATTTGTATCAAAGGGATATACTGAGTATTCTTATCTTTCAAATGAGCGGGTTCTGATTTAAAATTTCTGACAATCATAATAGAATATAATATCTGCTCATGATTTGTGATATTCTGACCTTTTTTATTTGTTTCACACATTGTATTAGCAATGCAAATTTGAAAGAATTAGCAAAGAGCATATCCTTTGGGTTTATCACTGAATGAGTTAATTTTGTCATATAAACATTGGCTGCATTGATTGAATAGCTATGTCTGTTTGGTAATTTAATTATAAGTTAATGTTTTCTTTCTGGACACCAGTCAGTTCAGTGGCTCTTTAAGAAAACATTTTGGGCTACATTATTTATATACAATTACACAGTCCAGGAAATGCTCAAGATCCCTGCTCATGCATTCTATCATGTCTGTGTGCCAACACAGACATACTGTTCTTTCTTTCTTTCTTTCTTTCTTTCTTTCTTTCTTTCTTTCTTTCTTTCTTTCTTTCTTTCTTTCTTTCTTTCTTTCTTTCTTTCTCTCTCTCTCTCTCTCTCTCTCTCTCTCTTTCTTTCTTTCTTTCTTTCTTCTATACCAGCAAATTTGTCCAACACTTTTCTCGGACACTATTATACATAGAAAGTCCAAACTTGGCATGATTGTACCTCCATACGAGGAGTTTGACTGTTTTATACAGAGAAATGAAGATGTTTAAAATTATGCAGATTAGGGGCATTTGAAATTTTCAATCTTGAATATCTTCAACTGTATAATAGAGATGTCATTCCAACTTCTACTGGGGGGTTGTTGACCATTGGCACCTAATCACCTAGTGATTTAAAAATAAAAGTTGTAGCAATTTAAATTGCTAAATAGCACCATTAGAAATTTTAAATCTTGAATAACTTCAAAGCTATAATAGATAGAGATGTCATTCCAACTTCTACTCCTGTTTTATGGAATAGTTGTACTTTGCCATACCAATATGCTTTGAAGACACACGCACTGATTTGCTATGCAGCAAATCATCTTACCTAGTTTGACTTGTTTGTTATGGTGGTGCAGTGGAAACTGAAGACAATTTTCTTTAAATTCTGATTTTTCAAAAACAAAGCAGAACGCCTAACAAATATAATCCACCCTAAACAAAACATCATGTCTGTATTTATGTATGCCATTAACCCTTTTCAGGGTAAAAGAGAGTAATAAACATGAACGTTACAAAACCCAAAGTAGTTTACAATATCTGCTCATTGTCAGGCGACGGCACTAAACCCTGAGTCACGTGGCACAAATAAAATATGTAAATAATGTATAAAATGTTATCTGACGTTTTCGTAGATTACATGCATTAATAAGTATAAGTGGATGTCGATGCCAACACATACCCCTTGTCACCGTATCGTCTGCAATGCCTTGTGCTACATAAGCTAAACTGTAACAATCTGTGCTACATGGACCTTGGGGAATGTTTAGGAGCTGAGCTGTAATCCTTGCTTTGGGCCCTGGTTTTCGCCATATTAATCGTGCGTAAAATGGGTCCATATGTAATATCCACTTACAGGCTTGCCTGCTGTTCATGAGATAATTACCAATTTGTTAGATTTATTCTGCAGTCAGATGCCAGAGGTATCCAAAAAACAAACTGATCAAAAGGTGAATAATTTATGTCTGGATCTGAAGCAATACTACGTGTTAGACTCATGGACTAAATTGTACTCACACGATCCCAATTTTACAAGCAATGGTGCATATCAGAGGAGGGCCATGCCTATCTGTTAGGAAACCAAATCTGCAGTAATATGCAAAGGAATGTGCCTTTCCTGAAAATTCTGCATCGAATTTATTTGCTCATACTTAAGTTATGTGCCCTCAGTAAAACTCAGAATTCAATCAAGCATTCTAGTTTTTTTTTATGAGAGTCTCTTGCGCGTGTGCACAAAGTGGGATTTTGAGAAAAGGACTTACAGAAGCGCCAGTCTTGTGGAAAGAGACTCTGACTCTCACAGTTGTTCAACAATACAGCTGGTCAGCTGGTGACATTCAGACTCGCGCTCAAAGTGCATTTAGCGCCTGTGGGAAATTGCACAAAACACAATAGTTCTAATTTCTGCAACTCTAGGGTTATTCTCGGGTTTGTGAGAAGACAAGTTCACAAACAAAAAAATCATAGATATGATCAATAGAACTATTTATGCGATGGGTCGTTATCAACGACCTGGGATTATCCCATTTTAGAACGCCTTGAACATAGTTTTGTCGTGCTTAAATCGACTTCATCGATCAAAATCATGTCTGTCCACATACGAAAGTGGTTTCTGCCTAATGCACAAATCAGTTCTACACTGTTTGTACTTTGATACGATCAAAACACGAGTGTAAACAAAGACTGTGTCACTTTTCGGCCAATAAAGTGACTTGGATTTGCAGTTGAAGTAATTTCTATAGCATGCACGTTTAACCCTCTGTCGACAGAAGGTATGACAACATTTTGTGCTAATACAATCTGTTTAGATACTGAATGGGGCTTTTAAGCAATAAATGACAGGGCTCGAACTTTGGAAGAGAAGAGCTTTGCCGAATGATAAATAAATTTGCTGGTAAAATCTTGATGGTCCGCACGATTGCAGGTAATTGGCAAGTAAAATACTCGTAGACCTCATGTGAATGTGCTAAAACCATGCTGTAAACCTACTACTACTACTACTACTACTACTACTACTACTACTACTACTACTACTACTACTACTAATGATAATAATAATAATAATAATAATAATAATAATAATAATAATAATAATAACAATAATAATAATAATAATAACGCAAAGACATTTTCAATCATCATTTGTTCAGATTTAATCTAGAATGTATTTGAACTGTAAGGTTCTTTGGACACTTAAATGTGTTTTTAATTCAATTCTTCTCAATTTGCCAGGCTTCCGTTGTTGTCTGTGAAACGATGTGTCTTTTATATGCGTTATCAAGTATTTAAAACTTCGTTTATTTTCTGACTTCAATCTTTTCCTATCTAATGTAATTCAAAACACGGCTTCAAAAGTAAGAATGAGTAAGATCAGTGTATGGAAATTGCATTGCCCCTAGAGTATTAAAGTGTTTTTTTTTTCTAACATAGCCTCTACAGTTAAAAGTGTGGGCCTAAATGGGAAAAAGCGTTGTTGGACATGCTATCAAAAGCGAAAAGCTGTGGTGCTTCACACGGACGTTCATATATATTCACAGAGGCTGGAGTTTAATACTGGAAGCCATATAAAAATTTACTCCATAGGGAAATTGAACTCTTGACACGATCGAGTGTTCAGCGAGTACACGAGAATTATATTAGTTCTTTTTTTTCTCTCTTGATTCCTACCGACTCACACCGCGCAGATGGCCGAGACGTAAAGTGTTACCTGATTTAGTGTTTCTGCTCAAAGTTCAGGGTATCAGATAGCATGCCTTAAGTCAACACATTTCCTTTGCTTGGGTTAGGGTGTTGCGTCTGACGGCTGCCAAAGGGAGAGGTTAGCACAGTCGTCTTTTGGGCACGAAAGGGTTATCATAGCAGCCTGTTTCTTCATTGCATGAACAGTCATCTCCGCCCGACTTGAATTCTGCAATGTATTACTTAAGAAATGCTGTAACCTGTACTTTCTGACCAAATGCAGGCATCAAGTGACATCGAAAGATGCAATTTGGCAGACTCTTAAAATGGTGGTGTTGCAAGCTGAAAGTTTTTAAATTCTATTTCATTTTATTTTATTCATTTGTTTTTTAGGCATGGGGACGCCACCAGCACAAAAATCACGCTGGCTGTCTGATTCAGATGCAATGTTTGCCTTGGTGGATTTCTTTTTACCCTCGCCCCCGTAAACCATCTAAGATAGCCCGTATGTAAGACACCCTGTATTGGCATTCTTCGGTTTGGGTTTCGCACTAAGCTATTGACTTGGCCTTTGTCTAATCAAGCCCAGGCGTCCTGCAATATAGGGACATCAGTGCCCCAATTTTTGAATACCAAGAACCGTCTGTCAATACTCATATATCAAGTTACCGTCCAGCAATCCCGCCACATAAGACACATTGATCGTGTTGGTCTTCGAACTAAGTTCTTCGCCAATCTCCCTGTCCATCACGGTGAAAAATTCCTTGATTAGGATCAGAATGTACAATTCATGCACAGTCGATACTCGTATCCACGTCACATCACATTCAATTTTGACGTCAGTGTCACAGAAATGTAGTGAAATATTCTGCAGTTTCTAGAGGTGCGCTCCAAAATGATTTTAACTACAGGATAATAATAAATTGGAATAGGTCTTAACACTAATTGCTTCCAACACGTCCATTCAGTTGGCATTATGTAATAGAGCAAGGACACAGGACACACGCCCTCTCATTTGATAAGTATCATGAATTTGGAGGAGTTCACTAGCCCAGCGGTAGCATGCTGGCGTGCCACCAAGGCATCCCGCGTTCTGTCCACACCGACAGCACGTATTTTTCGTTCCGGGCAGCTCCTTTCCCGTCCACTGTACTCGGATTCCCCCAAGGGTCGGGATTCAAAACACAATTTCACTAAGTATGTTACGCTTCTACCACATAATCAAATATATTTTTTATTATATAACAGTTCACATCATCATTATCAATATGATTGTGGAGCAGTCCTTTACCACCCAATTTTCTCTTAACAAATACCGTTCATTGCCTTGGGCCTAAAGTGTGCACAGATCAAGACTTAATTTGGCCTGCCCTTGTTCTTTTATATAATGCCAACCTTAAGTATTTTTTCCGTTACGGCTATCGGTCCATGTGGACGGAAAATACTTACATGTACTTTTATTGTCATCGTATATCAAGGCGAAATAGATAATCAGTAATTTCCGGAGCATTCTGGTAATAATTCATAAGTATCCTTCGTATTGATGCATCCCAGATAATTATTTAGAATTATCAGATGTTTAAGAATACAAATGGAGAATAGACAATCATTCCATTCGATCAAAATCGAATGGGATGCTGCATGAATACTGGGGAACTTTTACCTTTGTTTCTTAAATAATAACTGCAGTAGCGTAATTAAGGGAGGGGGTAAGGGGTTTACCTCCCCCCCCCCAGCTGCCTAGTAATCATGTGTGATGTCAAAAAATCATAAGAACTTGTCAATTCAAATTGATTTATATGTGCTTAAATTTTCCCATAATGCACCAATTTAAACCTATATTTGAAAATTTTGCATGCCCCCGGACCCCCTATCGGCGCTCAGTGTTGGAACTCATTGTTTCCTTCTGTTTGTATCCTCATAGTTTAATTCTTCTTTATCTTTTTAATATTTACATATACTCTTCATTTTGTGAACATGCGCCTACGTATTGGCCACTTTTATCCATGAGCGCCCTCCCCCTGCACACCCTACTGACGCATGAATACACACACACACACACACACACATACATGTATAAATATATATATATATATATATATATATATATATATATATATATATATATATATATATATATATATATATATATATATATATATACTCAATGCATGTGTTGGGAGGGGCTGTATGAGCCCAGTTCCACAGGAGCTACCCATTGACGCACTCATCACGTATGTACAACTGATTAGGCCTATGCATAATATACTTCCGAACATATCCAATAGAGAAAATCAAGCATTCGAGCATAGAATGGATTCATTAGGACGATTGTATCCCCCTGTTGCCCCTGACATGTTACTAATTAATAAAAAAAAGAAGGGTGTTGTTAATATATATGTTACATGTAGAAAGGGCCGGAGGCAGCTCTGCACAGTACATTTGTTGCATGTTTCATAAGCCTACTCACACTACACTGTAATAATCGCGCGTTTGACACTTACCAAGTTGTCAGTACTTAAATCCGTAATAACACTTATTCTGAAGCAGGAACACTAATAGTGACCGCAAGTATTTTTCCTTCTAGAAGGTGTACCAAGATGCGAGCGTCTATCAGGCTTGATTTTCTACATGCACTTCTTGTATCATGCATTTACGTATTGCATGTACCATCAGTGATTATAGTGTTCTTTGCGTTTTCAGTATGGATGCTACTGGGTAAAACGGTAGAGAAACGTTTGTTATCTTGATAGTGTAAATCAATTGAAAATGTCGTCTCCTATGTTTTTTCTGGTCTGTACGAAACTTTTGAACGAAAATTGTAGATGAGATGTGCGGAGATTATACGCCACAGATCAACCGTTTTCCTTCAAGTTGCTGTTGCGTAGTCCAAACTCGTGTCAAAAACCTACTCCCGCTTTCGAATTAAGAAGAACACTGTAAAATGATCAAGAGCGACCTAACATGAATGTCTTTGTGTTTGTTTGTAAACATGTCAAGTCTAAGATCTCAAACTTTCCTCACCTTACATTCCCAGGTTCTGAAAAAAAAACGTGTTTTAACACACAGCATTGGATTGATGACATATTGATAATTTCCGCACAAAAAAAAGAGAGCGTGACATTCTTGTGAAAATCACTGTGCATTTAGGATGAATAGTAAGAATAGTCTCTGGTAGATGCAAAGTATACTACCTAATTCCAGGTAGCTGGAAGACCCTTGAACCTTAAGCGGTCTTCGATAATTTTGTTAATTTGAGATTTTAAGACATTCTGGTAGACATATATATTGCATGTCACATATACAAATTTGCAAATTCCAGCCCCATTACTATTTTCCGAAATAAACTAAATACCTTTAATGCCTACAATGGCCGTGTATCAGCTTCGTGAAAAAGGAATGCATATATCTGCGATATCTGGTCTACAGTTAAGGTTACTTTGCGCTGATAAACAAAACCTTAACTTGGCTTAACATATCATTTTAAGTTTACATCTTGCGAAATAAAGATCAAAGTTACAAATAAAGTTACGCACATGCTGGTGATGTCCCCTTGAATAATAGAACAATTTTTGTGTTGCAAACAAACTTCGTTCCTTTCCCCCCTGAAATAAGACTGACTCAACAGCCTTCCTGGGCATGGGTTGGGCACTAAGTGCCCAAACCATGCGAAGGAAAGCTGTTGACCTGAGTCATGTTGTCCTGACAAGTCTCATCTTCAATTCTCAGTCAAATTGTTTTCATCGCTGTTGAAATCAGTTGAAAACGCTGAAGCAGACGATATTTGACCACCAGTCGGTTTTGGCCGGTTTAAGGGGGAAAGGGTTAAGGGTACTGCTATCAACACACCTCCCACAGGAAGGTTGGAAGCCCTTGTTAGAGTAATTACATAAACAAACATCAGGGAATTGACCAAAGTCAAAGCTTGACCCGCACGGGTCTTTCACGATTTCCTAATAAGAGAGTGTTTTAATCTAAGGAGGCGTCAAAATCGTGTTGTTCAGTTATGGATACAAAATAGGACACATAGTGTCCACGCATTAGCAGCGGGGAAGTAGAGTTATATCCAAATAGCTTGTAAGTGAAGGGAATGAATCTGCAGCAGAAAAGGTGAACATGGAGAACGAATGACAATACCGGGTGTTTTGTGTATTAACGGAGTTGCTTATGTGCGTAACACCGGACACATGGCCCAGGGCTTGTCATTCGATAATGTATATACAGATACAAAATGCGTGGTGAACGTGATGTACTGCCGTAAATATCACCTTATGTGGAAAAGACCAATGTCTCAAGTATGTTCTTGGTCAATTGCAGTAACAACGATATGTGTGTATTTATATCATTCCTGATCTGTTGTCACAGTGCTGTTATGAGCATACAACAAAAACGATGAGCTAAATATACAACACAAACGATGGGCTAAGTCATCAGAATTATAACAACCATTGTCAGTTACATCAAATACAAGCTTGAACAAAAGCTTATTATATAACTTAAATTCGAAACTTGTTACCCTAACAATGGAAACTGAAGGCCTTAAAATTATTGATTTTGATGCCAACGCACGGTGGCAAATTTCGAATGAGATACCGGAATAGCCTAGAGTGTGTTCTCTACAGTAATGCCCAAGCTATGCTCGGGCATTTACTTAGAGCGAACGCACTCTATGCCATCCTTTAATAATTCCATAAATCACAAGTCACTAAAAACAAATTCCAAACAAAGCTTCCTTTAAAAATGAGCTACAGTTTTCCGATATAGCTGGGAGGCTCTCTAAAGATCAACTAGCAAGCACTCTCAAAATATACACATTTTGGTTGGCAGTGCTTATCACAAATGAATGGAATGAGGTTGCTTGGGCAAATATTGAAAGTGCTATAAAACTACGAACTCGAATCAGAAAAAGGTCTTCAGTTTGCATTTGGTGACATTAAAACACTCATTACAATGAGGCGACATGATATGTTTGAAATTTACGCCCAAATAAGAGAATCTTTGAAACACTTTGATCGTAATTAAGAATCTTCGTGATACCGTATTTGTGTCCTGGTGAGAACAAAAAATCACCAAAACTTGTATGTCACTCGTTATTTTGGGAAACAGTCAATTTTGAGTTATAAGAACACTTTTGCCCGGGCTTCTTTGCTATTATAGATTTTAAAACTTCCATTTTCCTCTAAAGTATTCAGCACAATTGCCTGTTAACATACTCCACCCTTATGTCAGAATAATTTTAACAAACAGCGCACACCAACTCATTGAAGTATGTAATGTATAGGGGTGATCTTCTGCACTGACCCAATACTGCATCGTTTGAAGTATTCAGACCAACATATGAAAAAAATCACCAATGTTTTCAACATTGAGTGAGTATTTTAGGTTTCGATAAGGCACCCATCTTTTTGTGAAAATAGCGAAAATGAGGTAGATACAGTCCTATGGTATTTTCAATCAATCACTGCTTGGTCATGCTTTGGCAAATGAATTTATTGCTCTTCTCTTTTGAGCATATGAATAATTACAATACCCCAGAGAATGTTACTTAGGGCATGGATTACTTTTGGAATAACTCATGTGATATATTACCAACACGGGAAATTAGACCATGGGAAATATAATTCCCTACTCGCAGAAAACATTTGTATTCCCTATCACTACACACACCGCTACACAAAATGCATTCATTGTTCTCAAATGAGCCAAATTTTTCAATTTACATCGATAGACATTGATGCCTCAAATAATATAAATGTGTCAGGCACAGAGTCCTATGTTACTGTTTTCAAAACCTTTTCAGCGGCTTCTAGTAATACAATATTAACAAGGCATTGCACCTTGGAGTTCTTTTTCACATCTTCTAATAAATTGCCGTCAGATGTCATATGGCATGAAGGTCAAGAGTGTTTTTATGAGTCCATAATTTGTTTTATAGACATTTTTCAATTAAGACACCAATACGCAAGCGTTACCTTGTAATAGCCATGTTATTGGTCAGCAGTACCGACTTTGCACGTCTGGGTTAAGTTTGTGGCGGATGGCACTAGGTTGAACAGCGACGCTGCTATATATTATGCAAATGAAACCACTCAGCTACAAAGTAGTTTCAAGGACAAGTACGCTCTCATTGCTCCGGCTTGAACACGTTTTGTCCATCAGCTTGCAACATGGCTATGAGGCACATATCCAGACATAATGCCAGCCAACAGCTATCTTCTGTTAAATAATGTTAGATCAAGCCAGTGATCGAGAAAATGTTTTGTTTTAGTTCCAGTTTTCTATGTAAAATGGTTTGCCCAACCTGTCTTAATTAATCTTTAGCTGTAGCTTTGATGGCCGTCAAACTGAAAAAGTAGTTTCAGGTGACGCTGTGTTGATTGAGCTTGCAATCCCCTTCTGGAAAATAAATGACTGGTGAAACACTTCCCGGCAATTTACAGACTTGACAAAAATGCCACTCCGCTAAATAGATAGGGGTGTGCTTAAGATTTGGGCGACAGTATGAAGTAAACATTATGATACAGACCATGTCTTTGGTTAGTTTACACACTTTATTTCAAAGTATTGAGATGAACTTTGTAACAATCAGGTTACACTGAACATTCACAGTCAGAGTAAACCACTTACGACATTTTCCGCTTATTTTCGAACAATATCAAACAGATTACACCTTGTTTTCATTTTTGTGGTCAAAGATCAGATCAAACGATGTTATTGCTACCCGCTGTCAGCTGGTACTATCACCATCTTCCAGATCGAAAAAAAAGCATTCCTATCACTAGGACTTGGTCACACAGAAAGAACTTAAGCTTCTTTGATGGAATTATTGTGCTTCACAAAGGGGGATATTACATTCATATCTAGTAGTCCTCAAGGTGAAGTAACATTTGCAGCTGACGTCAATGTAATGCTATGTCTCCAAGGGTACACCAGTACGCACTGGGCGATTTTCGCTTCCTTTATGCAAGCTCGGATCCAGGGGTAATGGCCGGGAGCGTGCACACTCCCTCGCCCATAAAATAAAATAAAACAAGTATCTAACGTCTATTTTGATGCTAATACGGTGCCTGTTCTTGACTTCCAGAAATGCATAAGCATGGAACCCATGAGCTTCTGGACGGGTTCGCCCGCAGGAAACCCGACATGGCCCTGCCTTGGACGCCCTTGGGTACTATGACGGTCCTCAATCTCACAGCCTCTTATTTGAGCTCCCTCCTCCAAGAAATCTAGGATCCGCCCCTGATATACACTTTTGGGGAACTCAAGCTAAGGATCAGGGCAACATATTACAGACAGCAAATGAAATACGCTGAATTATCATGTCAGCTGAGCATGTTTAGTTACAGCTTGATCCCTCATTATGTCATGGATCATCAGCGAGAAAATCTGACTTACCAGAGAAAGTAACATTAGCCAAAATAAAGACTATTAAGAAACATGTTTTCGGAAAGATTTTTCCTTGGGAGGCCTCTCTGGTATTTGTTTGTGTGTGTGTGTGTGTGTGTGTGTGTATGTGTGTGTGTGTGTGTGTGTGTGTGTGTGTGTGTGTGTGTGTTTTGAAGATCCTGTAGGCTTATTTTGACCCAAATAATCCACCAATTCACTGAAAAGGGAGAGTATGGTACTGATTATTTAAGGAATACTATTAAATGAATAGGGAAAGGTCACTTCCTGTCTCCAATGACCTGTGACCCACATCGTGTCTGCGGCTCATTGCCCTGCGATATCAACCTTATTGCTGCCAGACAGTCGCCTTTACCATACGATGGTGATCTGACAAAAGGAAGCAATAGAAATGCTATTAAGTTAGCCAAAAGGATGACACAAATAAATCAAATCTAGTTTCATAGACTGTCAAACGTTGCTCCTGTGAAATCTGTTGCATTCTACACACACACACATACACACACACACAAACACAGTTCCAATAAATAAATATATACACGGTGTTTCAGCTGAATAAAATGTGACGCATATATATCCCCGTGGTTATACAATCGAGGTCACCACTGTACTGGTCTACCTTCGAGTGTCTTCAATTTGAGCGGTTGTATGATGCACAACAGCGTGGCATCAGAGTGACATTACAGATCGGGCTTGTAAATGGGAAGACGAACAGTAGCAAAATTGGAACAAATTAAGAGGGGAATATTCGAATATTGTGTACGTAACTTTAAAATTTTTAACAAATGGCAGTAAATAATGCAAATGGGGCGGTTGATACACTATGTGATATTATGCAATAGGAGATGTCACTAGTAGCAATTTTATATGAATTCAGCTGAACACCCAATCCAATACACAAAATTCATGAGGGCTAGATGTGTGTATTCCCATTAGACTCAATGTTAATGTAAATTTCAATATATTTCTGCAAAAAATACAATTTAGCCCTTCTGCCTACATAGCTTTCTACTGAAAACCCACCTGAACTACATGTAATTAATCTTAACCTTAGCTATTGGCAGCAGCAGATAAAGAGGTTAGCAGGAGATTACCAGAGGGAAAATAACAGGCGAAATGCTGGCACGATTTGTGTGACAATGCAAAAAGTCACACATGTGATATGAACAGATGGAAGGGATTAATTTCGTAAAAAGTTCATTGCAGCAAAAAAGAAATTCAAAACGTTAGATAGGAAAAAGAAAAGAGTTTAAGTATACCAAGACAGTAGTCAATACTGTAAGGAAGCGGACAGACACAAATGAGCTGAGGATATTTGTGAAATGGAACACGTATAAAAAATAGCTGATAAATAGGTTTCTTTCAGGTTTGAGGGTTAATAATCATTTTACGCAATAAAAATCAAAAGTAGTAACTCATTGTAGATCGCATGACCTCAACATTTTTTTAACTAAATTGTGGCACGCCTGCATCAGTGACGTACTACATTAGCATTTAGAAAAAATCAAATCTGCGCGACCTGCCGTCACTTGTGATTTTCCACACCAACAACGATCCTTGGTGAGAGAAAAAATAGTAACTTACTCTCAGCCATGGACAATTTTCTTTTTTAACATTTCACAACACTACCGGATAATGCTCAACGGGACCCAGGTCTTGAAAAGCAGGTCAAAGAAGAGTGAGTGAATCCCACATGCTTGCCAAATTGTATTTCTGATGATATAGACATTGATTCAGAGATTACTAAAAGTTAAGTTTCAAGTTATTAAAAGCATACACAAATGGTAAGGCACCTGGACTGGATGGGTTGTCTATCGATTTTTCTTAAAGGGGAAATTTTAATACCTTATTTAAATGTGTTATTCAATGGCGATATAAGAAGGAGTAGTTTTCCTACAACTTGGGCCAAGGCAATCATATGCATGTTACACAAACAGTTGACAAAAAGAGTACCAAAAAGTATTGTGGTATATCTCCACTTAATGTCATGAGCAAAATATTTTCTAAAAGTATCGATTTTAGACTGGTAAATTGGGCTTTGCAAAAGAAAATATTTTGAAGGGCATGCGGCCCATAGAACATTATATAGTGCCACAGAAAACATTATTATTTATACATCAGTTCCCAAGAAAGGCCGATTTTATTGTGTTTTCATTGATATGTCAGCTGCATTTGGTTCTGCACGGGACGAGTGAGAGTGGGTTACATAAAAGGTACTAAACGTGTCAAAGTCATCGTACGAACAACTGACATCACGTGTACTAAGGGAAGAGGATTTAGGGAGTTTTATTTTACATACACGGTAGGGACAAGGTAGGGTGCATGCTAAGTCATTTTTTTTTTAAATTGTATATATGAATATGCAAATAAGCTTAAAAATGCTAACTATCACAGAGGATTCATTATAAAAATCTTTAAAATGTTTTCCTGTTATCATACGCAGATGACATGGTTAATGTTGCAGGTACGGTCGGAAGGCCGCAGAAACAGATAGATGTAACAGTTAAGTGTTTGTTTGAACCAGGGAATGGCTGTTAATTTACATAAGACAAATATTGTGGTCCTCAAAATGGGTGGCATTGTAAATTCAAAAGGAGATTTAGTTTTACAGAGGATAGAGATTGTATCAAACCATAAATACATAGGCGCCTGAGGTTGGAAATAAATTAACTTAGAACGGAAGCAGAAAGCGTTCAAGTTACTGGCATAAAGGATATATCTCTGTGATATGAAAAATAATTGGAATTACTGAAGGTGTCATATACCAACGCAGTTTCCAAAATGATGTACCGCAAAAGCACATGGAGAAGGCAGTGGATTTGTTTCGCAATGAAAACACAATGACGAGGATGATTGCGATCTGAAAGACCAATAGATTGCTTTCTGATGATAAAAGGAACCCCCTTTTGGTTTAGTTTTAGACTTGCGTGTTTTTTATCAACCAGAGGTTTCACGCATGCACATCACATCATCGACAGAGAGCGACCGGTGCTCTCAAACTGTTTCTCGCTGCGCTTCTTGGGGAACCCACCCTGCCATCTTTCTTACATGAGAAAGACCAATTTCCACCATTCAAGTCATATTTCCCGTTTCAAATTTAGTGGATATATTCTGCCAGTGACACGCATGCGCAGGTATGATGATGTAGTTTGGGTACCATATGTTGCCAATGGCGTCTTTTTTTGTAGGTTCGTTTTACACTTCAATACTACTTTGAGTCAACTGCTGAACTTTATCTCAATTCAGAGGCAACAGTTTCAACAGCTATTATTGGGAATAAGCATTGTTTTATGTCCATATTTCGTAACACAGTGACAGGAGGATCCAACTATTTTTAATGTCTTAATTCTAATTTTCCGGAAAAAAAACATTGATGATGATGATGATTGTCATCATCATGATACCAGTTCTTCCACTTGGCCTTAGCTACTGGCAAATAGAGTACGCAATTGAAAGGCAAATCGATCTGCCAACGAACTTCAAATATGCAATGTTTAGGTAGTGAAAGGTTTTCCACTTTAGACTAGTGCATATATTTACCTGCTGAACAGACTTAACTCAGTGTATTCCCCCGCTGCATTGAAAGCAGAGCGTCAAAAGAAACACCGACCTTAGTTTGCTTTGGAGGCAATCGAATGGTCACCATATACCACTGAAATGTGTTATGAGGTCTTTTTAAAGTCAATGGTTTCGCACGCAATAAATGCACATGTCATATTGGTGCCAACATTTACATATAACGAGTATGTCGGTCTGCAAATTTACCACACAAATGTCGGCCAGCATAGAGACTCTTTGGGCAACCTTTCCAATCAAGACTGCCACCACCGCCACCACCACCACCACCACCACACCCTTCCGGCGTGAGGTTGTTGATCAGATAGAGGCAATTACATCGCAAATAGCGGTCATGAGACAGCGTTGCACACGTTTGACAGCAAAGAAGACATTGTGCAATTAAAGGCCCAAGATTGAATGCTAGCTGGGCGTGTTTCCGTTTACACAAGTCGACATTTCGTCCAATTTTGTCGCATTAGCACAGAGCAGTCCTGTAATTTTCCTTAATTACAGTACTGACTACACCATGGTAAACATTTACCTAACCAGCATGAGGAATCATTACTATAGGGTAACGTGCATATATATGAGTGACATGAAATGGCCAGCAAGTTATGAGGGTCATGACCTTTTTTCAAGTGACCAAAAATAAAAAAAAAAATCTTCGTAGAATAAACTGGGTATTTCCCACTGGACTTATGTACAAACTTCCTTGTGCATTATTGATTTTAAATTGATGTACCATCTCTTTATGTAGATGTGCTTTCACCTCTTTGCCCAGTCATGAGGGTTTCTTCTTCTTCTTCTTCTTCTTCTTCTTCTTCTTCTTCTTCTTCTTCTTCTTCTTCTTCTTCTTCTTCTTCTTCTTCTTCTTCTTCTTCTTCTTCTTCTTCTTCTTCTTCTTATTATTATTATATATATATATATATATATATATATATATATATATATATATATATATATATATATATATATATATATATATAAACTTCTAAATTTGTCAGTTTAAAAATATGCTTTCATGACATAGCACATCAACTAATATGAAACAGACAATGCTGACGGTTACAACAGTCCAGAGAGGAACATTTCGTGGCATAGTTAAATCTGACAGTCATAAAATACGTACTGATATGGCAATATGAATGTAGATTACGAAGAAGTTTTTAAGCCGGGCTGCAAACAATTAGAGAACTCTAAATGGCCCGCTTGACACCTTTATTCTTGTACATTAAGTGAGGTGTATTTAAGTAATGAAAACACATTGTAAGGAAATCTATAATATGCCGAAATAAATCTTTCAGGGCCACATTTTGGACTGAGTCAATAGCTTTCCTCGGCGTGTTGTTGACATGGACTATTATATACTATAGGCATGATGGCATTTTAATCAATGGTTTTTAAAAAGAACATGAATCTAGCATCCATATAACACTTCAGAGCAGTCCGTTGTAAGCTGTTTGACTTCAGTTGCAGTTGGCGCTGAGAGAGTTGACATTAAAGACATCACTCCGTAAAAAACCGATGAACAGCAACAGCAGCGTATTTCGGTATGTCTCATTAGCAATTACCACATAAATGTCTGCTGATCTAAAAATGAAAGCAAAGTTCAAATTAGCCATATTGACGCCCAGGCACTTCTGGCCGTAGCAAGCGGAAAACTGTTAAAGTGGTACCGCATGAATGCGCTTACTTTTCACATGTATTAATTTTGGGGGATGGGGGAGGGGGCATGTAACTAGAATTTTATTTCGCGGTTTTTTTTTGGGGGGGGGGTGTTGGAAATACTTCCTGTCGCTTAGTGTTTTTAATTTCACGATTTTAGGGTTTTTTTATCAGCAAATTAAGCGAAAGAAAACCCGAAATAATTAAGTTCAGCTAATTCCAGCATCATCTATTCCGAGGTTAAGTTCAACAGAATGTGGAGTCAGTCGTACTTACAGCTGACTATATTCCCAGAATGTGATTTATTGCTCTGTGAGTGTCTACGTTATTAAGACCCGGGTCTCAAACAGAAGTGTTATGTTTTGGAGCATAAACCGAGTAGTGGCAACGGATAAAGTACCCGCTGCCTTTCCAACCAGACAACTTATGTGGTGCGTTTGTGTTTCAGACCGTAAACGCTTATACTTAAAACACATCCACAAAGTAAATAGGTCTGATGCCAATTATTTCAATACAATATTTACATGAATGTCGCAGCCCGTATTTACACAAACGTGCGCACTTGCTTCCGACACGGAAATATAAGGTTAGTTCCATGCAAACTGGTCGATATGGACGTAACTGTGTTATTGACGCGGACGTCTTGATAAGGTATCTATTACATCAAGAGTGACAAATCAAGCATACTGACAAGTCAGAATTCACTGTGCCATCTCTTCGTTGTAGAAAACGGTAGAATAATTGTGTTGCTTCCTGTACGACTGCGAAATGTCCCATTAACCCCTTAGTACCAGAATATCTGTTGACTTGGCAGACACCACTTTCGGAGGGAAAGCTATTGACAAGACAAAATCCTCTGCGTGCTTATTCAGAAACCTTCAACAAAACTTGGCTGTGAAGGTACAGCATTCAAGAATGTATGACCAATTGTTCCTGCTGTTTTGGTTGTCATAAATGACCATACAAAACCGCCGAGTTTTAAAAGTGTTTAGGTCCTTTAACTTCAATTGCCCTTGAAACAATAGGTGGATGTGAACGTAATCGACCAACATGAAAAATATCCAACGGTGTATTGCAGGTAGATTTTATTTTTAAAGACCACGAGTTTTGCGACCACTATGAAAACATGCAATCAATTCCAAGTTATCTGAAAAATTAAGTTTCATATGCTTACAATTGTTCGTATTGATTTCCATACTGATCTATTTTATTTTCTCTATGCATAATTTATTTCTTGTGCAATACGTCCTTCCCACGCCATTATAAGAGTTTCAATCTTCATCAATAATTTTTTCTCCAAACGTAATCTACTTCAGTCACTAATTATACTTTTCTTGTATTGTATAGATTGATTCTATTGTTATTGCTATCATTGATTGATGGATTTATAAATATGTTATGAATGTTGGCTTTTAGCGGAGTTTATTTAATTTGCACTGTTTGGCGCACATTGCACATTGACAAGCTTTTCCAGTTCAAATATCAACAGAAGAATGCTTCGAAAAGATTCGAATAAAACCACAGGAAATTGAACTGAAGAGCTTTTATAAAACAACTAAGTAACGTATTATTTATCTAATTATAATAAATCTCGCACACAATTACTACTATTTTAAGACATCTCAAATATAACGATTACTTTTGGAAAACCTCCCTTATATAACTTATCCGCACACTTCCCACTTTACTACTATTATTGTAAGACTACTCCTTTATCACTATCAGCAAAAAAAAAGACCCCCACAGCTATTACTACCACAAGACCTCCCATATATATATATATATATATATATATATATATATATATATATATATAGATAGATAGATAGATAGATAGATAGATAGATAGATAGATAGATATATATATATATATATTGCCTTTTCAACGAATCATCCTGCAGAATACAATTCTAATGCCTCCTCTTTAGATTCATTGGTGATATAAAACCTTCCCTGTGAAACTATTAACAGTTTCAGACCCCCATGTGCTTTATTATGCTGCACCTATAAACGTAATTCTGGGGTCTCAGTACAAAGCAAAAGATCACGGAACGCTCTTAAATATTTTATCTACAATAATCATTCACGACGCTGTTGACCACTAATGTTCATTGGCATACCGACTTGGCAAGTGTGGCGCCAAGAAACGTCTAGTTGCACGGCAAAATATTTTGTCAAGAAAGCATGCACTTTACCTTCAGTCTAACAACACACACCTGTGGCAAGTCTTGAAACAAATTAAACGCAATGCAAGTTATACTGTGAGGTATCTAACTTGTGTTCTAATTTAGACTCCTGTTTTAATTAAGCGTGTCACCATTTTCATCTTCATAATATAGAATACAGAAGTATTTTCAACCATGCAAGCCTAGCGCACCCCGTTTCCCGTTTCTGTTGCTAGTGTTGCATTTCTGGGAATTCAAAACGAAATTACTTCTGTCTTTAACAATTAAGTCAAAACAATTTACAAAAGTAATATTGACATGCTTGATTTTTTTTTTTCACTTTTATTGGAACTGATATAACTCCCTATATTTACTGTATATTATTGGGACAGAGAAGAACGATCGATTGATATTGTGGGTTATCTTTTTTCAGGTTCATCCATTAGGTTGCACGCATTCTTGGCAATTCACAGTATAAAATGGGCTTCGCGGCGCACAAGCCTTATCGTCTGACGAGCTGTACCAAGTCAACACCCAGACAAGTGTCAGGTCACACCGTCCAGAAATTGGCACAGAAGACTCTTATGGGAACAGACCTGAAATCATGCACTGCACGTTTTCCTATTTGATTCCACAAATTGGATTTGCATGAAGGTGTGCGGACTTGGCCTGGTGGAGCGGATGCGTTTTATTGGCATATTAGGGCATACGAATGGCTTCGGGACGCACTGCTCACTTAGGAGAAGAGCCACATTGTAGCGTCTTATTCGTTAGTATACAGGTATTAGTCACATGAGCCTCATGCCTTCCCAGCTAACATACGTGCTGGCCAATGCTAATGAGGCCAATAAACATTACTGACCCACTTCAAAATGCAGAATTTTATTGTGGGAATGGCCATTGCAAATGTTGTTACCATGAGTTTCCCGTGGGTATCGACTAGCTACATACTTTACATGCAAGTCAGTACGTTTCAGGATGGAAGATGAACGGTTGAAAACCAAGTGTCAGCATGGACCAATGAGATGCTGTTGTTTGACATACGGTTATGGACTTTCAGCAATTTGACACCTACACTTTAAATTGATGATGGTGATTACTGGTCAGCTAATGTCTTAATAACTATATCATTGATGAAATGAATGTACCATGACCACCGATAACTTCTGCATTTTAAAAATATTATGTGCTTTTTAAAATACTGAACGGTACACTGTTATCGGAAACCTGGCGCGAGACATGTTGTCAGCAACAGTTTGCCTTATTGTTCAGAAATTCGTATAAATACAGAAATACCTAATGCACCACAACGTTCTGTGTTTAACAGTCGGTCGCACCACGAACTAAACAGAGCTGCTGACAGTTTTAAAGGTTTTAAGCCAAGAACGCTTCAATTTTTTGCACCTACCAGGTCTCATCAAGAGTTGGCTGTATATAAACGAGATGCACAGAGATCCACGTCCAGTAAATAATATGGATATTTTTTCCATTCAAATGTCGTTTTATATTTGGGAACCCTCTTCTTCCGAAAACAAGATTCACAGATCATCACGCACAAGTACCAATTATTTATTACCGGTTCGACTAGCAGATGTGTCTCCTCTCATATTGATGTCACAGAGGATGACATAAAACGAAAACATTGCCAGGTTTAACTCCCTGTCTTCTGATAACAACCTAAATAAGGCTCATTATTTTTATCACAATGAGTCTAGATTCAAATTCCCATAAAAAGTTTCATTCGTAAAGATGTACAAAGACGTCTGTAGTTGTACAGAAAATATGGTCCAGGCAGCAACATCTCTGGACACTTAGTTGGGAGCGGTGCACTCAGTGAACGAAGACAAATTGTTGACTCAGAGCAGAATTCAGCATGAAAAGATGGAAAACACACTTCCCATGTTGCTTGCCAAACAGTTGATGCTACAAAAGTTATTGAATTGATTGTCTCATTAAGAGCACAAAAATGTTAAATGAAACAGCAATATTTGTCACGTTTTTGGCATGAAACGGTTAGCTATACGGAGGAAAGATGTGAAATCCTAAATACATGTAGGTGGCAAAGAAGCTGCAGAACACATGCCGGAAGAGCCTTTTATCTTACTTTCGAAAACGATGTTATATTACACTGCAATACTTTATGCAGACTGCATGTTAAAGCACATGTCTCGGTGTTTAGCACATTGTGCATACTGCACGTTGAAGCACACGTTTCGGTGTTTATCATATAGCGCATACTGTATGTTAAAGTATACACATCGGCGTTTAACATATTGGCACACTGTATGTTAAAGCACTCGCCTCGGTGTTCACTATATTTTGCATACTGTATGTTGATGTACGCGCTCTGAGTTTACCATGTTGTGCATACTGTATGTTCAAGCACACGTCTCCGAGTTTACTGTGTTGTGCATACTGTATGTTCAAGCACACGTCTCTGAGTTTACCATATCGTGCCGTGTTACAACAGCATTATTCTTTAAAGTGTCAAAATACATCTGAATCATTCCCTTGTGCCATTTCTGAAACCTGCAAACTTCCTCCTTTAATTTCAATCCATCGTTATGCATTTGAGACGAAGCGCTATAAGTGAACATTCTCCCAGCAACCTTATGTGTTATTTCAAAGCAAACACTTTTGATAGCCAAAGGTGAGGGAAACACGGCAATTGCTTCTTTGGGAACATGTTCTTGAACGACCTTCTTCTTTGGCCTTTCCCATCTATCACTGTAACTAAGCAAGAAAGACAGGTGAGCATGGCCTTATAAGATGTTTATGGCGAGGAAAACAGGGCCTGGATCGACATATCGATATATTTCAAGAAAGTGCTCGGGAAATGTCCAATGAAAATGACTTTTATTCCTGAATTTTGAGATTATGTCAATCCCAGGAATTCCAGCCCGAGTAAGACAACAAAACAGCATTTTCGCCAAAATTACGGTATCAACTTGTTTCATGTCTACGTATCAAGACGAAGCGGCACAGACAATGTCGCGTAATGAATTGGGTCTGCAAAGCAACCTCAAATGATTGAGTTAGATTAGCTTTATAGAAGAGATGTACATTCCGCTGAGTCTCCCGGTAACCAGCAGTATGCCAAAGGGGCATGTTCAATTTTCTCGTGCGGCTGTGGATGAAAGGTTACTAATAGAAAGACAAGGTTTAGACGTGGCATTTCTATTTGGCGGCCTCGGAATACGAACAACACATGGATGTCAAAGCTGCTTTTCTCATTTGTGCCGATGACGGGTTTTATTGTATATTGTAGCTGGACTCACATGAATAACTCATCACAAAGGTCTTTCATGAATATGCCTCACATAGCCTGCCGGACAGCTGCTTATCAGTTGCTGCAAGAACGACCAGAGCATGACTTGTTGGAAATATGAACGTCATCAACAAAAGACTTAAAAAACTTATTTGAAATGACTTAAGATGACTTGCCGCATTTTTCGGAAGCATCAGCCCAGTCAGTCAACCTTTCAGTTCTTGAATATCTCTGTCACGATTATAATTCATTCTGATTTGAACTCTGTTTTGCTCTACCAATAACTCATATTTATCCAATTGCACTTCAACCGAACTTTGGCAAGATTCATAATTTGTCTGTAGATACGTGGGAACTCACTCCCAATATTCAGTCCGGTTGTACTACTAGGCCTTAAAAAAACTTCGCACAACCATGCTCAGAATAATGTTTGCGCGTAGCCTATGGTATCCAAGCTTGTACATTAATTTCAATCCAAGAAGACACCACTTTGGTAACGAGAGTCTCTCGGTTGCCTAAAGTGTAATGTGCAGGGTCATAGTTTGGCATTGCATGCACATGATTCAACGTACAAAATCAATGCATGAACAAATAGTACCCAGGGGCACTTGTTCTGATATATCGCTGAGGCCACTAAATGTCAATGGTGTATCTCAGGCCATATTTCTATGCAAACAACCCACGGCGCTGATCAAGAAAGATGTAACAAATTGGCATTAGTGGTCACATATAAGAGTATCTTTTTCTGCGAATTCTCAGACATGTAGACAAATACTTGCAAAACAAGTGACCAAGAAGGATTAGGAAATAAATATCTAAATATATCTTTCAAAAATAAACAGCATCTTTGTTGTTTACTCATTTGGAATCTCCTCAGTTTTTGCTTTATCCGTGAAGAGAGCCTTTATTGCGATCGGGAATAGCCTTTTTCTACATTCTTAGACATATGGATGATTGCTTTCAGTGCTTTCAAGGTTTTTAACAGGAAGATTTTTAAAAACAATTTTTTAATGGTATACATTGTACATTTATGCCAATGGAGATACCGATATTCACTATGCTTGCACGTGCTGTATCGCGTGTTGAATGGGACCACAAAGATATATTTGAGACTATAAACAAAATGAGGAAAACAATATGTGAAAGAACAGATGTCCTCACAGGTAGGATTACAAAGAGAGAATTCTGTTCTGGCTTTTGGAGTATCGTAGAAAGGTGCACTTGTATTATGATACATACATCGTATATTGTTATCATAACTATTATCACCATCATCATCATCATCGGAGATAATCTCTCATCTAGTTGACCAGCTGACCTACAAGCATGCAATCAAGAATGAAGAAAAAAATCAGGTCCACAAAGGTATATTGGAATTAGTATCACTGTACCCGCTTTCTCCTTTCAAATAAGATAGTGAAAGGTGTGGTAATGGGCATGCATTTGCCTTTGCACAGCAGCCGAGATAAGGAGTAAAGACAAAATTACAAACCGTTATGGTGTGCAAATGTTTTCTATGCTCATATTTCCAATCACTTGTCACCTCAGAATTTGTATACACTTATTCAGTTTAGATGTTCAACAATGCATGGCTGAAATTGATAATGAGATGATGAAATGACAGATACAGCCAGCAATATAATGTGCACGTGAATGGTACTTAGAATGAGAAGAATGCGACTGGACTGGCCGCGTTTGACAGCTTTGAACCCTGCTTAGTAGCAAACAGACTATATCCCATTGTGCGGTAATCATATCTATTTTCATTCAAAACTAAGTTCGTCATAAGTTAACTTATACTGAAGCGTTGGAGCGAAAATGTGAATTGAAGCAATCATGTTTCTGAGACTACCCTAGCATTTCGATGTTCCTCGTAGCTACAAGGCAACAGTCCTGATGGAAGTAATAGTTTAACATTTTACGGTTGGAACATTATTGAAATTAATGGAGGAAACACAAAAACTCGAGTATTTATTTTTTTACAGACATCTTGTACTTTTCGTATGTTAGGTAATTGTGTGCTCAGTAAAATAGAAGAATGATAATATTTCCATCACATTCGCCTCTATTGATGATGCAAAGAGAGAAAAAAAAAACAGATTCGCTAAGACGGACAAACGAATCCTGTGGGTAATCACTTTATTGGATGACTATACGTCTGTCATGCCTGTCTTGAAAGTGAAATAAAAAAAACAAGCATTTTGCACAACTTAAAACAGCATCGTGAAGTTCGTTTAGTTTTTACATAAATTATCAGCGAAATAAATTAACTATGGTGACATGAATGATCTACATGATGTATGCCACATTTCAGCTCTTTTGTTCACAGAGCCAACAAAACAAGAATTTGATGCCTAAACTATCCAATCTGTGTGAAGTCAACACTTGATGTTATAACTATGGACTGAAAAATGTGCTGTACAGAATGTTACACAGAGAAACACTTGCCCTCACCGTATTGCTGTATATATTGAAATTAAAAACAAACAAACAAAAAAACAGAAAAAGATGTGAAGAGTGCATGAGGACATGGCAAAATAAACTCGTCGTAAAGCTTAATTTTCATTGTATGACTTCGTTTCGTAGAGAACGCCTTCGATATTTTAAATCGTTACCTTCACATAGCAGACAGTGGGAATGAACATACCACACACGAAGCAGACCATTGACCTGTAATTTTACCTTCTATGCCATAGGGTATATATGAAGTCATTTTCAACAAAAATAAAAAACCCAGATTGATTAGACATTAGGCGTTTCTGTTCCTTTTTGCCACCATTATGTTCGGAAGTGGCTTTGTTTATGCATCAGACTGACCCATTTCTTATTTCAAAGTTATTTGCAACCGTCGTACACCTTTTGAAGTCTATGTTTTTTAACTTACAGAGCTATATGTTGATGCCCTAGAAGATTTTAGCAACCACGAAACACTAATAGATCAATAAGAGAGGCCCAAGACGAAGTGAATCATCGAATTGTAACTTGTATATTACACTCACTTGCAGAAAAAAAAACCTGTTTCTGCTTTTTGGAACTACCATTGATAGGGAACACGCAATCCTGTGCTGCTTCAGCCACTTCATCATTGAACGGAGGTTCTCATGCAAGAAAGACCTTTAAAATCCTTATCGACAACGACGGTTAATTTGAAATGTAGCCTGCTGTACTTTCTTTTTTCTTAAATGTTAAGTTTGCAACATTAGAAAATAATCGAATGACAACATGTCGGAAAGCCGTTCAGGTTGATATGCCCTTAGTCTGGAGCTTTAGGCCGAGCGATTAACACTACATTGAACTTTTGACTTGGTCATATAGCATTTTTGGGTAGTGTTGAAGAGTATACTGCTTTGATACGTTAGTTTCTGTCTACTGGAATATAGGATAAACCAATCATTAGTACTTCTTGCCAAAAAGCAGATGCAAAGATCTAATGCCTCCGCGCAATTTTCAGTTGTGCTCATGTAACTTGGTCAAAACGGCTATAACCTTATATTCACACAAAATCAAAATGAAATAATGAGCTTACAAGCTGAATCGCAGAAAACCTGTGCTGAAGGCGAATGTGTTAATATTATTTATTCTCCCAACTGGTTCTAAGTTTCTTTTGGTAGCAGTCTTAATCATATACCATTCTTACTAAATATCATCTGTGCCAAGGTATCATTAATGCTTCCTTTCACGCGCAGCAAGCCTCTTGTGCGCAGATAACTACCTCTTTGTACAAGGAATTAGGCAAACAATGTTATTAAGTAGTACAATGTATTCTCCCAAAGAGGCCAGACCTTCTTTGTCGTCAGTGTGCGGCAGATCGAGCGTTTGACCCCCGGACAAAAGCGGCCCATACTTGCCGGAAATACCTCGTTACATTGAGAATGAAAGTTATCTCTGAAAAGCAGGTTCGTTGGTGGAATACTGTGTCAACATGTACACATAAATGCGGAGATGTTGTGAATCCCAAGTCGTGATTATCCTCCAGATTATACTATTGCCATAGATTCGCCGGGCTTATGCAACTGCATGCCATCAAGCAAGGCATACAGCGGCAGCTAGTCCACCAGAGCCGGGGAGTAAATAGTCATTTCCTTGTATTTAAGAAAGTAATTATTTTGCCTATTAAGACTCCAATTTTGGCCAGATACCAGTTACGTTTAATAACATCTGCTCCTCTATTTAGGATTGTCATTGGTCAAGACATTTAGTCCCCAAAATGTCAGTGGGGATAGTTGAAAAACGTATATGCGTAAAATTCATGGTATTATATAGCGACTCTTGTGTTGAACCAAAATAGCACGGTCTGCGTGTGAAATATTGGCAAACATGAAAGCAATATTTCAAAATTGATGTTTGACGTGTCAGAAGATTAGAGAATAAATGATAGAGATATCACAGAGGCGTCAAGTCAAGCTGAGCGAGCAGTTATGCTTAATGCGGCCCTACGTCAGTATCCCATCTGTGTAAACAGATCGGATGCAGTTGCGTTAGCTTAATGTGATCTATAGAGTAACGTAACTATCCTATTATATAATCAGCGACATCTTACCTTTGTAAAATCTCCAAAGACGAATGCCTGTTCTAATCCAGTAAATGTGACTAGTGGTAACAGAAGCTGTAACTTGAAATCTTGCAGCATTTTGACCGTAGCATAAAACAATTGAGCAGATGACAGAGAAACAGGTCGAGAGGTTTCGTTGACTAAAATGGAAGTCCTGTCTAAAAGGGATGTTGCTAGAACTATGCCCATTAGAGCACATCCCAGATGAATGCTGAGCAAAATATTCCTGGTGCGTTGCGGCACATAGGCTACCGTATGGCCGAGGAGACCCGGTATGAGGTCCTCGTGTCGCCCGCAGTCTGATGCACCACAATGCAGCCTAACTTGGGTTAAATTTACTGGGTTGCTGTAGACAGTATTGTTGTCTGCTAGTATGGCAGCTGTTATTATATTGCCCCATATCTGCCCTGTCTGAAAAATACTGGAAAAGATGCCGTTAAACTTGTTAATGGTAATGTCTTGAATTTGCTCCGCAGACTGGGCATAGTGTATGGCCAGAGTTGTCAAGTACGTTGATTGGGCACTCCAAAGAGGCCCTGTTAATAAGCCGAGTAAAACAGCCGATGGAATGAGTACATAACCTCGCGGGTAAAAATTAGTAGATATATATACAAGACACAGTGTGAAGGCAACTACTATTGTCCACTTTGTGGTCAGTTTGCCTATCACCGCTGGTACAAAGAAACATGACAACACGGTAGCTCCATAGACACAGCTGAGGGAGGCTACTCCAATTCCCCTTTCCCAGTTAAGCGTACTCTGAAGAGACTGCAGGGACACGAATGCTGTAGATATGAACATAAATGCGGATGACAGGACGATAAGGTTCTTGAATGCTCTTCTCTTTGGTGAAATGGCTTCATCTTTAACGGAGCGTGCCGCCGGACTCTCATATACAAAAGACACGGTCTTGCTGTCCGATCTCTCTGGCGGCAGTCGCACCACAAACCCTCCGTAATATTTATAAGGATTGTCCAGTCCGTCTTTGGTGTTTTCCTCCTCACTGACCTTATTGATAATCTCCACGTGCTCACTGTCACTGCCAATGCTAACACGATCCCTGGTAGTACGACACAAAGCCATGTTTCTTTACATTGTGATCCTCCTAAGATAGACTGTTCTCCTCAACAGAACTTACAGCTGTGAACTGTTTCTGCTGGTCGTCACCACTGGCACAAATTGGAAGAGCCCATGTGCAGAGCCACCCGATGCACGGGTGGGACAGCACTGCCATGTCTGGCTATAAACCACATCACAATCACACTGAAAGTAATCACCATCCACAGCTAAGGTTTTGCGCCTGTACTGTTAAATTTTCATGCACTGGTTCACTTAATTTTCGACATTCATTTGAACACCTATTGAACGATTGGTCGATATTGATTGGCAAGGCCAGACGACCTAGCCTTATCGTGGTTACAGGCCTGCAGTCTCCGTGTATACAGACCAAGTCTTCACAAAAGGGGTATTTCATTACCACTGCCTTGTAAATACTTTCTTGTCCTTATAGGATGAAAGTCATGAACCAGCCTTTGAAGATATATCGTCTATTGGCCTAACACAGTAAATGTTGAAGTTGAAACACGTTGTGTCAGGGATGGTGGCCAAGGTCCAACTGGGCTGCCTCTGGCGATACTGATGTGGCTTACATCCAAAACCATCGGCATTAACATGCGTCTCGAGTGCAGATTTCAAGATCTCATTCCCCCGTCACCGTAGCCAGGTTTGTGTCACTGTTCTGCAATGCTAATACAGCAAGGATCGGTCCAGTGTTGAGATCTCTCATCTACGGTCCCGTCTAGCTGGCTTTAATGAGTTTGCCCGGCTGTAAATCTGTGGTCAGTCCCTCCAAGTATCCCTCGCAATTGCATTCCATTCGGCGATGAGAGCATCGGTACAGAGGAAAATGTAATGCACACTGAACAAAATGTAGCTTTTTGTCTTTGATAACACGCTTGAATGTTCGGTATCATTTTATCCAAAATGTCAAAGGTATAAGGTGGTTTATGGGCACCTGTGAACTTGTGTCTTTGCATTTGAGTCAAATTAAACCAGGTTGATTCATATATCACACACGGGACTCCTTAAAGTCCCACATTTAGCAAACGCCATTGATTTTGTACAAGTCCTGGTACGTCCGGTATGGTATCCATAGCAACCAAAATCCTTCCACTTGATACTTGTATTCACAATGAGGAAAAAAATAGAAACTACGGTGCACCAACCCTAGAAATTGAGAATCTCTGGAGAGATATTCTGTCACATCAGACTAACATACAAGAAAACTTTATTCAAGTTAATTGGAAGACATTCCATGGGTATTAATAGTAAATAAATAGTCTTTTTAATCAGGCAGAAAAACCACCCGTGGTGGACACGTGATACCAGCAAAGAAGTACCTCTGGCTTTTAAGTCCCACATGTAACAAGATATTTATTGCTGGATTACGATCGTCTGAGGCTTCAAAATATTATTTAAGGTCAAGGTTTTATTATGTCATACCCAGTGTTGTTTGCTGTCATGTAATAAGTTTTAACTTTTTATGCTCGTTGAAAAACTAATACAAAAAAATGGAAACTGTAAGAAAGGTTATGCATAAAAGCACATTCATGTAATCGCTTAGTTGTTTACAAACAGCAAACCTATCTGTATGTAGCATTTGTCTTGTCGTTTTTTCCTTTAAACCTGTTTATGTTACGAGTTTTGGTGCCAAAATCCGATTTAATGTCATTTCCATAATAGCTGACGTGTAGTGAGGTGCGTTAATTCTCACATTCCGGTGATACAATGGCTACTTTGCCTCTGTGTGTGTGTGTGTGTGTGTGTGTGTGTGTGTGTGTGTGTGTGTGTGTCTGTGTGTGCGTGTGTCTGCGTGTGTTACAGTAGTTAAGTAATAACTTACAAATAAAAGTGAAATAAATACAATTGTACATACAAAATGTCTTACGAGGTCCAATTCACACTCACATTTTTACTCATTCCCCTATCAGAAACTAAAATACTATGAAACTGTGAAAGGCAAAAATGTCAATGCAGAAATCAATCGATTGGGAAAAGATGGCAGAAATTATTTGCTTTTCAATAATAAACATCAACAACAGATTGAATATAGCTGTAAAATAGTCTGTATGTATGTATATATATATATATATATATATATATATATATATATATATATATATATACAAATATATACATATATATCTGTATAATATATATGCGTGTGTGTGCACATGTGCATACATACATACATACGTACATACATACATATATACATACGGTACAAGTGAACATACAAATATGCGTACTAAGTTGTCACAAAATTCACAATTCGCCTATCAAAATTTGCAGACCGCGAGATAGGCAAAAGTCTTGAAACTGACTATTTTGAACAATAAGATTCACCTGCGATAAAATAAATCATCTGAAATGAAATATTTCTTTCTTATGACTACAGTGAGGAATGTTTGACTCTGGCTTCCGTGATGCTGGCAAAAATAGGCTACTGTTACTATGGTGTCATTCTTGTGTACCCGTGACACTGAGGGAAATTTCGCTGTAATGAAAAATAATTGGCTGCTGTCTGTAGGGCTATGTGGAATCAGTAGGACAAATAAAACCGCTCTAACCAAGCTGGGATCGATAAAGAGGATCCATACTAGGTTCTTTTTAAACCCAATTACAAGACAATAAATATCAGGGAGAGGGGGCCTGTGGCTTGACGAGCAGTCTGTACGTAGTTTCTGGAGAATGTGAGGTAATGTTTCATGTAGGCAATTAGTACCAATGTGGAAAATACATACAGAGTTGCTCACCTTTTTGAATTAGCGGTATGTTTGCTTGAGGTCAGGCGCAGCAGTCAAACCTCTCTTTCTCTCTCTCTCTCTCTCTCTCTCTCTCTCTCTCTCTCTCTCTCTCTCTCTCTTACTCTCTCTCTCTCTCTCTCTCTCTCTCTCTCTCTCTCAGTAAAGGAGCAAATGAGCTGGCGAATGCCTAATATGGATTTCATGTCATAACAATCCATAGGGGTATCAATACTGGGTTAACCTCGAATTTTGAGCCAAAGATGCTGCACACATTATTTGACATAAGTATCTTGACGGCCCTTTGCTGATTTGTTAACTTTCGTGATAGGAGAGATAGTAACACTTTCAGTGGTACGTTTGACGCTGAGCCAAAAGCGTTCATTGATGCTATTTGGGTGTTGCACCCCTGTGAAACCTGTGGGCTGGGACAATATTTTCCTCTAGAAATATATGTCTGTTTGCAATAGGAGGTATTCACATTTGGTTATGAATCTGCCCTCCTTTTTGGAAAGTCCCTTGCTGCAGCCTAGGTGGTAGCAGAGGATCCCAGTTAATGTGAATACGCCCTATTGAAAGACAGATATTTGAAGAGGAATTTGAAACTGAAATAATAATAATAATAATAATAATAATAATAATAATAATAATAATAATAATAATAATAATAATAATAATAATAATAATAATAATAATAAGAAGAAGAAGAAGAAGAAGAAGAAGAATAATAATAATAATAATAATAATAATAATAATAATAATAATAATAATAATAATAATAATAATAATAATAATAATAATCGACAGTTTCCTGGTAACAAGCATGCAAAGGGTTACGAATTTTGATGTTAAGTGTCTTTATGATGAAATAAAACCTAATGCCAATTCACGTAAAGGGCATGCAATGCAGTTCAAGCTGACGAAATCAGCAAATGAGGTGCTTCAAAACGGATATGCTTTTATTGATCATTTTAGAGGGTAATATTCCGTTCTAAAAGTGGCATTTTCTTCAATTTCGAGATACTTCATCGTTGAAAATATCAAGGTCGTATACGAAGGTCAGCGCTGTGGTGGTGGACAAAGCAACTTCCATATACTTATTCTCACCTCTGTCATTGGATTATGTGTGTGGTGAACCCCGTGGAGTTTGGGCTTGAAACTCACCGGCACCTTCAAAACGTCATGACGGTCTTAGGGTCACACTGGCCCACTTGTTAATTTTAATTTGGACAATGCCACAATGTTCAATGGGAAAGAAGTTAACAGACATAAGATATACACGCAAAACCATTTTGATAGTCACATGCATCTATGACAAAGAACTGAAACCTTTTTGCTTTCAAATTCTCCGTACATTAACAAATGACGTAAATGTATATTTAGACAAAATGACGCCCCCCAAAAACACGAGTCTGCGTTTCTGGTTGAATTTAGACTGACAGCCTCTGGAGCTGCCAAGAGCTTCACTGGTGAGCAGAATCAACTGGTGTCAAAGCTTGCTCGTCCCTTTACATGAAGTGGAAGATTCCGCTTACTTCATCTACCCAAGATTAGTTTTGAGTAAACCACCTGCTACATATATACAGCTGCTGAATCTATAAAAGAGAGTGCTCTATCTTGGCTCATTTTGATTTCCATACTACTAACACTGATTCGTTACACCGCAGACAGTGTTGCATTATGTTGTCACATTTTCCTGAGATTCCAAGGTGGTCTTACGATTGCAGTTAGTGTAAACTGGAAAGCAAAATTTAATATTTTACGCTCTGGATACTGACAAGTAAGGTGATGAAAAAAAAATGTAGTACCTGACTTTATAGATGCAGGTGCATCAGTTAATATTAACACTCCTGGTGAACACAAACAGCGTTATTAAATAGGAAGGTGAGGATTAAGGTACCACTGAGCAACGGTTGTTTTCCTGTCCGCCAAGTCATTGTTCAAGACCGCTGCATAATTATATGGCAACTGAACAATTACCACGCAGGAGCATATGAAAAGTAGCTGACGTATTAAATGGCATGACATATTACGGGTGTCTCGATCGAAATGATCAAAATATACCTGTACATCTTTCTATCTGTTGCCTTAAATGTAATTGTCAATATAAGACATATATTTATTTTAAACTGCAAAAAATTCCTTCTGACTAGTTGCCATGAACATTATGAACAAGTAGACCTGCATTTTCACTGTGTACACATTCTGCCCTCATAGTGGCTATGGATTTTCCATTATATGATTCGTCAATGTTGGCATTCATTGTACAATCAAAATATATGGACGCGCCATTCAATATTTTGCTTTTGGCAATATTGACGCAGATTTTTGTAAAGCGATGATTTGAGTCTGATTCAGAAGGAGACACTGGTATTATTACAAACTTGGGAATCACTGTCAGCACACCATTTCCCCTAGTTGTACATTTATTATGTGTACACTTGCAGTATTCGAATGATCTAAATTAGCTGCCCCGTCTAAATTTCTTGACAAACCAAAAAAAATACATACAGGCGCCGACTAACTATTCCTAGTATTTTGTTTTTCTTCATATTTGTTTATCATCCTATTTAATGGCTGCAAGAAAGTGCTTATATCATGATTGAGGATTCAATGGTCAAAATCTGTCTGACAAATGAGTCAACAATTCCCGTCTATATTACTGTGGACGTTTTTACCAGCGATGATTCAGTATTTTCCAATATCCCTGCTTAAACATCAATAGGACAAAATAAACCTTTCCCGCTTGGATTAAGACTGAAACATCAATTTTCCATATCGATGTCAACTTGAATTTTTACACCAAAACATTATCACCGTGGTAGAAAATGATGTAAAATTATTGAAGCATACGACATTTAGCATCTGAACCTTTTCTCAGTTTAAGTAAAATGGGTTATACATTACATCAGATAATTGATGTATTGTCAGAAAAGCTGTGCAACTTGAATATAAGCAATTCAAACCATACCACTATGCTGTGCTTTCTCCGGGTCCAGTTTGCTAAAGCGCTGGCCAGTCCAAAAAACAATGAAGCACATGAAAGATTGTTTGAATGAATGTTAAAAGCTAAAACATATTTGATATTATGGGCTACTAAACATAGTTTAACACATTCCTGGTCAGAGTATGACTGAGTCAACAGCCGTCCCTGACCCGGTTTGGGCCCATTGCAGCCAACCGGCGCGTCAGTGAAAGTTACTGACATAAAGCATGTCATCATGATGGTCTTACATTCAAATCTCAGCAAAAGTGTTTTTTAGTAGCGAAAATTTTAAACAAAGGACAATTTACATCCGGGCCCTTTCGGGCGATTTGAGCGGGAGAGTTTAAGGGCACCGACAGCGCCAAAAAAGCTTCAATATCTGAGCGACATGGATAATTACTGTATGTCAGATTCAAGCAAAATTAGTTTGCTTACAAATAGAAGCGACAATATCTTTGAGAATGCTACACCTTACAGTGCATCTTGTCAGTAACCTGCACGCTTACCAGTTTACAGCTTTATGATTTCATATCGAATCAGAGACCATACTCGCTTTGGTGACTGGTAGTAGACCACATGTTCTACTCGCTGGCTACCACCCCAACAAGCATAGTCCGCAGTGGGGTAAATACCGCCCTTGGTAGAACGCTGTAGTCCTGAATAAAGTTAGCTGAGTCAGAATATTTGCGGTACAGAGTTTCTTCATTGGTGGTTTTTATAAGTGCGCTGTCCACTAAGCCAGGCAAAAACTAACTGCTGAGGAAGTACCATGATATTACCCTTGCCAGTGCAGAATGCTTACATATGCATAAAAGCTAGCATTCAGATATCGTTTCGCATTTCAATTATCAAAAAATACTTGAATGGATATGACTAAATAAATGTACAATCATATAAACTAAATTGATTCGTTTTGTCACATTTTATTTCTAAAATCCTTTTACCAAGTTTATAATTTTTATTTGCTTATTTTTCAGATTGAAAAAACGCTAAATTGTAAGATAGAAGGATTTGTAACTGTAGTCCACTGCTTACAATGATTGGCCCTTGATGGCACTGTTTTTATAGCGGCGCGAACCGTGGTGTGCATGATCAGACGGTACTTTACCTGGTTGCATCTTGTGATGTGATATGTCTGTTGATCTTAATCATTCAAAAAGTGCAGTGCTCTGATAGAGTTGTTTCGTGAGAGACAAATGGTAGTACGTTACACTGCAAATTTTGTTGAAAAATCATCCCTACGGAGACGTTGAAGAAAAATGTCTTAACATAAAATATAAAGAATATAAAGTCCTTTACCAGACAAATTATCGTATCGTGAAAAATCCATTACAGGACACATAATTGCATCAGTTGATGACTTGACACGATGCAGTCTCAAGCTCTGTTATTCTGCCTGTGGCATAGCATGATACAGTCTCAAGCTCTGGTATTCTCCCTGTGTCACAACATGACACAGTCTCAAGCTCTGGTATTCTCACTGTGTCATAACATGACACAGTCTCAAGCTCTGACATTCTGCCTGTCTCATGACACGATACAGTCTCAAGCTCTGACATTCTGCCTGTCTCATGACACGATACAGTCTCCAGCTGTGTCATTCTGCCTGACTCACGTTACAAGATGATCAAACAAAAGTTGCGATTAAGAGTCCTCCCGTAAATGGTCATGACCTCAGCAAACTTCACGGTGTAAATAGTCATGACCTCAGCAAGCTCCACATTGTAAACGATTGCGACCCCAGCAAGATTCATATTGTAAATGGTCGAGACGTTAACAAGCTCAATATTGCTAAGTAGTGCATAGCCGTGTTCGAAGGGTTAAAGAACTGGAGACTGCTTTGAGAATTTCCAAGATATGGTTTATATGGCGACTGATAAAATGTACACCTCTTACATGACTGGGTATGATCTCGATTAAAATGGGTGAAACAGTTCAAATGACGTCTGAAATCTTTTGTCGTTTGCCTTGGATTATTCACATTTAAAGAAAAAACACTTTAAATGTTTTATTGTGATAACATTAATCTGTTTTCAAATTTAAGTACTATCTTGAAAAGTCAGGGGCTTAACTTAATAGTCCTTGTCGCCAAGAAAAGCTAACAAGAAAGGTGTCAATTGGGATGTGTTCTCTCTGTAGCGCCTGTTGATGGCTAGATTCACAATGTTTTGATATTAGCAAATACTCAAAGCAAAATAGTGAAACCGACAATATTTAAACACAAGCATGGTTGTCCATCTTTTTCAGGTTTGCGAGCAAAAGTGCCTAAAAGACAGACATAAAGTTGTCTTGTCTTAATAGCTTTGTTAACCAACAATTATTTGATCCTTTAAATTTTCTGTTTTGTTGGATTGCGTGACATGAGTTTAGCTTGACATTAATTATAATTTATCATTTTCGCAACATATCAAAGCAACGCACAAGAGGAACTCTTCAGTGACAAAGCTTCAACGCGTCGTTTTGAAGATGAAAAAGGCTAATTATATTTTCACAGACGTCCATTGTTCCGGCAAATTCATTATTTGAGCAATTCACCTAGCGTATGCTTCCAGCTTTAGGTCTTTTCCAAGGCCAAATGATGATATATTTCGATATGATATGCTGTAAATAAACCTAAAATATCTGTGATGTAAAGGTTAAGCCATAACAACTAACAGATACGTATCCTTACCCGAATAAAATCTCATGCATTGTCTTGTATGTAAATATCATGTAAAATTTGAATGCGATGTGCAGACACCAAGAGATATTAACTTTGAATATTATGCTCTTGCATATCGACGTAATCTTTGTGATGCTGTGTGAGACTAGACAGCATCGAGTAACGTTCTTGTTTTCTCCTCGGGACCTGTTGATATTTCACATGCAGCTGGTGCGACAAAAACAGAAAATCTACATGCACAATATGAACTGTTTGGCTAGTCGGCACTGGGTTGGTATTTATGGTTTGTTCTAACTCTCTTTCGGATGAATTCACATGTATGATACTGTCCCTCACCACAGATAAAAACAAACCTTTGTGTAATCCAGCTGTTGCAAATGGAGCAGCCATTAGAGAAAGAGACTTGTTGTCAGCAGTATGGTCGCCAATGTGCATGGTAGCCATTTATTCTGATCTATAGTGAGCAAACGTACATTCTTCTCAATTTTCTTCACCAATTACCAAAATGTCGAAACACTGCAGAAGCAAATGATCCATCCCGCTCATAAAAAACCAAGTTTGGGGAGATTAATACATTTGGAAGAGATTGGTCACAAGGTCAGATATTGGACTGTTCTTTTCGTAATATGGTGGTTTTAAGCTAACTATATCAATGATGAGAAGAAAAATATAAACGGATTTGACACCAAGTCCCAACACAAAAAATCAAGAGATAAATTACATTCTTGCCGCTGTATATTTTCCTAATATTATGTTTATGAAACATACTGAAGAGCAATTGAATGTTACATAAAGAAAAGTCCAGCCAGCTTCCATCGATGGTAGATATATTGAAAAATAACCACCGAAGACATCATCAGAAGTGAACGTCCACCAATTTCCACTGATGGCAAATAAAAGTCATGAACTTCGAGACTACTTTGAAACAGGTGAACAAAATATCAGGACCCTGGTCAGCAGAACATATAATTTCGGTCGACAGAATATACCGAAGGTCAAAGTGTAGCATGCCCTTGGTAAAAGATGAATACAGTAGTATGGTTCCAGACAGGAGATAGATCGCCCCAGATCAGCACCAGAATTGGCATACCATTGGCCAACAAGACAGTATGCTCTTGGTCACCTGATGAATTGCTTCCATTGCGGCGGGCGAGACGCTCAGCAGCATGTCGCAGGCGATGATTAGCTATTGAATCTGTGTCAATCTGAAGGAAAAGAGCTAATTAGGAACCTTTGTTATCGTAAATGACGATTTCTAAAACCTTAAGAGGCATGAAATAAGCTGCCTTGTTACTATTCACAGATTCGGCATTTTCTGAATATGATTTCACTTAAACTGTGTTTTTACGTTATTTGAATGGTACGTCGGATTTGATGCTTCACCATATCCACTTCAAATCGCCCCACAAGCACCCGGGGGTAAATTGTTGTCCGCCTCAATCTTTTCTCATAAAATTCTGATCAACATAAAACATTTTCCTAAGATTTGTAGATGACAAAAATTATGAGAGCATACCTAAGTCAATAGTTTTTCTTGCCGCCTGTTGGGGTCAAGGAAAGCTGTTTACTCAATCTGATGTAAGTTAGGAAAGGGTTATTCCACCCCTGCCTCCTCTTACCCAGTCTGAACATCCTGTCTGCAGCATTCACATTCAACTATTTTGTTATTTTTCTTAATGATCCACATGTAAGGTATAGCCTCAGAATGGGTCCATGTATTAGATGTGAATTGGAAATGACTTGATGAGCCTTCATCGGCTTTGCGGCTGGTTTTTAACTTAACCCTAAAGGTGCTATCTTCTAAATTAATTTAACTTTCCTTGCTGCGCTTTGGGCCCAACCGTTCTCAAAGAAAGGCCGCAGAAGTAGATTATTTACTTTCTCTAAAACTGCGAACTTTAGATCAAGCAGACTGGTACTTAAATGTGGTGCCTTTGTATGAGAAATGTGACATTAAAAACGTCGTAAGCTAATATAGTTATTGCATAAGACGTGAGTGAAGTGTGTGTGCAGACGCGATATTGGGAGCTAGATCATAGTGCAATGGCGATACCTCAGCATTTAAATGAAACGAGCAAAACCTTTGCTGCATCAGTCTACCGTCACAAATATGTGGCTTCGTCATCATCAACAATTGATGGTTACTGGGGATAAACGTATCTTAGTGGTATCATCAGCCTATATATCTACGAAGGTCGTGTGCCATTACCGGTCCGAAAATGTAAGAGAGAAGGCGGATTATATAGTGTTATCACTTGTCTCCGAAGAAGGGTGGCCGTTCTGAAGAACACGTCAAACGAAATACCATGACCTACACAATAAATTTATAAGACATCTTATCTTTCCCTCTGGGCTCTTTTACAAAGGTAACAATCATTAAGCTATGTGTTGATATTATCATGAGTACCAAATATTACCTTTTTGTCTCATGGATATGTTTTCGTGTTATATGCTTCAAAAACGCGGCATCTCTCCCAATCGCGACATATTTTACGTACATCCCAACAATAAAGTAAACATGGAACCCATACCTTATAGGTCTAATGCCAAAAATATGGAACAATCTATCAAATAATCTAAAAGAAACAAATGATACACACAATTCTACAAAAGATATAATACATAGAATGAAGCAACTTGTAAATATACTATTTGTTGCTAGTCATATTAACACTTACATCTACTTTGGTTAATATGATCGCAATTTTACAGCTTGCTATATACTGCCAGTTTATGTTCTTGTTTTCATTGTATACATTTGTATTATATTATCTCTTTATGTTGGTGACAATAGCATTGAGCTGATGTTAATTATAACTAAAACTGACATTTAATGAAAACTGGATGAACAAATGTTCTGTACAGGCTTAATCTTCAATTCTCAGAGTGGATCATATATAATCCATGGAGGCATGGGATAATGCAATTTGTTCATGATGGTATTAGTTGAAAAAAGGGTCTGTTGGTAGCAACAAAGAAGGAAAAAATCAGAAAAACAGAATTCCAGTCCATCTGAAATTCCACGTGATGCTATACAGAGAGAACACAGAGCGACCTTGATATTCCTTACAGTGGTCTGCTTTCTCTAATTTGCAGTCTAAGGGAAACCCCACAAGGATCCGGGAAATTGCACAGTGAATGGCTTATCGCCAGAGGTTGGCGAATTGTCAGTGTACCTGTCACTTCTAATAAGATGGAAACAAAACACACGTCCATTTCTCTCTTCAAAGTCAGTCCACATCCATGAGTCGCGGTGTGACACGCGTGCTTTGCACAAACAAACGGTATTTGCACAAACTAACTATATTGGTTTATATTTTCCATCGGAGTACTTCTGTGAGCAGCTGTGTCCGTGGAATAGTAAATCACGTGACTTATGAAGGGATGTGCTCAACACGATGTTTCTCACTGAATTCAGGGGGCATGGCATGACTATAGCTTGTTACTTTGCTGCCACAATTATCCAGCAAAGGTCGATTTTTTCTAAAATTAATTTGTATGGAATTTACAATATCACAGGACATCTAGAGTTACCAGGTTTACACTGTTCACGCCCTCGCAACGTACAGTGTTCTTGAAAGGTGTGCACTCAATGTCTCGTGGCTCAATCTAACTGTTTACCGTTTGCTCATTTATCACATACAGTGCGTTGGAAACGGGTTCACTGAATGTCACATGGCTTGATCAATTAAATAAAAATCTTCATGACCATTTTTCACTTGCATAATGATCCCCGGGCATAACTAAATGTTTCGACCTGTGGGAGATCTGGTTCTGGGAATATCCACAGTTGGCCAACATACAAAGCTGCCTGGATCAGTAGCCCTTATATATCTATATTTGGTCACACAAGTATATTAATTCGTCGACAAAGAAAAGATCGCCTTCACTTCTTGCACTATTAATCGCTAATAAAAAAAAAAGCCTGATATGGCATGAATTATTCAATCTGGCCAAATTCTTTCTGTCTGCCTCTTTAATTTTTCTAGCTTGATTCTTTTCAACAGAGTACCACGACATTGGGTGATCACATGGCATTTGTAAGATTTCTAAATATATTCCCCTGTAGGAGAAGTCTATTCTTTGCTGCTGAAAGTATTCAACATCATGGGATTTTATTTTCGTCACTCTACGTTTATCTGTCGACAATGTAAGTTCCCTGCGGCAAATGGAAATGCTCAATGGAATTCTGCAGTTCTAGTGCGGAAACACAACTACCATCATGGGCTTTTGCGTTACATGTAAATTTACTCTATCTTAGTGTTAAGGGACCGTCCATTATATCTTGGGGGTGGGGACTGCATTGGTTGAAATCCCACAGAAAAAAAAATCCCCGTGTGATCTCCGTGAAACATTAAGTTTTTGTTTACCTTTTTTTTTCTGAGACGGAGAAGTGAACTCAAGCTGCATGTGTTTCGTCAACTATTGTGCGCAGAAACGCGATCTGTCCGATCTGAAGAGATACATAAGAGATATGCTTTGCACCTTAAAATCTTGGTAGTGTTTTGTTTTTAAGTTTTCGGGTTGCATTTTACGAGTGTCATTCACATGTGGTCATACAATGAATGATTTATTGGTTTAAGCTGGCAGAGATTTTTTAAATACGTCCTGATTATATCTACACAATTGTGAATAAAATTAATACGCATACCGCTCTGGTTTCAATGCGTGACTTTGTTTTCATTTAATACATACGTTCAACCAATCAACAAAAGACAGCCACATCTACCTTCAAACAACCAAAACAATCAAAGGGTTTTTCATGGCAAACATTTTTTTTTTCGAAGGAAAGCTGCCAGCTCAATCATACTCTAACGTGTGTAGAGTAACACAGTACTCATCTTAGCAACATGTTTGAAATTCCAAAATTGGTTGGGCAACTTCATGCAGTGATCAGTCAAAATAAAATGGCGAACATTAATGGGTGAAAGAGGGTGGATGCGCAGATGTTTCAAAAGAGGGGACCGTCCATGAATGATATGGCTGATTATAGTATTTACTTTTTATCATGTTTATTACGCATTGGAGCAAATTTACATCCCCTCCCAAAAATCGTTTTTTTTTATTATGTTGAGGTTAATACGTGACGACATTACTACTTCATCAATGTTTCAGCCCATATATTTTGAAATACGCATAGGCTCTCCCATACAACCAGCGGTTGGTCCATTAAAATTTCTGGGAAATTTTGCCTTGCCCCGCTGGTTCCATGCAATAGTACAGATACATCCCTTTTCCTCATAACTTCATTTATACTATTACGAATTGGTAGCAAAACATGTAAATCTAAAATATTGCTTCGCCCCTTGTTTCAATTGTCTCCGTTTTCCTACGACTGCTGACCAACATGCAAATTGCCCTGTGTTACCGTGGTGCTTCGAACAATACAATGTCTCCATTTCTGAAGCACAATACGTTTTGTTGTTTCTATGTTTTTTTATTTGAAGCAAAATGACTCGGGGGTCGTGGACTGAGAAATGGGTTAGCTCTTGACAGCTTAATGTTGTATTAGCTCTGCGGCTGTAAACGGAACCGGGCGAAGGGTTAGGGTATTCACGAAAGCTGTCCCGTTAGAAGGCAGGAAAGGTATTTGCAATAAAAGGCTTTCATTTGGTTTGTAAGCAGATACACAGATGTGCGATTTTGGCAGGTAAGCAGGTGCCTCTTCTTACGCAATATTTTAATGATGATATTTTGTCTAAAACACGCATTTTCCCAATAATGCCGCTTATGACATATGTTAATATAATCAATAGTCGGGATGGTTGCCCAAGGGAGCAAACTGTCTGGAATTAGTTATAACTATGCCATGAATCCGTTTGCGGGGAAAAACATGAAGTACTTTAATTTGTCATAAAAAAAAGTAATATAGTTGTCACACTCTGAAATTTGTGAGATGTGTTATTTAAAAGGTATAAAACTGCACAACCGAATGGCACAGACCATATTATGTATATATAAATTGTATTACCTCAAGCATGCAAGCGCTTATCAAGCGTAGTTTTTGATGATTGAAGCACATAAATACGCACATGCATACATGTACGCAAACGTGATAGATAGATAGATAGATAGGTAGAGAGAGAGAGAGAGAGAGAGAGAGAGAGAGAGAGAGAGAGAAGGAGAAAAAGATATCGACATGACTGTATGTATATATTGCGTTCGCAAGGATCTTTTTGTATGTATTTTTCTTTTTTATGTATGTCCTATCATGCTGATAGACAGGAATATATTGATGATGTGGTGTCCCTTTTTATAGAGATATGGATGACAGGTTATGCATTTTTTGGTGAAAGGAACTGAGTGTAAAGTACAAATATCCTATCATCCTACAGTGTGATGAAAATTCAAGAAGTTTCTTATTATGATCGCAACGGCAACAAGTTGGGCCTAAGTTTTGACTTTTCCAGTGGCAGACATGATATGAGGACAGGTGCACAGCAGAACAGTCATCTTAACTGACACACTGAGAAAGGTTCGTGGCTAATTATAGCGAGACCGCCATGTTTAACAAAAATGTGATTTGTCCTTAGTCAAACCAGAAATAAGGACTCGTTGGTGAGAAAACGTGGGTACATATGACGTTTGTACTATTTGAACATAGCTGCTTCACTGACGGATGAGCGGTGCAGCTGTCTGTCTTACACCATATGTGATAAATTTCCTGCACAACTTGTTTTGTTCCAAGTTTAACGCAATAAGCTTGCATCAATGTTCATCTCTTTTCTTTAAATTAAAAACAAAGCGTATATCCAATCCAATTGAGACAGCTTATTACCAAATTGAGAGTGGTTTTATGAGTTATGTATGCATTTGACCGGGCTAAAACCACCAGTTGGCTTTTTGGGTTGACTGCCTGTCTCTAGTCAGAAGTGAAATTTCTTTCTTGACGTTGGTATTGGAAGATGAATGTTGATGTTTTCTAACTTTTCGATCTCTTTGCTTGCATTTTTGTATTAAAATATAGGAATACGAATAATGTTTTTCTGAACTATTTGATTATTTCTTCATTGGCTATGTTGTGCTGCGGGTTGTGATCTCCAAATCACATATAATATAATGGAGGTACAGTGTATTTATAATAACGATACAGGCCTGCTTTCTTCTTTTGCTGAAAACTCAGCTGACTGACAAGTCAAGAGAACCAAGAAGTGACAGGCCGACCGTATATATATATATATATATATATATATATATATATATATATATATATATATATATATATATATATATATATATATATATATATATATATATATATATATATATTATATATATATATATATATGTATGTATGATAAAAATTGAATTTTGAATTCCTAGGCCCATATGTTTTGGGAAACTTAAAGTGTGCAGCTCATGAAGAGTATTTCAAAGGTTGAAAGGACCGGTTTAAATCCACCAGTTGCCTTTTATGGGTGGCTGCCTGTCTCATGTCAGGAGTGAAATTTGTTTCTTCACATTGGTATGGGAAGATGCATGTTGATGTTTTAGTATGTTGACATTTATGAACATGGGTAATGTTTCCTGAATTATTTAGTTAACTGTGTACATTTTTGTGTTTAAATTAAAGCTTTCAGTTTAAGCCATATGAAATAAATTTCCTGCTTCCAACACCACCCGTTTAAAATTTTTGGGACCTGCAATTTCAATTTTACTAACTCAAATCCAACTGGACGTTTTTGCTCATTTGAGTTTTAAATGACCCCTTTTCTGTGCTTTACTGGAAAAATAATTAAAACCCTTCCGCTTGGCCAAAGGTCCGTGAAAAGAATATGATTAGAAACAAGAACTTTACTTTTGAGTGCCTTTGTCTTGTTTAGCTTAGTTCAGTTATAATACTGGCTGTAAAGAGGAATTGCTGTTGCAGTTGCACCAGTGTGGCAAAAGAGATGGGCGTATTAAACCAGATCATAGGTAGTTATAAAAATAATTATCCAATTCTCTTTCAACATCAAATTCAACCAGAGGCAGTACGCCTATCATGTTTGCAAAGTGATAACAACTAAGCGTGCTCCCTATAATACATGCTAAATGCATCATTGTTTGTATAATGGTACACGGTGTGCTGTTATCCAGGGCCAATTATCACACCTTAGCCGCCCAGGGAATGCAACCTTTTGCATATTCTTTCATGATTTTGCACAGGCCTTTAAGCAATACGACTACATGCTCCAACGGCTATAAGGCTCCACCTTTTCTATTTTCCTGAATAATGTAACTAGCCAAGAAACCCTGGTCTGTTCAAGAGTGGTATTACATCATAATGTTTGGCGTATCTGCCATGCTCATGTACGTAAATTTGACCTTTAGGCGTGTTCTTTGTGCAAAACAACAGGTAACGATTAACATGATTAAAGCTTGTAACTCCTATAGTCCGCCATATCCCAAACGGATGTTATTTTGTGGCATAGTGTTTACGTCTTACTGATTTCCTGTCTCTGTCTGCCACTATGTTTGTCTTTCACGTCTCTATGTGTATGTGGGCAGCAAAACTCATTAAATGATTGAACGTAATTTAAACATATGTCCAATTCTGTCTTGAATTACCGTAAGTTTTTGTGTGTCCTGTCCAACAGCGTATCCAGGCGTTATAGACGGTATATTTATGATATGGCTTAAAAGTGCACCATATGCTAACATCTCCATATCGCCTAACGTTGATACTGTGGTTCTGTTGTTGACCCATAATGTTAAGAATTAAAATGCAGTGTTAATTAGAAAAGATGACTTGCTGCATAGCACGTCAGTGTGTGAGTCTTCAAGGCTTATTGGTATGATCCGATGCGTACTGGTCAATATCATAGGAATAGAAGTTGAAATGACATCTCTATCTATTATACTCTTGAAGATATTCAAGATTTAAAATTTCAAAATGCCCCTAATTTGCATAATTTTGAATGTTATCATTCCTTTGCATAAAAAGACAAAGCTCTTTGTGCGGAAGTACACTCGTGCTTAGCTTGGAGTTTCTATGTATAATAGTGTCAGAGAAAAGTGTCAGACAAATTCACTGATAAAGAAGAAAGAAAGAACTGGAAAAGAAGATTTGCTTCACAGCAAATCTGTCTGGGTCTCTCCAAAGTGAGAACAGTTTGAAATTCTACACTTTGCCCTTGCTCAACATAATCTAAATTTTGAATACATATATTAGCCTAATTTGCATAAATTAAAATACTACAACTTTGGTACTTGGTTAATTGGATGTGGCCATGTCACAAACTTATAAATTGAAGTTTGAATTACACTTCAAACTGTAACAGTTTTGAAGCCATTCAACATTTTTACATTTCGTCTTATTTGCATAAATTGCAATTGTACAAATTTAGGTCATGGTTCACTGGATGCAGCTGTGTCACAAACCCATAAAATGAAGTTGGAATGGCACCTCTATCTATATTAGTTTCGAAGCTTTTCAATTTTTAAATTTTGCATAGTCATCTAATTTGCATAAATTAAAGTCCTACAACTTTCGTTCATGGTTCATTGGATGCGCTTTTGCCATAAATCTACAAATTGAAGTTGGAATGGCATCTCTATCTATAAAAGTTTTGGAGATATTCAACTTTGAAAATTTTGAATGCCCTAATTAGCAATATTTTAAATTGTACAACTTTCATTCGCTGTCCATTATACGGTCAGGTGTCACAAACCGATGTATGCACATTGAAATTCTGTGTCTATCTGCAATAGTTAAGTGTCAAGAAGGTGTAAAAAAAACTACAGGAACATGTAACTGCAAACCGACAAAAGCACTATGCTGTCTCAATATTGGTTATCAAGAACACGCTTCATGTCACTGGTTACAGGAAAACAACAACAGGGAAGTGTCCACTAAGATGACACAAATCTACACAATGTTTCAAAATACACAAAGTTGTGAAAACAGCCACTGAAGAAAGGAAGACCATACTTTGGTGGGTCTGGGCAACTCTGCTGTGTATGTAGGCTATTATTAACAGAGGGTACACTCTATCTTGTTCTACCTAGAGGTCCAGAGCCTACACCCTTGGGACTGATAAGCTCAGCAGACTGACATAGCCTCAGGCAAAAAAAGACCAGCTACGATGCCAGTCTCAGTTATGGTGCACTGACAGCTCTGTGCAGCACTAGTGGGAACTACGGCCTGCCTGGTACATATGGCATCATGGAGCAGATTTGTTCTGACATGAACAGAAACAGATTCTCTGTATTTTATTGAGAACCTCATTATCCAGTTGCTTGGACCTCCCCCCCCCCCCCCCCATTTGCTACAACACCCAAACTTTGCACACCATACACCTAGCATGTATAGATAGAATGCTGCCCATGAGGTTCAAGCTACTTAATCACGGATGTAAAATGGTTGTGTAGCACCCTGGAGATCAAGCAATAGGTTAACAAGCAGTTGGAGGCCTGCATGTGTGGATTACGGAGAAATTTGGTGAATTGAGCATGCGTTTAAATCTCTCCCCTTTTTTGTTTGTATGCTATTGGATTTGCCAAATCTCTCAAACCTATCTGTGTAAGTTAGAACTTTGTACCTATCCATGATATTTTGAAGATATAGAGCTTTTTAAAACTTTAGTTGCCCCTCATTTGCATAATTTTAATTATCATGACCATTCTCAACCAAAAGGCACAATTTCATTGGTAGGTCAGTCACTATGGCAAGTTTGGTGGTTTTGGGAATAATAGTGTCTAAGAAAAACTGAGGACAAATTTGAGTGCCATGGAAAGAAAAAATGAAATAAAGAACTCGAGGAAAGACAATATGTCTTGGTTGACACCCAGATATAAAGAAAATTTTACTGGTAAGGTCAGTCACCATGGTATGTCAGGTGGTTTTAGAAAAAAAAAATTGCTTGAGAAAATCTCCAGACCAACTTGGTCGTGAAGAAGATCTAAAAGAAAGAAAGAAACAAACATATATAGAAATTCACAATTCCAGTGTTTACTGATACAGAGGAACCTCTCTACAGTGGGCACCCTTGGGACCAGAAAAAGTCACCCTCACCCCTGGGACCAGACAAGAGTGTCCACTTCTAAGAGGGTCAGCCCTTCTCAGCAATGAGGATGAGTATGTGTGCATGTACGTGTACATTATTCATACATGCACGTATACATGTACGGTGTATACATATCATAATTCAAGGGGATGTGTACACATACAGTACAAAACTGTCTTTCTCCCTTTATAACATAAACAAATTTTAACAGAGGCTGTCAAGAAACTTCATGAGCATGTACCTGTGAACCGAGACAAGCGCTATACTGTCTCAGTATTGGCTATGAAGAACAGGCTTCATCTCACTGGTTACAAGAAAAACATAGACATGAAAGTGTCCACTGAAATGACACAAATCCACACATGTTTCAAAATTCACAAAGTTGTGAAAACAATCATTGACTGCAAGACCATACTTTAATGGGTCTGGCCAAGTAGTCTAATTTTAACAGAGGGTACACTCATTCTTGTTCTGCCTAGAAGTCCAGAGCATGTGTTCCCTTGGGACTGATAAGCTCAGCAGACTGGCAGAGCATCAGCAAAAACAGACCAGCTTGGATACCAGTCTCAGTCAGGGTGCATTGACAGCTCTGCACAGCACTAGTGGGAACTACAGCCTACCTGGTACATATGGCAGCATGGAGCAGATCTGTTCTTGCATGGGCAGAAAGAAATTCTCTGTATTTTATTCCACAGTCATTGGGACACCCCCCCCCCCCTAATTTGCTACAAGACCCAAACTTTGCACACCATACATCTAGCACACATGGGTAGAAGGCTGCCTATATGACAGGTTCAAGCTGACTAATTGTGGATATAAAATGGTTGCCTAGCACCATGGGGGTCAAGCAATAGGGCAACATGTGTGGATTGGGGGGAAATTTTGTAAATTTAGCATACATTGAAATTCCCCAACTTTTGTTTGCATGCTATTGGATTTGCCAGTTGTCTCAAACATATATGTGTAAGTTAGAACTTTGTGTCCATCTATGACATTTTTGGAAATATAGAGCTTTTAAAATTGTAATTGCCCCTCATTTGCATTATTTCAATTATCCTGACCATTCCAAACCAAAAAGCACAATTTCATTGATAGGTCAGTAACCATGGCAAGTTTGGTGGTTTTGGGAATAACAGTGTCTGAGAAAATACTCAGGACAAATTTGAGTGCAATAGAAAGAAAGAAACAAAGAAAGAAAGAAGACTGGAAGGAAGGAAAGAAAGATAGAAAGAAAGAGCGAAAGAAAGAAAGAAAGAAAGAAATTCGAGGATAAACAATATGTCTGTGTTGGCATCCACACAGACAGACAGAAAGAAAGAAAGAAGAAAGAAAGTAAGAAAGAAATTTCTGATGGTGCTATTTGGCATAATGTAAATTGCTACAACTTTTGTTTTTATTTCATTAGGCGTGCAATGGTCAACAACCCGCTAGTAGAAGTAAGAATGACATCTCTATCTATTATAGTATCGAAGATATTCAAAATTGAAAATTTCGAAAACTGTTAATAAGCATCATTTAAATTGCTACAACTTTTGCTTTAGATTCATGACATGCAAAATGATCAATAACCCCCTAGTAGAAGTTGAAATGACATCTCTATCTATAACAATTTTTAAGATATTGAAGACTTAAGTTTCAAATGCTGCTAATTAGAAACATTTAAATTGCCACAGTTTAGTGTTAAATCTATTAGATGCACAATGGTCAATAACCCTCGAGTAGAAGTTGGAATGACATCTTTAACTATTATACTTTCGAAGATATCTGACATTTAAAATTTCAAATGCTCCGAATTTGCATAATTTTAAACATCTTCAGTCCTCTGCATAAAAAGGCCAAACTCCTTGTATGGAGGTATAATCATGTCAAGTTTGCAGTTTCTAAGTATAATAGTGTCAGAGAAAAGCCGCACAACTTCACTGGTAAATGGAGAAAGAAAGAAAGAAAGAAAGAAAGAAAAAGAAAAAACATACTTTAGATATCATGTTAATATTGTGCAAACAGATCTTTAACGCTAGCTTCACATTGCATGGTAGTAAATGTTTCCGCCATGTGTATTTCTCGCAGAGTCAGCCATTGTGCTTTGTTTCTAATTTTAGGTTGTGATATGTTGCTGTCTCAAGACCAGGGTCAAGTCACTTTGAGCCTTTACTTGAAGATTTATTGTGGAGGTGCGTTTATTGCATACCCGGTTATCCTGTTGTCCACTTATCACAATCCACATGGTTATTTCCCAAGGACAGCTAGCTGGCTCCTATTGTAGTCGCACAGTACCTTGTGCGGTTTGCAGCCACACTAAGTCATATAGACGTTGTAACGCTGTAACAGTTTTGTTTTTTACCTCAGCTGACATGCCAGTCAATTTTTCTTTTTCATTTATTTTTTATCAAGTTTTTATGCTTATTTCTAGCCAAACCTAAAAATCTCCCAAACCACCTAGTCAGTTGCCTCAAAATTCCATAGGAAAAATTCAGAACAGATGGCACTGAGATTAATTCCATTTTTTAAATGCATTTTAGTGTATTAAGATATTTCCGACGTTTTCTTTCAAACGGCTCCTGAGATTGTCATGAAAATTGGTAAAAAAAAGCCTTATAAAACGGTCCAATAAACCAATTCACATAGGTACCGCTGCTCTGCATCCCTGGTTTTTAACATTTTTCTTTATTTATTTAATTATTGTTGTATTTGGGTCTTTTTGCCCAGAACCACTTCCTAGTAGTCATTGCCCTATTCCGCAGTCCGAACTCTTTATTCTCCATAAGCTAACCTGTCCCTGTCTAACCTTTATACATATAGAAGTACTATTGTCGATATTGCACACGTTTCTCTGTAAAATTTTGACATTGGCTGTATTAGCCCAAATAAATTTAAGAGTCTTCAGCGGGTAACTACTCAACATGTTTCGGAGCCTTTTACCCGTACACGTCTTTCTGAGTAGCGGATCCTTGTCTTTTTTTTTTTTTTTTCTTTTTTGTAGTTTGGGTTCCTGTTGTTTACTGCATCATTCATGTTGGTTAAAATGCAAGTACATGGTGATTGCAGTAGTCCTTTCACATTTTCGAATCATTCAAATCCGTCACTTAGATCCTCCTCAATCTTGGTGGAGATCTGCCTTGGATGGGTATCAATACCACTACCAAGTTTGTAAAATGGGGCATGCCCCAGTGATTTTGGATTTTTTGATGTTTGGGGGGGGGGGAATGATAAGTAAAATCTTTAAAATACCGCTTCGCCGATTGCTTCCAAAATGCATAAGAATACTTCGAGGGACTTGTAGATCTTACACTGTTCAACAGGGGGCGCTGTAAGTTTATATTTATGGAGTTTTGTGTGTTAAAGCTGTTTCCAACTCCATCTGTAAAAGTGCCTCTCAGATTGTTCTGAAACATGGTATAAATGTAGATCAAGGAAGGAGCATTCAACGTTGCTCACCGAATCCCCGATTTTGAACGAATATTTCAGTTTGGGTACTTATAGGTCAACGCTTACATTCCTGTTAAGTGCTATGTGAGTCAATGGCAATTGCAAAAGTAAATCACATTTTCGTATTTCTACCTTTTCTTTTTTCACATTGTGTGTATCCCATAGTTCATTTTCAATTATTTTGCAGCTTTTCTCAACTGATTAAACGTCATCAAACTTTTATTTTTGTTTTCCGTTGTCATTTTTCTCTACCAATTAAATAAATCTGTACGTTCGTCGCATTTTATAATTGTTCGCTCAACACTTTGTGCAGTCTTCCATACAAATGATTTGAAAATACTTACTTTAAAGTCCCTGTGATATCATACTGAAGCCAATAAAGCAGATCAAGAGGGCAGTGTGAGCAGTCTGTGCCCACCTGAGATTGAAATTTAACTCATGAGTCCCGCCCTCTTCTTAGGCAACCACAAGTGTTTTAATTCATTTTCGATTGATTGACCCAGCAGTTTCGGTGCGTTTTTCTGTCTTTTTTGAGAAATCATTAAAAACCGAAAAAGATTAATAAAGCGTGGCTATTTGAACAAACCTGGTACTGACCAACCTAAGGTAGGTCAACATCAAATTTGAAGAGAGTCTGGCTCGCTGTTTTGGAGAAGATGTCGACAGTAAGACATAACCTTGCAGTCTCCAGTGACTTACATAGCAATCAATTGGAATGTACGCATCATCCAACCAGTAACTTAATTGAAACTTTCGTTCAGAGACCTTGGTCCGAAGCATTGCTACCAATTGCAGACCTTTGTTTGAACCTTCCACAGAGTACATCTTAATTATGTTTTAGCATAACGTAAGTGACAGTTTGGACACGTCGAATATGTCTAAAATACACAAAATATATTTCAAAAACATACAAAAAATACAACACCATCTGTTGAACAAATTCAGGTCCAGGAGTCCTCAGAACTACCTGCACATTTTTGATAAAAAAAACTATCTTAATATTTTGAAAGAAATGTACAAAAGATCACTAAAAATGCCAAAAAAAAATTACTGAAGCAAGACCATTTTGTACACACTTAGTTTTGATTTAGCCAAGGTGCATCCCCATCAATTCAAATATGTGTCTGACCGACAGTTTTTGTTTTGTTTTTGTTTTGTTTTGTTTTGTAGTTTTTCATTGTTTTATTTTTGAGAGAGAGAGAGAGAGAGAGAGAGAGAGAGACAGAGAGAGAGAGCAATGCGGAATTAGCGTTACAATTCCCATTGACTTACATTATAATGAATCAGAATGTGAGCGATAACCAACATGTACCTAAATTCAGCACTTCATTAAAAATCAGAAATCCGGGACATCACCACCTAGTGAACGAATTTCTTTGACCCTTTTCACAAGGTACATTTTCACCAAGTTTCAGCGCAATCTGATTGGGAAGAGGCCAAGAATCGCAAACACACACAGAAAAGCGTACAAAAACACGAAAAAACGAAGTTGAAAATGTAAAGTATACAGACGGACGCACGACGGAACACCACCGAACACATAATTTCAGTTGACTGACAAGTTAGCCGAAATCAAAATCACAGCTTGATGATAGCACACATATATGGCAAGTAACTATGGGGAAGGTTACCAAGCTGGCATCCTCGAGGCTATTTGGTGTCACATTGAAAGATTATAATACGATCTTCCATCCTTTCAAAAGCCTTTTTAAAAAAATGCAGTAAGTTGCTTCCGTTGCTAAACTGGGTAATACAACTGAATGCTGGATTCAATGGTCAATCGCGGCAGCTGAGCCCATCCTGATTTCTCAGACCTCAGCTGGAGTTTAGAACGAATGCATCGACGCACGCGATGTCTATCAGTTAATCACGTTCTTTGGTCAGAATTTGGGATGCTCTGCTTTGGAGTTGATGGAGAGTCCAATTTAATTTTGCAATGGCATTGACTCTTTAAGTTCAAGCTGGGGGATTGGGTATTTTGTCATACGTATAATTTCCACGTGCCAGCAGGAAAACCAGCGGTGTTCTTGGCAACACTACCAATGCCTCGAAGAGAAACGCAATCATCATCATCATCATCATCATCATCATCATCATCATCATCATCATCATCATCATCATCATCATCATCATCATCATCATTTCGGAGTTAATGTCTGGGGAGGAACAACAGGTGTCCATTCTCTGAGTAACCATGGCAAACGGTCGCTAATGTACTTTTGAAACGTGAATTACTATCTTAGCTTTAATCAGCCTGTTCGGTTGTGTCTGAAGCAGTTATCGTCGTTTGTTATAAATCCAAATGCGACACGATACCTTGGCGTAACCTGGCACATGGTGAGCGCCATTTTAAACATGCCGCGCAAAAATACATTTGATTTTGATATCAAGGGGAATCTCAGCCCCAGCATGCATCATATCGCTAGTGATGCTCTAAAACATGAGCACAATATATACTTTCGGTTGCATATATTGTAACCCCCTCCCCAGATCGTCCCAAATATTACCCTCATCTATTACAAACTCTTGGGTGCGAAATCTACAAAATGGCAGCCATTATGGGTTAGTCCCGATTAAATACTTTGAAGAGGTAGCGTCCAAAATATGTGTGTGATCAATGGTAAGGGAAGGTTTTTTTTGTGGGAAGAATATAATGTACGATATATAATTGGCCTTTTTCACAGTGAAGATTACCTGAAAATGTAAATACAGCTCCGTTTAAATAAGCAGTTGTAGTCAGCGGTGGACCCCAGAATAGGGATTTTGTATCAGACACTGAAGTTACCCCCAGGCAATGAATTAAATAGCATCGCTAGTCGGACCTGCCATGCCCCTCTAAAGAGTAAAAGATGGATCTTATAGTAGAGCAGCAATGTGGTAAAAAAGAGCGTTAGTTTTCAAGTAGGTGGGGCCGCCAAATTAACAGCTGTCATCATAAATGGAATTAATCCTTTGGGTCTGGAGATCATGAAACCGCGTGATGACATGTTTTAATGTTGGTGGGTTTCACACAGCGAGCCATTTCCTAAGATGGCTACCAATATAATATTGATTGACATAAAGTCAGAAAGAACGGTTGCAGGATAGCGAATTTGGCATTTTTAGTAGCATTTTGGACGAAACGAATTTACGAATATTTTTAAGTCAATTTTGATGATATTTTTTACGATTCAAGATTATGATTGGTAATATATCTTTTTTAATCCCTAAAATGGTCAAGAAAATGCCTGTTGTCATATTTTTAGTTCGTACCAAACATATATTTGGGGAAACAACAAAAATTAACCTCTAGGATCTGGAGATTCTGGACCCACATGATAACTTTTTCTAAAGTTAGTGCGTTTCACAAAAGAAGCCATTTGCAAGATGGCTTTCTATAAAGCAACAATTGGCATAAATGAAAAATAATAGGTCGAAGGACATCTATAATTAATATTGACAAAATGATAACACTGAGATGTTATCATGCGTGATGTTAATCCCTGGGTTCTTCATCTATCTGTCCCATAATTTGGTCTACAACACTGTTGTATTCATATCTGTATTCATGTCAAACATTTTTATTTAGGTATGACAATGATTATTAGGTCTATACTAGGAGGTTGCACTGCTTTACCTTTGAATGTGGGTATAATTCAAGTCAGTTTGACTGCAGATGCCCTTGGTACACATGCAAAGAATATTACCTTAATTGGGAAACTTTGGAACCATTTTTACTCGAGTTTAGGGAATATGGCAGATCCATATCACCTACTTTCAAGTTTTGGGATGACTTTTTGTGTAATTTCTATGCCCAATAAGGGTATTCATCAGTTTCACCAGCATGCATCTTGGGATGTGCATGAAGCGCCAAAAGCACAACTTCTCCCACTTTTGTTCGCTATACATATATATATATATATATATATATATATATATATATATATATATATATATATATATATATATATATATATATATATATATATATATATATATATATATATGCCAGTCCTGTAACTACAAAAAACAGCGATTGCCAGCTAAGGTATTCAACTTATTCAGAGATGAGCATTTTGTTGCTAAGCTATCACAGGGAAAGTTCAAATCTATATGGATGGATTATACTATCGAAGCAACTGAAACAAAAGCACTGAACGGATCAGGTAGAATAATTGGACTGACTTTAAAAGGCACAGCTCTGCTCAGATAGTTTCTTAGTAGGCTATTCACAGCACAATCTTAACAAAAATTTCTAGATCTTGCTGTTAAGAGCAAAACCAAAGGCCCTGACTGCTACCTTGGTCCCAAATCGACTGCAGCAAAACGTTGATCTCTGATGTCTAAAGGCTGAGTAAAATGTTTCAGGAGTCCTATATTGACCCATTTGATGTATCAGATCCACCGGTACAGTTAGTATATGTTGCGACAGAAGCAGCTGCGACCCCTGAAGTGGCAAGTTGTCTTGTGAATGCTTTGGAAACGGGCTCTGCCATGGCAGATGAACGTCTAGTTGGCCAGAGCGGGGACAGGAAGAAAAGCTTCTATGACCCTCTTCCTAGATCAACACTCAAAACCATGGCAAATATGAAACAAACTGTCGGAGTCGAAAGCAAAGTGGTTAGCCTGGATGGTGAAGTTATGTATCTGCGACTTCTTGCAGTTAATTCTAGGAAGAAGGTACCCCACAAACGTGTGTTGTCATATGAAAATGCACCTGTGCCATTGAGTCTGTTCACCGAAGATGGGATCGTGCACTCTTGTGTAAAATCAGATTTCATGCACAAAAATGAAGAACTGGTACCACGCAACAAGATCCACAATGTTGGTCTTTGTAATACCCTTATTTTTGATGGTCATGCTTTGATTCAAAACTCGTCCCCTCAACCAGTCAATACAAGGTAGTTTTCCATGAAATGGCTGCAGGGTTTCTACGATATATAATGTGTACAGTTAAGGGGATGAACCCAACATATACAATTGGAATCCATGCCGTATTTGACAGGTACTTTGACACAAGCCTCAAAAACAGACCAGACTGAAACGAGGACATTGTGATGAAGATATAGTCTATCACATTCAGCAAGAAGTTGCCATTCCTCCAAATCGGAGACACTTTCTGGCAAATGGTAAAAACAAAGCAAATCTGGCTTCGTTTTATACAGAGTACATGATAACCCAGGCAGATACTGTGTTGTGTGATGAGCAGTTACTGTATGTCAGTGGTGCAAGTGGGGACAGGACAATTCAGATAAGTAAGGCCGGCAATGAGAGTGTAGAAGCCCTGAAGTCAAACCACGAGGAAGCTGATGCGCGAATTATTGCACATGCCAAATTTATCATCAACTGAACCACAAAAGCACACATCATCACAAAATGGCTTCATTTTTAGCAAATGTATTTATATATTCTCAAGGTCACCATCTAGAATCTAACCAAAATGCTGATCTATATATGTATAAGTGAAACAAGATTTTTATCAAAAGTTCAGATGCTTGTGCAAAAATTCTATTTGAGGTACTACTAACTTCTGTAAGTTCTTGCCTCAAGTCAAGTGATGCTTTCCCTCATGTCAAACTCCGGTGATCGTTATCATTTTGATGATGTTGATAGTTATTTAATGCAGTTTACCTTCATCAAACTGGATTTTGACATTGGTTATTTGATGGCTCAAGATTTTTGATCAGGGGTGATTCTTGTTTATGCGCAACTTAGGCACAGTGTCTGTTACATGAACAAGTTTAAGTCCGCCATCTTGAAAAATTATATATCTGTTTCCCTCATAATAATGATACTGTATCTATTGATCTCATCCACCCCCAAAACATGGGATTTGATGCCTTTTTAGCTTCCTGTGTCACATAGTGCTGGGGATATTGGATTTTTAGTCAAGGATATCCACCATCTTAGAAAATGGCTTCTGGCGCTGTTCTTCTCACCAACCGCAGACGATGTCATCAGCCGGATTCATGTTCCTGGCATCCAAATGAACAATTCTAGGTATGATGACAACTGCTAATTTTCCGGCCCCGGTGTCCCCCCCCCCCCATGTCCCCTTCTTGCTGTTCTACTATATTAGGGGAGAAGGGTGCCGCGACAGTAAATACAGGTCCGAAAGTACCTGCCGGCTTTTATATAAGTGGTAACAGCCAGTATCGTGCACGTCATATATACGAATTATATTAAGAATAATAATAGTTATGAAGATGATAATCGTAACAAAAATTACACCTAATATCGATCACAATGGCACACACACACACACACACACACACACACACACACATACACACACACACACACACACACACACAATGTGAGAGATATTATCGAGGTCAGGGTGCACCTACTGCATTCAAATACATGAATGGAACGCTACAGGCGTCCCTCCATTCACTTACCGCCTGTGTTTTGTACACCGAGTGACACCAGCGCTATATACCCGTGACATTCACGGAATAAATGAGGACACCGTTACAAGATTGGTTAGTTTCATGAAAAAAAACCCCAAAACTTCTATCACTATGATATGCTGAGCCGACATCTCAACTGAGCATTATGAGTGGCACTTGACCCCTGACTTGAGTAGGCCACAGTTCAGTAAGGAAAACTCAATAATAAGTGTGGAGTGGGAAAATATAAAAGTCTCTTTATTGCAAAAGTTTTGCATACTAAGAGTTAATCTATTGTTTCTTGTGATAGGTTATTGTTTGTTTGTTTTGTTTTTGGTAAGTTTGTTTGTATGTTTGTTTGTTTGTTTGTTTGATTTCATTCCTAAAATTCATTCTGTACGTAGCATTGCCGGAGAAAGGCCGGAGAAATCCGAAGGCAAAAGGGCCGGAGAAGTTTGAAGGGCCGAACTGCCCACCTGTGAAGACAACAAAGCCAATGACAACGTGTTGCTGGGATTTTTTTTTAAATGCTAAACGTAAAAAAAAACACACCAAGAAAAAAATTGACATGCACAAGATTCTTGGGGGGGGGGGGGGTTATACATAAATAAACATATAAAAAAACCATATAATTTTTCAAAATCGTTTGGGGGGATGAAAATAAAAATGTGACAAAAAATATTGCCATAATAAAGTTAAGTAAAAAAGAAAAAGAGAGAGAATAAAAGTGCTTGTGAGAAAAAAATCAGTTTTATGGGGAAATATAAATAAAAATGTGCCCTAAAAAGGAAATGCCATAATAAAGAGAAAAAAGGAGAACAAACGTGCTTGCCCGAGACTCGAGCTCAAGAACGTTAGATCAGGAAGTGAGCGCGCCACAAGAGTCCCACGGCAGCTCGAAAATGGCGCATGACCATAAAGCACAGTAGGCTCCAATCTCAAACACGTGACATAGTCGTCATCAGAGTAATGGCGCCCGTCGTGTGAGGAAGCCAGTGCTCGATTAATAAATTTAAGAAGGAAAGTTAAGCTGTCTAAGCAGTCTCACAAAAAAACAAGACAAAACCACGTTGTGTGTATAATATTTGCCATGTATTCTGGGAGTAGGTAGTGATACAACTGATGAATAATTATGGAGTGAAACCGATGCCTTGTTTTTGAGTTTTCCTTACAACACTGTTTATATGTGTTGTGTATACAGAATACAATGTAGGATAAATATTTGGATGATTGTGGCAAAAAAGATGATTAGGTAATTTTGTTTCTTGTTTTCAAAGTGTGTTGGCCATTTAGTAATTTGTCACTTATTTTCTAGTCAATGGCTGCATTACTTTTCCACTTTGTGGCTGGCTCCTTGACATGTGATATATCAAGCTTTTTCACTGATTAGAAATGTTAACATTTCCTCATTTACGAGGATTTAAATTTTATAGTGCTCAACACCAATACACAGTAGAATGTAGACAATAAGGACACAAGTGCAAGTTTGTGTATATCAAGTTCAAACCCAAAATAGTTGACCGTATTATCCTTAAACTTTATGGGGACGTACTTTAGGTGTCAAGTTTGTTTAATAGTTAGTTTGGTTATTTGTATCTTTCAATGATATCTGTGAATTTTGTTCTTCTCTACAACGGCATGACCAATCACTTTGAAATGACACATGAGCATAATTTCGAGCCCGTGGGTCCTAATTTTGTTATACGACCTTGGGCGATTTCCAAAGTGTCCGAACAATTGCAATAACTTGACTCGGCGGCTGATCATGCAGCATATATTTGACTAAGACTTAGAAATGAAATACTGTCATTGTCCACCAGTTTGGTAACATATTTAGGTGACTGTGATCTAATTTCACGATCAAATGTAACTGGTCACATGAGTGATTTTTACACTTACAACTACACAGCTTTGTGAGTTGGGACTTTGGCATTGCTTTTGAGGATGTTCCTTTGCTTGGAGCGGACTGTATAAATGAGACCTTGACTACATTCCAAAGGTCACAGGTCTGATTCAATGAATTTAAAAGCCATCTTGATATCTATTACGTGAATCTATGAGTTTTAGCTTGCACGTAAGGATGGTTCTCTATGGACTCTCGACTTAACATGTGTCACCTTCACCTTATTCCCAAAGAATGGTCATTTTAGTGAATTAACCCCTTAATTGAAAACTAGTACTGCTGTTACTACTACTACAACTGCTACTACTACCACTACTAATGATGATGATGATTATAATGATAATAATAATAATAATAATCATCATCATCATCATCATCATCATCATCATCATCATCATCAAAAAAGCATATCCATGTTACATTCCGTGATAGTCGTCTGGAATTAGGTGACCTTGACATATTTTTTGTACTATGGGGACGCCTATTGATATTCGTATCTGTATTTTAACTGACTATCAATATATCGTACTTGATGGTGGTAATGATTCGGAGTAAAGGCCATTTCAAAATTGAATGCAAGAAATTTTGACCTCATATCCAAGATCATGAAGAGTAAACTGTAGCGAATGTGGATCAAACTATGTGCAGTCTCAACATGTATACTGCACATTCGATTGGCTTTTGTAGCAACGATATCACAGACAGAAATAGTGCTGTCAGGGTCATATTACCTTACCCAAACACACAAGTACTGCAATTTTTGCATGGAAAGTCAGCTGAGGACAGGACTGTCACAGCCCCAGTGGAAATTAAGCTGGTTTCCTTGGTCACCCTTCTTCATATATCATCAATCCACCGTTCAAAATTGCAAACAAACATCCTTAATCGTTCCTAGACTGGGACAGATATTACATTCACATGCCGGAGTGAAAAAAAATCTAACGTGGTACCGACGGAATGATAACAGGGAAAGATTTGTCCAGCACAGGTGGTGTGTTATAACAGGCATGTATCTTGAAGAACAAGCGATGGATAAGTGATCGGTCGTTCCGCTTTATCAGAGACAAATTCGTGTATATTACTGACCGGGCAAATACTTTTCACGAGCTGTCAACTTCCTGGTCTTGTCTTACGTGCCCTTTATCTCCGACATTTTGCCCACGTTACAAAGGAAGGAACTCTACGTTCAATACACCCATACAGATGTTCTTTTTACTGTACTTTGTGCAAGTTGGCACGACATCTGTACTTTCTGCATGCATCCCATCAATTTATTCTGCCTCCCTACTTCATTCCAGACACACATAGACCCAAATAACAGTCAGAGAATTGTGCATTTACAATTAAATTTAAACGTTAATGTGCGTGTGTTGAGCCTGCTGCCAATTAGGTTTAGCTTTACCTTGTCATTTGTCTTCATTTGTTCTCGTTTCTGTTCTTAACCCTTTCTTGTTTCGACTAAGTTGTGTGTATAATATTTGCCGTATATTCTAGGCGACTAATCGGCCGTCAGCCTACGGACGGAGGGGTAAAAATTGGGCTAGTCTTCTTTTAAACGTTAATGAAACAACGATGGTACTGTGACAGTCTTGTGCTTACCTGACCTTGCATGTATAAAATGAAGTGGTTCAGTGACCTTTGAAATTAAGTCGAGGTCACCTTGTCATACCTTTCATGCACAAATATCAAAGTACTAACTCAAATATACGTCCTATCTCAAATAGTTTTAAGTTGTCAAGTGAACAGTAAAATTCCTGAAATGGACTCTGTGACTTTGGGAATGAATTTGAGGTCACCTATATACTGCTCTCTAGGATACTGCTCAAAACTGCCCCCCCCCCCCCATCACTCCTGTTTTATTAGTGTGAAACTTTGTTTTGTGCTATGATTATACATATGTTTTAACCTCAAGGAACCTTTGGTGAATTTACTTGTTTCCTAATGACAGCGTTGACGTGGTAAGTAGCAGGTTACTCGACAGAGACGCAACCCTTTATTTAAATGTGGGCCATGATTCTCAGTCAGAAATGGACACATTCAACCCCCTATTATCTTCCCTACATAAATTGTCTGAAGAATGGTTCGTATCCTTCAGCGTTCTTAAAACTGAAAGCATTATCATGTCTGAAACGTAACGCCGCTGACGATCTTCCATTTAGCCTTGAAAATCTCGATCTTGTAGATGCAACCCATCATAAGCACTTTGGTAACACTCTAAGGATTGATTTAATATGATTTTTAACATATCAACTCATTGTCTCTGAATGAACAGGTCAACATATTTTAAGACTATCTATTCTCTCTTGGTATGAAGACTCTGGATTTCGAATACATATCGTTTTTCATGCCAATAATGCAATATAGCAAAATGTCGGGTGGAGGCTGATGCAAGCAGTTGAGATGGCCGCTCTTCGGGCAAGCAAAGGTGCCATGACAGAGAAATCCAACTCTAAACTGTATGAAGCTTGGTTGAGAGTATCCCGGTGAACGCGGTTTCGGGCTGAGAGTTCCCTTTCCGTGTGCCATCAGGTTATGGCTCCATAACACCCAGTAATGTCTGCAATTTCGACTCTCTTTGTAAGAACAAGTAGATATTTCAGGCAAAAATTCTTAAAACGTGTTGTGCTTTCTCATTATGGTTAATCCAGTTAGCTATAAAATATGCTAGATTACATACAGGCTGCAGCAGTCTGTTTGTTCTCCTCTGAATTGAAGTCTTATCGACTCTCCCCACCTGTGCCTGTGGCACGATAAAAGAAGATGCATTTCATTATTTATCTGCTTCTCCGTGGCTTAAAGTTTCAAAGGTTGAACTTGCTAATAAAATTTTCTTTAAACCTCCCTGTCCAATTATCACACCACATTATAGATGTGACAGTTGTTCATTCGCGGACCCCACCCCCACACCAAACAAAGGGGGGAGGTTGATGCAGTAGTGAGCTAGCAGTTGGTTAACTCGTCAGAAAATTTTATCTTACTGTTAGTAACCCTTTAACCATCTAAATGACAATTGTTCGCTCATGACTGAAGTGTCATTTGTAAGGTATTCCTCCCTTTTACGTCAGAATTAGCTAGCTTGACTAAAAACCACGCGCTCAGGTGATTATTACCTTAAAATCAGCTCACAATTACTTCATAATTAACAGGCCTAACTGCCAGCTCGCAATTACCTGACCAAAAATACAGCTCACAATTAGTTCACAATCAGCTCAATGTTAACTGGCCTAACAGTCGGGTCACAGCTGGTTAGCAATTAGCACATCATTATCTCGGAGTAGATCTCAGAGTATCACATCGTGCACACGTGATACATTTGTGATGAAAAAACTGATAAAATCTTCAAAAGACTCGAAAGATGTATTCCTCACTAAAACTGCTCCCATTAGACGTACAAAGAAGTCAACTATGTAAAATACAAATCTTTTGTAAAATGATGGAAGCGAATTCCTGTCATAGGCCTATGTCTTTATTATTATTATTATTATTATTATTATTATTATTATTATTATTATTATTATTATTATTATTATTATTATTATTATTATTATTATTATACGTCCGCGAGCGCAGAAAGTAAAATACGTATGAACAGTACATCGAATTAACAAATGCATCGAAATCATAAGGAAGAAAATACAGAACTAAATTTCTAAATTACCTGTCACAATAATAAGTACAACCAAATCATAAAAAACAATGCAGAGGTAAGAAATAAGATAGAACATACGACAGTGGATCACGTAATTACATGCAAATCGTAACACGAAGTAATAAGTACACAAAAATCAAACTGCAAGCCATACAAAGTCTTCAAGGGTCTCAACCTAAAACCATAAAAAGATAGCAGAGCACTATAAAACAGTGGCATGCACTTAGTTGTTATATATATAGTTCTCTAACAGTAAAAGTTTGTTACAGTATGATATAAACAAAGAGAAAGTTTAATTCTCTTGTCCGCAGACAGCTGGAATTGCTCAACTGTTTTAATCTTATTGAATTTATGTAAAATTTATACATGTGTATCGCCAAGTTATTCTCTGGCACAGTATTATTTTGTACAAGCAAGATCAGTTCACTGTATTAATTTCTTGTTCAGAAATGACTGCCCATTGTGTAGTCTTACTGCTGGTTTTATTTCCATCCTGCTAACGGTGCAGTTAATTTCCATTTCTACGCATTTTTTTCTATGTATTCTGTATATTTAGCATGGTTGGCATGGTGTATTAGTCTTTGGAGTACTGAAATTTAAAAAGCATTTAGGCTCCGTGTTCCGTATAGTTTCACAAAACTCCCGCTTCCTGCAAGTTAAACTGCATTGTGGGAACTTTTCACACTGCCCCGGTTCAATAAGTCAGGAACTTGACAATTGGTAAGAAAACGGAGTCCGATTATATGGAAACTAACAACTGAAGAGTGAGTGAAGTCCTAATTGTGAGAAAATTGTTTAGCAACAGTGCGGAACACTATGTTGAGTACAATTGGGAGGAAAATGTGCAGTCATACGTTATGCCAGTTATATTTTAGAGGAAACTGTCCAGTCACAATTTTGGGGCTAGATTTTAATTTTTCGGTATGTCTGAAAATAATTGACTGTGAGTTAAATTTCAGCTCACAATTCTCCAATTGCTTTGGGAGCATATTAACATCTGATAATATGCTAATGCTTATGAAAGTGACTAAACATAATAAAAACTGCTTAGATTATTTTCTGCGGCATTTCTGCTTAGATCGTCGTTACAGATTCGTATATTTCAATACATACATGGCCGTGTACGACAGGTTTGAAGGTTTTGTCGATTACTTATAGTATCCACTCTTTCTTTCAGCGCAGGTCCTATGTTCACTCTCAAATGTGTGTCCCTACTTGTGTCGCTTGTCCTCTTTTATTTGTTTGTGTCTTTTCTTCCTGCGGACAGGCGTCCATACGATTTCCGTGGTCCTCAGTGGCTTGCGTAATTTTCCTTTTGCAATAAAATATGAAAACCATGTATTCCAATACATCTTGGATCCCATTTTCATAAGGTAAAATGTGGCATATTATATAAGGTTATTCTAAAGCAAGTCACTCATACCGGATAGCCTATTCAGCAAAGACTGTTCTCCCAGAACTCCAGTATGGGCAGATATATCAGGCCAATTGTTCAAAACCTGTTGTAGCTGGAAGCCGGATTACCTGCAGACAGCATGTGTTTGGGAACCTTGTCACGTGCCACCAACGGACTCGACGCGATGGAAGAGCTTCCCGGGACGAAAAATACGTGTCGTTGGTAGAAATAGGACGCGTTCGCGGTTGTGGCAGATCAGCGTTTTACCGCTAGGCCGCTGCTCCCTTATTCTCGCCCCATGCTGACAAAACAGAGACGGGAAAGTAGATAATTATAGCTGAGATACAGAAAATAAAAGTTGGAATCATGAGGTCTTGGGCAAAGAAGAGTGAGATTTTCCTAACAAGTCAGATTTGTTTTGTTATCAAAGTGAATAGAAAGGCAAAATCAACATTTATGACAACAGTTACGTCATAATTGTAGGATGAAATCATCAGCGGGAATTAGTTTTATTTTGATAAATACTCCTAGACACTCAAGTTATGACTTCAATGAAACTAACAAGTTTTATTTCCCTAAGCACCCCTGGCCGCAAACGTTATGAGACCAGTAAGACTAATAAGTTTCATTTCCCTGAGTACTCCAGCACACATATGTTACTGACGGTATAAAGGTTGTGCAGAGCAGTGCATAAAAACACTGCAGCTGATGGTGATAAAACAACCTGCTCTCGCCTGACCCTCAAGTTACCCTGCTAAAAAATACAAAGACAGATGAAGGGGAAATGTGAAACACATTCGGCTTTCAATCTTAAAATATATATATATGCTTAAATAACATTTATGGAGTCTGCTGAAAACTATGTAAACACCTTATTGATGAACGTGTGGTTTCGCGTTGCGTTATGCAAATAAAGCGTTAATGAGGGGTCACATACTTATATGATACGAAAAGATGTAAATTTCATGTCAACATGATTTCCACGGTACCAAAGTAATCAGATGGAGCATTATATGTATGGCTCAAAAGAAGATAATCACTTTAAACAACTGTAACAGAAATATTTCATAAATTTTATATAATCTTCCTTTTACTTTTTATTGTACATGTACACAAGAAGCACAGCCAACAATGCATGATTAATTTCTTTTCTTACTCTTTGGCAAACCTCCCCCTTAAAACACACACACACACACACACACACACGTATCATACATGACTGATTCCTGGAACGGGAAATTGCCACCTGGCGTGAACAACTTTAACAACCGTCCCGACAAATTAAGTGACCCTTGTTTCCATTCCTTCCGTCAAATTAGTGGCTATTGTATTTGTTACTATTCCGGGAGAATTGTCGATATTTAGTTCTATGGGAATAATTTACTCACTTAACCCTTAAACCGAGAACAGCGGCCGCTGGTTAAAGGTTTTCTGCCTAACCCTTTTTTATTTTTAGCCAAAATTGAAAAGAATTTGAATGAGAATTTATTTATCAACCCAGATAGCACGTTGCAGGTCACCAACTTTCCATGGCGTGGATTAGGTACTAACAGACCAAGCCACGCTAAGGGAAGTTGTTGGTTCAGTTTTCAAGTCGGTTTTCGTTCAAGAGTAGGGTTAAACTCTTCTTCCCACAACTGATAAACAAAGCAGTACATTTCATAGGAAAACTATCATTTGTCGTAGGTTTCCTTGGGTACGGCATGTTCTTTACACGATTACCAACGATAATGACAAAAACAAAGAGCGATTCTACCCGCTTACCGACACAACAATACATTGCTTGAAACACGAATGCTTCTAATGAACCCAGTGACCAAAACCAAACATGAAGTACCGTATCTGTAACTCATATAGGCAACCATTCCAGGGGTACCATAATTTCTGAAACGCACACACGTAATAGAACAACAATGATGTCCGTGTTGACGTGTTTAAAAGATGTACAATAATTGCTATTGAACCGCATTCGTTTCGTCATCCTAAAAATTTCCATTTTTGTATTTGCAACCTTGACGTTTTCTGTTTTGCAAATGCAACAATTTAACTTCACGACTACGTTTTCGGTGTGTTTCGGTATGTTCTTCAACAGACACCTGCTGCTGTGTTTTCGACACCTCTCCCGTGAAAGCGCCGTAGGTTTCATGTCGGTAAGTCTTGAAAGTGTGAAAGAGTTGTCCGTTCACGACTCCGTTTTGAGCCATTTTCAAGATCTCTTTCGAGATTAGCCATTTTGGGAAGCCTCTCTTTCGACATGTGTCTTGAATCTTTAAGACATACATTGCACAGGGAGTCAACTATTTGTCTGGGTGTGGAAGCATGGGATCCTTAAAGAATGACCTTTAAGGGTGGAATCTTTTAAGAAACTGTCTTTAAAGAAGGTAGTTTTGGACACTCTTTTCACTCTGCAAAGTGCCGTCCTTTTCACGTATCCCAGACCGTGAACAACGACTCTGCATGCGCAGTGACAACATTTAATGTGTGGTTTCCCAGTCCCACGCATAGCACTGTAACAAAATTTCCCAGGTTAACGCTGTCAGGTTAATGTGAGTGTAGTTTGTTTGTAAATTTAGCTTTAAGTTGATTAGAAAATTTATCAATAGCGTTGTTCGAGGTAAGGTTTATTTGTAAGTTGCTGGGAACGCTCCTCGCAGCTACAGATTTAACCTCTAATGGAATTGGAATGTGGCCTTTGACACCAGTCTTTAGAGTGAGCCATCGACCGAATGCTCATGTTAAAGTTGTTTTCAAAATTTGCTCTTCTTTGGACGGAAAATGTCCTTATCAAACAGTTTGTGCCAGTACACTGTAAATGCCATTTAAATTGGCAGGCGACTTCAAATTCAGTTCAATTTGGTAATTATCAAGATTTTGCGACTTTTCGATCGTTCGCGACGGGAGATATGATCAGGTCACCTTAACAGAGTCAGCCTATTCATGACGCTTGACACGTGGTTTGTGTATGTAAATATAGCCACATGCACAGTGTGCCAGTCATACGTTCATTCTTCTATGACAGATGATGCATGATCTCAGCATTTTGTTGGCTGAATACTGAGGCTTGACAAGTCCATGAACTCAGCCTTGGAGACAATCAAATGATACCGGCAATTCTTATAAAAGAGTGTCCCTTTCGCTGACAGCTTGGGTGGAGTGACGTGCAGAAAATCTAGCCAACGGGGATGAAACCACCATAATATTAACTGTACATTTCCATCTTAGTATAAAGGCGTATAACTTTTGCTGCGTCACTTTTGAAAATAAAGTATGAAGTGCGATTGGTGTTGTACAGATACCTTTCATTGAAAACATGCAAGATAAAAAACGCGAGTCTATAGATAGAATCGAACGTTGTTCCTGTGTTTACCTGTCATAGCCAGGAAATACGTGCTTCGAGCAGCTTGCCATAGTCACTGTGCTTGAAAATGTGATCCTTCGAGATTCACTTGAATTTCGAGACTTCGCATCTGAGACGGCTTGAAGCGGAGAGAGAGGTCTTGAATCCGAGGTCTTGTTACTGTTGCTGTGCAAAGATATGTTACCTTCTTTAATATGAGACTATCTGATCGCACGCATTTCTTAAAGTTCATTGCATTATCTGATCAGATTCGTACAGAATTTAACGAGAACAAATTTGAGGTCAAATTGGCTGCATGCGAACGTTGTGATTAAGAGAAATATGTATAATTTTGCTGTTTGTTTCTCTGCTTCATTTCCTATTTTACTTTAAAACAAGTTTTAATTATCTTAATGTTCTCGTTGCTGCTTTTTAGGGACGTAGTGCTCAGGGTCATGCTTTTTGTCAGTGTGTCACGGTGTGGTCACTGCCACGTCAAACATGCTCAACTTCTGTCTTCTTAAGAAACTTAATTCTGACAGATTCCTGTGGTTGATAGACGGCCAAAGAGCATGAAGGGATGGTGTTGTACACAAAACGAAGGAAAACAATAAAACCAATGACCCTCCCACCGCACCCCCAAAAAACAGGGACGGTAACCATGATGATGATAATGATAATGATAACAATAACAGATTTATGGATAGATCGATAAATAAATAGATACTTAGATAGACAGACAGAAAGACAGACAGATAGATAGATAGATAGATAGATAGATAGATAGATAGATAGATAGATGGATGGATGGATGGATGGATGGTCGGACGGACAGACAGACAGACAGACAGACAGACAGACAGACAGACAGATAGATAGATAGATAGATAGATAGATTGATAGATAGATAGATAGATAGATAGATAGATAGATAGATAGATAGATAGATAGATAGATAGATAGATAGATAGATAGATAGATAGATAGATAGATGGATAATGAACGCAGATTACAAGATATAAATGAGGAAAAAAATTAGACAGAAGAAATCTGATTTAATCTACTGCTTCGACTAATTTGAATGTGACTGGATCATATATCTACAGAATATCTTCCAGCAATTGAAAAATTTCAGTCATAGATCCAAAGGATACCTTCCAGAAATTGTAACATCACAAAGATTGTCCGATCGATATGTATTATTCGCTGTATCTAGGTCGTTTTGTATATTGCTATCCCTCCCTCGCTAAGTTGAAGAATGAGTCAACGGCTCTCCTTGGCGGTTTTACCGCGGCCAAAGCGGGCCGAGGAGGTTTACATTCTACCACTGTGGGACTATTGTACTGGGCATGTTGGTGGTTGAATGGAAGGCCCGTTTTACCACGAGTCTGAATCTGATATCATTGCAATAATCTAAATAGAAGGTATTTCTCTTGCGATGATCGAGTAATAGGATAAAGGGAACCTTCGAATTAGTGCATCAAAGGTACTCAACCCTCCGTTTAGACTGACACTCTGATATGCTGAACGCATTAGACGCTGGAAACATAACATCACGTTTGCGATAAACACAAAAATCTTCTCACACCTGAAAGCAACGAGGTTTAGAACAAACAAAACACTTCTCTCATACCTAAAATACTTCATGTCAGTTAACATCTGTAGTGACATCAAGACCGTACGCCCCTTCAAACCACTCTGTTTTGAATGGCTTTTCGTCCATTGTACATGGGCACAATGTACCTTGTATTCTTCACCTATGATTGAGTCTGTACGTGAACACAGACTTCTTGTTTTCCTGAAATACTTTATTTATTTATTTATCTATCTATCTATCTATCTATCTATCTATCTATCTATCTATCTATCTATCTATCTATCTATCTATCTATCTATTTATTTATTTATTTATTATGCAAATTAGATGAATACACATCATTTAAATCTTCAATAACTTCCAAAATATTATAGACTCAGGTGTCATTTAAACTTCAATTGATGGATTTCTGGGGTAGCTGCATTAAATGAACCAGGAACCAAAGTTGTAGCATTTTGATTCATGTAAATTGGGCAAATACACAAAATTTAAATCTTTCACAGCTTCAAACCTATATAAGATTGAAGTGTTTCCTTATTTAATTTATAGGTTTCTGACATAGCCGCATGAAAAGATTTTGCTGCAGGAGTAACATAAATACTGAGAAGGCAATCTTTAAAAGTTTTCCAGGGACACAGACTGATTTGCTGACAAACAAATCAATTTTTTCTAGTTCGCTTTCCTGTATTTGTGATGACGGAATAATCTACAAAGGTATTTGGCAATATGGTCTGTCAATACGACACTTTCAATTATACAAGTAGAAGCAGCTGCCCCATGTTTTCGTATTTTTTAAATTTACACACAGATTCCCACCTGCTACAGTTGCCCGAGGGATTTGCATCTGGTTGTAAACGTTTACATATCAAGATTTGCAAAATATGAAGCAGATAATTTTAGACGTCCCCAGCCCGTTGATAGTTTTAAGAAAGAAAATCGGTGAGAATTTCTGAACTAAATATGTCTAAATGTGACTGATATATTAAGTACCTCGCACGGGCGTTAGTCTCTCCAATTATCCAATTATAACAGGAACAGCACTCCTGATCATGACCCCATGCTGAGTTACATATTATATATATATATATATATATATATATATATATATATATATATATATATATATATATATATATATATATTGAGAGAAGGAGAAATCGACGATATCTTGATATTTATGGAAAAGAATAAAACCACATTTGGCCCTGCGATATTTGTACATGCAATATATATATACATATATATATATATATATATATATATATATATATGTATATATATATATATATATATATATATATATATATATATATATGTGTGTGTGTGTGTGTGTGTGTGTGTGTGTGTGTGTGTGTGTGTGTGTGTGTGTATTCCGATTGTCCCAACACACTCCTAAGTAATATATATCTGTTGCATTCCCTGGTTAAACAAAAGATTATGCTCCGGTTTACCTGAATCCTGTGCACATTTTGTATTTCAAAGTAACATTGTTTGGTTTGACAAGTATTCTTCTTTCTTACTGAAGATCTGCATATATAAGCAAAACTTCATGTATTTAGCTCATCATCATTTGCCACGTTCATATTTATTCATTATTATGTGGGTTGTCTTTGCTGAATATAAAGCTTAGACAAGGAGCCGCTGATAAGAGACACATGTACGGGTGTAGGCTCAGAAACTTGTTCTGATTAGTTACTCGCTGAAGACTCTTTAATTTATATGGGCTAATGCAGCCTACATGGTATGTCAAACTTCTACAGAAGTAAGTGCGCAATATGGACAATATCACTTCCATATGTACTTATGTTAGACGGTGAGAGGTGAGCTTATGGAGAGTAAAGAGTTCAAGCTGCGGAATAGGGTAATAACTACTACGAAGTGGCTCTGGACAAAAAGACACAAATACAAATTGTGTCTATTTTGCATCGTATTATGTATAATGCCTTCGATGTTTGTTCTGTAATGCACACACTGCTTACCATCAAATTTTACATACCCATTACAGTGTAACATTAACAAAGCCGGTCAAATGTGAGGAAAACACACGCATTTTTATATGTGAATACCAAATTACAGGGATATATATATATATATATATATATATATATATATATATATATATATATATATATATCCCTGTGATTTGGTATACATATATATATATATATATATATATATATATATATATATATATATATATATATATATATATATATATATATATATACATGTATATCCATTTACACCGGATGTGATTCCTTTTGTACACTACAAAAATACATATTAACAATAGGGGCACATGCACGTCAACGTATAATCAATATAAATGAACGTTAGTGTAATTTTCCTCTGAATATTTGATATTTCTGATGGGGAGAAGCATAATTTCTACCTCGGCGAATTATATTTTTCTTTGCTTAACCTGAAATTGTACACATATGACCATGATGAAAGGGAGAGACGCTTTGCTGAAAGTGGACATGTGCGGAGACTAGCACCGATAGCTTGATGCCTCTTTGAAAGGTGGAAAATTGCCCAGACCACTTTGATTTCGTATGACAATCAATGATGGTTATCCTAACTTCATCAAGTCAACGCGACATCGACTTTCCAAATGTGCCCTTTGGCTGAAATCCAAGTAACAGCTTCAAAGACAAAGAATATTCTTAAAAGTAGTCTAGTAATTTCACTGTGACAAATTTTGGATCAGTTCAGCTATTTTGGGTGTGGTTTTTTTAGCATAACGAATCTCGCGCCAGGTCGTGGGGATGTATCGCTGATCTTCCTGACACAAATATCGGTATAGCTAATGATGAGAACAAATCGCATATATAATTCTGGAATTTAATGGAAATTCTGCAGTTTAGTAAAAAGCGCACTTCACTATTTCTAGACAAACGTTTAAACTTGTTGTGTAGATGAACAGCAATTCTTACAGCCCATACGATTATGAAGCAATTTAGCCGCAGTGTCCATGGCATACACAATGAGTGTCAAACCTGCTGGCACACCGTAAATGTATTATCTTACAGCCGATTTTACCCAAATTACGGGCAAGTGTGGACAGGCGGAGTTTGTCGGGGGGGGGGGGCTGCGGGAGAAGACATCAATCCTGGAAGTGTCAACGAAAAGCATTATTCGTCAAATTTTGTAGGTATAGCCTTGACATATTTAAAGAAGTTCGAACTAATAGTTATAAGATAGAAAGTCAAACTACTTTCTCCTAACAAAAAACAAAATATTGTCACCACATTGAATCTGTACTACTTTGCTATGCCGCTATGTATGACGCGCTATTTGAGCTGCTATTAACTATTTGAGACACAGGCTTACCTAGCACTTGATTGAGAAATTTTCGAGAGCTAATGGGTTTTTCGTTCACAAAATGTCGGACTTGATGCTGACAAAATTCCAGAATTGTTTGTGGAAGGATTTTGTTTCAGGCAAATAATTATGTGGGCCTGGCCCAAATGTATCATGAGGGGATTGTGATGGTAAGACAGGTCAACGTGCACCACAGCGCCATCTCGTTAACGTGGCCACAATTGTACATCCCGCTTTAAAGACAAAGAGGCTCTCTGCCAAAAATCAAGCCCTTCAAATACCTATTGTGTTTGGAAACATATCTATATGGTATGTGCATACGTAAGTCGTCTTTTTGTACCTTCCTCAACACAAGGTTGCCGATTTTATTGTTTTTGGTTTTTTTTTTGTTTACAGTCATGATCATATATTGTGAAACACAAACTAGATGAACGAATCAATTTTAAAGGTATATATTATTAAATTTGAAGGATATGGCACACTGATATTTTATCTGCGATTACATTATGGATGTTGCTTTTATAAAAACCACGCCGTTATCCTTTAGATACATTGAACTGTAACCCTGATATACCCTTTTGGTCTCTATCAGTAATTTTTGTTTTTTTTAATTTTATCCAACATAAACAATAGGAATTGTGTGATGATTGCAAAAATAAGGAGATACTTCCATATTATATGCTGTACGCTGCCACAAAACATTTAACCATAAAGCACACGATGTTATATATATATATATATATATATATATATATATATATATATATATATATATATATATATATATATATATATATATATATATATATATATATATATATATGTGTGTGTGTGTCTGTGTGTGTCTGTGTGTGTGTCTGTGTGTGTCTGTGTGTGTCTGTATGTGTGTCTCTGTCTGTGTGTCTGTGTTTGATTACTTCCGCAAAAATCGTATTCTGAAAATGATATTACTCATCACAAGTTGAATTTTGTGTCGCCATTGGCAAAACAGTTTTGGACGATTGCTGCATACGAAGCTGAAATGGCAACATTGTAGTATGCATATTGCATGCCAACGTATTCTTTACACCTTTCCTATTTATTTCCAATAGGTATCATTAACAGTCACATTTTTAAATGATTGCATGCGTACAGATAAATCTTTCTATGCTCTTCCACACCCATGGACGTCAGGGATATTGATGGTTTTGTCCAATGTATCTTTTCAGGTGCATCTGGTGATCATATAGTCCCTATTTGACCATTTCATGATAAACTCTATATCGGTAAATAACTTACTCATCATGAATATTACCATCACCCTTCCCTATTGGTTTTAGATCCGGTCAACAACTCTCCAGATAGGTCTTATATACGGCACCTGAAGGAAAATGCGTAAAATCATTTACGCAGATGACAATTCCCACCCAAGCGCCCTTGGTTGCTTAAAAAGGAAATATTAAGTCTGCTCATGAAGTGCAGGGCAATGCATTGGCACCTACCTTGATCTCGTCTGTAATGAGTTAAGCAGTGCTTTCGGCAAGCCATGTCCCGTGACCTTCCTTTTCACACGTTAAGAATAAACGTCATTTGGAACTCACCCTGAAGGAAATAAGAAATATTGGTCAAAGGCAGGATTATTTTGTCTTGACCTTTCTTTTACATAGTGCGATGGCCAATATGGGACCAAAGGGGCAATCCGATTAGAGATTTACGCAGCTGTTACTTTGCCTTTTTATGTTTGCTAAACAAAAAAAAGCAGTACCATGGGCAGCTTCACGCGTCTCGAACACGACAAGCACAAGTTATTGGACAGTTCCATAGACATGTTTTGTGGCAAAGCGAATTCAATTTTGGCTTTTATGCAGGCCACAACAAGCAAAACAATGCACACTGAGGCAAGGCTAGTGCGCCTTGTCCAAATAAACGAATGCTGACCCTGCGATCAGCTCACCTTGCATGCTCAGAATGACAAACGCTAGCGCAAATGATCTATTCTGGCTTCAATATTGGTGCAGTGAAACGGAATCTAGTATGTCTGTTTCTCTCCCTTTGCAGGATGGGTAGTAAAGATGAGCAATTCAAATTCACAACAGATGCTTTGTGCCATTCGGAATAAATTTACCGTCGCTTACCTGATTGGCCTCCTATTTAGGAAAGACCTTCGTGATATAATACAAGAAAGTGAGAGCCCTAACAGTTTTGAGTTGTTATGTTGTAGTTGTCGGGCGCGTCCAGCAAAATTACCCATATTACGTTAAAATTCACAGTAAGTTCATCTGCATACACTCCCCAGTCATTCTATGAGCAACATGCCAGCTCAAATACTTTTGGAATTTCTGCTTAAGGTGATCCATGCAGCGTCATCCTAGCATTTACAGATCATCTTTTTGTGCAATGTCAAAGTCTCAGTTTAACTATTTATCAAAGTACGAACGGAAGAGTAAAGTGATTTTCAGTTATATGTGGCCCGGGGATTTACAACATGGTCATTCACGTGGCCCATACACAGGAGCGTCATCATGTTCAATGTCAAAGACGGCGCACGTGGTTCAGCGTTGTCAACCTAAAAGAGATTTCGCTGAAGTTATCATGCATCCTTGCAAATTGGTCAAGCACAACCAGACGAAATCTCTCCTGAAGCCTTAGAGCAGCCACTCACCAGGTCAAATCTCATAGCTCTGGCTCAGTAGTTGTGCATTGCGTAAGATCTGAATTTATCAAAATTGCCACGTGACCCAGGAAACACCTGAATGTCACACCCAAGAATAAATGTAGAAATACAGGCCCATTGATATCCATATCCATGTTTCTTAAATTCATAGACAGATATAAAGATGCTCTACTGACGTGCATGTATCATGTTGATTTTGAACATGACATATATATATATATATATATATATATATATATATATATATATATATATATATATATATATATATATATATATATTAATAAAATATTATAAAAATGTAAGTTGACTTTGCACATTGTTTCTTTGCACATAAAACTTTTCGTCGAATCGAAATGCACCAGTTACATTTGCAGTCAGAGCCTATTTTATTCTAAGCTTATGTAAAATGAATTTACATACCTTTCAATGTATTGAGATCCCGCGGCAAAACCGGTTTAACCCACTATCACTTTGTTGATAATCTGTTTCCAAATCCGTTTGAAGAACTGTTGGTCATGGATCCTTTAATGAACACTGGCGTGTCTTACTATTATACATACGATACTTGATCTGGCAGAGTTGAACTAGAATTCACTTTTGTCTCATCATTATCATTGAAAATTGTGTCCCACATTTCTTTTTAAGGATGTATTTTATATTTTACAAATGTTAGGCTGTGTAACGTTTTCTCTATCACTATTATTGCACTAAATGTTTCAACTCTGCTGTGAATTATGGCTTTTTTGTCTCTCTTTTCTTCTCATGGTCATCTGATTTCCCATTCTGCTGTTATTGTTGGTGTAAATAAATTCAAGTTAATGTGATAGGTGCCTAAGTGCTTTATAGAGAGTAATTTGGCTGTGATGGCAGAATATCAAAATGAAGAATTATCTTGACAAATTTTAGAACTGCTCAATTTTTGCCAAGTTACTCTAGGTTTTGGCGCGGGTGCTGCATATTTTGGACTCTGTGCTGTTGTGTTTGTCACTTAGCTGCATGGCAAGGTTTGATCCGCTACTGTATCTTTTAACATGCTGCTGTCCCTTTTGGTCCCAGTACTGCACTTCTGTTACCACTGAGCTGCATCTGTTGGCCCCTAGATGCATACAATTTGGCATTCAAGCATACATACCTCCATCAAACCTTTCTATTTGGTGCAGAGATATGTGCGTTTCCCTTTTTCGGTTAGATAATTGGTCCCGAAGGTTGCTGGCTGGTGGACTTACATTTGCACAGTCCCAGACCTGTACAACTCCGAATAAAGTGCAGCTGGACCGTGTCGACCGTGGCATTCACGCATACCTGCTTCCATTGAACCATTCAAGATATGGATGTGGTATACTGAGGGGATCTAATTTCGAACATAGGGGTGTCACAAGCATACACAGAGTGCCTCTTACCCAGTCACCGTTATTAAAGTCTATATTTCAACTTGCCATGAGCAATGATGTGCATAAAGTATGTTTGCATGCCACTGAAGTTTTGTTCATAATTTAAGAAAACCTCAGCAGAGCGAAGATCGAAATTAGATCCCGTTTGAAATTCGATCGCCCCAGTTTACAGTGAATATATGCGTTTTCCATTTTCGGCTAGGTATTTGGAGACGACGGTTGCTGGTTCGAGACCCTACTGTTCCATGGTCAAAAAAAAAATCAAATGACTAGATGTGCTGTGTGATGTTGATTGGCTCACTTTTATTGATGCGTGGTACGCTTTTTAAACCTGTGCTGCACATTTTCTACTACACTGAGCAATTTACTCCCTGTACTGCACCTTTTTACCACCTTACCTGTAATTTCCGCCCACGGAGTCATTGTCGATAAGCCAAATATTTATTCCAGTTTTATCTAATATTTTTAGGGTAGAGCAACTGCATTTTTAAAACACATTCTAACTTGACAACGTTGACTGTGAGACTCTGGATTTTAATGTTTAGCCTTAGTGATATTTTGATGCATGAATGTGTATTTAAGTGTCGTCTTATGTATTCAACTGAGTAGTGTTTTTAACTGCGATAATCTAGTGGCTTACAAAAATACTTTTTGTTCCTTTTAAGTGCCTGTGGAGTGCATGCTTGCAAAATCTATATTGCTGCTTCTGACACCTGTATCATGAATTGGTTATTCTTCAAGACCATTTTTTGCACAGTTTTTCAGAAACTGTTACTGGGCATCAACCAGTTTTAAAAACCTTTAATTAACGTTCTCCGAGCATAAAAAACAACTGTGTTACAATTTAGGGACTGAATTATGGTTTTGGAGAAGTTAAAACTAAAAACCGTATTCCATCCTGGTCAGATGACTGAATTTTTGTTATAACTGACTTTGAAACGACAGCAGCAATGACGCTGTACACGTAACCAAATGTGTGCGGTGGCGTTCGATTGTATGTCAGATGTGACGCGGATTTAGCATGGTCAGCGTTAAAAAGATAGCATGTCATATCGGCGTTGAAAGTAGGCATATGGGGCAAATGATTGCAGTAAATACCCAGTTAAACATAGAATAAATAGAATTTCACGTGGGTAGGAGTGAAATAGGGTGTTTCCTGTCACAAGAAAGCACATTTGTCGGTAACATTCACGAAAGACCTGCGGGTCACTCGTGAATGTTAAGGTTGAGAGGACCGGTTTAAAACCACCAGTTGCCTTTTATGGGTGACTGCCTGTCTCAAGTCAGGAGTGAAATTTGTTTCTTCACATTGGTATTGGAAAAGAAATGCTGATGCTTTGGCAAGTCTAAAATCTCTTTGCCGTCATTGTTGGATTTTCAATTACTGAATATGGATCATGTGTTTCTGTACTAACTGACAAATGTGCTCTCATAACAGAAAAACACCGCATTTCACTCCATCCTTGTGAGATCTTATATATCTGTCCCCAATGCTTATGGATATACAATTTTGGGATCCCCTCATTTGACTCAAGTAGAAGTCGGAATTTGCAATTTCAGGTAAACCAATACTCATTTCCTTTGACCGAAATCAACATGGATATAATTCACTAGGATGAAGCCGCTGATGTGGTAACGGCACTATATATTTATTTCACTTTGAAACCTCAGAGTCAAGCAATTTCAAGTTCATATTAAAAGCAAAAACAAAAACAAACAGAAACATTAAGGCAACAAAAAGTCAATAGAAGAAAATTAGTTACAGACCTATCGGAGGCACGCGGTACCTTCCCACCAAGTCCCAAGATCTTTTGATCGACGATTTTGCAGAAATCTCCATGTACACAAACGTACAAGAACATCCCCATATGTATCATGCTAATATTTACTCTTGTATATCATTATGAATTTTAAATTATGCTAATAATCAAGACATAACAGCAGCGCAATCAATTTAAGTGAACAATTCTGGAAAAAATAGGCCAAGATACAATCCTTGTACATGTTATCTTGAATCTGCACGGTGGTTGTGAAGTCATATTTTACAAAACACACCAAAAATGATGAAACTTCTTTCCTTGCCATCCTTAAGTAGATTAAGGAATTTGGTCACCAAAAAATACTACTGTTTAATTGCAAAGGCACTGGACCGGCACTTTCGGAATTGATGTATTTTGAAAGTAAAATTTTCGACCAAGAGAATACAAAAATTCCGACAAAGCTTGAACTTACACACAAATTGGAGAGACATCCCCAACTTTCATCCACTCCAAGTGCGAAGATGACTCAGCTAATACAGGTAAAAGACCAGAATTTTGGACATATTATTACAAACTAAGAAAAGTAGTTCTTACATTTACATTAATCAAATACTTTCCGATTTTTAAGAGAAAATATGTCCATGAATATTATTCGGAAGAAGCTTTTACCTCGTTGCTTATGGACCAAATGTCTTATGAGCCATAGATCACTGAACAGGCAAGACCACTCTCTGGCTATTGCATAGTGCATGCGCCATGGTGGAATGAAGTAAAGGTGAACATGGCCTTGATACAGAGCTGCATATTTGGCGCAAGTAAGCGACTGATCACCAGGTATTGAGTACAATTTGTTCATATATGAAAATTCAAAACAACAGCAGCCCATTTTTTAGGAGTTATACACATAACTAGCATGGATACGCGACAATATTCCTCAGGGAGCACCGAGATACTCACTATAAATGAGATTATATGACTGTAGGGTGGGGTTTAAAGTAGAGTATGGATTGGCACGTTCGTAGTTCCCATTATACTTGCCATCCAAAAGTATTATAATAACTCTGCTAATTTAGTTCGGCAACTTTTACTTTTCCCGTTATACCAACCAAAAAGAGAAGGTGGCCAAATGTCGTCTGCTTCAATACTTTGACTTATCTCAACAATAATGAAAAGAAAACTAGTTCAATGAAAATTTTAGATAAGACCTATTAATATAGCATGCCCCAGGTCAACAGCTTTCTTTCGCATGTGTCGGAATTAACGCACGCCAAGCAAATCTGCTTACAGAGTGTTAAATTTATAATTAAGCCAAAGGAAAGAAATAGCTCAGATGTAAGCAGGTTATTGCAAAAAGTTTTGAACATGCAAGTCTTGAAAATAAATAATTAAGATTAATCCCAGGACAGTGACGTGACTGTTGGAAACAGCAAAGCAATATGGATAATCATTGAGTTTCAACCATGCATCTATCCCAGACCCATACAATAACTATACACAAATGTTCAGGTTAGGTCTGTAAAGTTTTCAAAACAGTGACACAAAACTGTCATCATTCGACTTCTGCAACTTATGAATTATTGAGGTTCATGTTGATGAGTCGAACTCGACAATTTGTGTTCTATTTCAGGAGGAAAGGAAGTCCAAAGCCAAAATCATCGTCTGCGAAGATGGACGTTTCTGTCCTTCATAGCGAAACAAAACATATACCTCAAAGGTTTCTTTTTATGCCACTCCTTTTCTTCAACTTTATAAGTACTAACTTTGATATGCTTCGGAATATTATCGTGCGGTGCATTGACACGCAGATAGTTACTTAAAAATCCAAATTTATAAAATTTACATTGTGGCTAGTGAACACTGTTTTATGCAAATGATAAAAACCCGTACAGCGACATTAATTTATATTTTGTGCCAGAAATGTTAATTGTTATGTGTATGTCGGCATATGTTGGGACCAGATCTGCTGTTTTCCACCACAAGATACCCAAGACGAAGACCTGGGGAACCAATGTCCCTATAACCAGCTTACAGATGGGAAGAAACCATTCCTGTGTGTGCCATAGTTAGCAATAAATTTCACATGTTGCCCCTTGCTGGACTTGATGTAACAAATTCAGGAAGATGTATGACTAAGCCACCATAGTTATTCTAACTTCCATACAGCAAATGTGAATCCAATGAGACTGATGATTAAAGGATGAAGTTGCGCCTCTGGGCGTCTGTAAAACTTCCACACATCAAATGTAATCAAACAATAGATAACTCCAGGCCTGTTAAAACCCCTCGAGTGTGCATAAGAGGTACTGAGCTGTTACAGCATCACTTCAGTTAGAACAGGAACTTAAGTACTGAAGAGACGATGTAGTTCCCAGGCAAACGCAGTTAGATGCCAAAACATGGCCCACATTTAACGCTATGGCACACAAGAGACAAACTTACCTGTACGTTTTGGCGTCAAACGATACGCTTCTAACATGATGAGAATGGTAACATGAAGGTTTTATCATATTCTTAAATATTTTCATTGGCATATTACATTATTCAATTTTTATGTTAACACCGCAAGAAAAAATATAGATAATTCACTATTACTTTTAATGTGACCATTATAGTCCTCTTCAAAGAAATGACACGTGTTCTTGAAATGGTAATAGTGAAGCAGAAACATTGAAAAAGTTATATATTGTATAACTAGATACAATGTGTGATGGAGGCAAGGATTGTGCAGGGGGTACGGAAACCAAGGCTGTATAATTTATGTCATAACGTGCTCACGTCTGGATGCCAATACCCCTCGTGCTATCTGCGAAATAGGAGAGTGTGTGACAACATTTTCACTGTACGTTATTAGGTGGTGAAGTATCCGTTTGTCATTATGTTTCCTATTGTCATTCCTATACGTTCAGGTGTCGGTATTTTGTCTATTTCAGTCATGCAAGGACTATATGCATCTCAAACTTGCAATGGAAAAAATGCTATCGCGAGTAAATGAAGTGATCAACGCAGAATATGTATAATTATTGCTGAATGTTAAAACCGCATACACACTTCACACCACCCTTGTATTTTAAATGTTGTTAGCTTTATCTTTTTGCTGTTTTGTTTCGTCTCATTAAATGTTGCGATCAAGATTCTGAAGTCAGTCTACAAGGTGAAAGTGGTCCTGGATAAAGGCTGCATTGAATTTGTTGGCCTACTGGTCTTTCCGTAGTCGAAAAAACAAACAAACAAATATATTTTCGTTGCTCCTTTGTGGTCACCGGACTTACATTGTTGTACGGTCCCCGATATGCAAAAATTTTGAATACAGCCATTGTATTGGATTAAATACATTGCATTGGGCCTTGTCGATAATGACATTGACGCACACTTACGCACATTGAAATGATTGGTTTTGAAGAATTGGGATTTGATATAATGTGTCAAGGTTGCTGGTTCCAGACCTTGTGGTTCTGTGGTCGAAAAGTAAAACCAAAACCAAAAGCAAAAACAAAAAACAAAAAAAAAAAACAACAAAAAACAAAAAACAAAACAAAAACAAAAAAAGAAAAACCAAACAAATCAATATCGCACCATGACTGGGTCACCATGTCTTACAGGTAACCTACATAACGCCACGATTTACCTAATGCTACTTAACGCTGTTTCTTTTTGATAAGAGTTTTACCAGTTGGGCATTTCTTTATACACAGAATCCAAAATTCAGCAACTGGTTCTTCATTTTGTAAAACATAAAATGAAACCTTCAATTTAAACTTTTCACACAAACTTAACTCCCACTGACAATGAACCAATGGCCACGCTTTCATTCCTACGGCAAAAAGAATACATGTTTATCCTCTGTAAGGTTTGTCAGTCATGAACAGGACCGTCAGCAGTAAGGGTCACTAGCAAAACCAAAGAAAGATGCCATGTTCCTGGCTTATTATTATTTTTCCCTTTTTTCATATTTTATGTTTTTTATCTGTTAGCTAATAGAACATCAGACCACTATGGCCTTCCCGCGAAGAGAGGACATAGTATGCAAACCCTCTTAAGAGGTTTGCTTGTCACCTTTGTATTTCTTACAACCTTTGCTCTATAAAAAGTGCTAAATAGGAAAGTTGCTTTCCTATTTGCAAACAGTGTTTAACAAGACTTCAAATGATTATCTAGTAGTATAAACTGCTCATGTCAACGGTATATTGGATGAGCAAAGGAAATTACGTTTGGGCCCAACTTTAATTCTTAGCGAATTCGTTGTCAAAGATTCCAGCAGTGGCATATTATTTAATTCATAAAACATATCCCGTAATCCAAAGATTTGGCGGGTTCCTTTGTTTTGGAATTTAGATGCTGTATTGAATGTGGAATGGAGGTCCCGAAAACGTGCAGTCCATTACAACAGAGTGTTCGCTTAAAATCGTGGTTTGATAACTGGATACAAAATGTGGTGCAACATGCACATTTTGGTGCATCAGTCTGCCAGTTTACCTGAGTCAAGAGTCAATGTAATATCTATACAACTATGACTATGAGGGACGTGTCACACGTTTGGCAACAACATTAAGGTTTACCCGAGCGCATTGACTTTTACTCGAAACCCATCTGAATAGGCCTGCGTGTGGGACCTAGGAATACGGACTTAAATTGTTTATTTGTGGTGTATTTATAGGAATGACTTTTATCCGTGAAATATCTACCTTTGCAATGTTTTAATTAATCTGCACCATGCATTGCCCAGGAAAATAAATAAATTGCATTACCACTGAGCACATGTGTGAATTAAGTTTGAAATGTAGCTATTCTTTATTCTGTCATAGGTAGATGCATATAGCCACTGTTGTTACAAGGCTGTCATGGGTAGATGCATATAGCCACTGTTGTTAAAAGGCTCTATCTTCATCACACAGAAGCCATGTTAACCGTGACATTTGATCAGTAATTCTAAATGCGACAAGCAGAAGCAGAAGCACCGGAAAATATATGTCTGACAATGTAGCATATTGTTGGCCATCTTCGATGTTTCTAAAATTAGAAAAGCATCTTATATTACATATTCTTCATCCAGAGGAAACGTTATAACCATTGGCTTGTCTTACATCTTCCTGAACCAATGTCATAATACACCACCTCCTATAATTGAAAACATGTGATATATTACATGTCATTTACTCAGAAAGAACCGTGTAACCATTGTCTCTCATCTTTCTTTAGCAGTATAGTAATGAACCACATCTTGTTGCACCTTTACAGACAATAAACTTACAGACACAAGGGGTTGCGTTTTTTGTTTTTGTTTTTTTTGTTTTGTTTTTTTTTTTTTTGTTTGTTTTTTTGTTTTTGTTTTTGTTTTTGTTTTTTTGTTTTTTTGTTTTGTTTTTTTAATGAGCAATAAATAGGTATCACGTTTCACATAAATTTATTGTATAGTCATTAGAAGGTGATTTGTCTATGGCTAAGATGATTGTGCTCTTTTCATTTTGTCACTCACTTGGTAGAGCATGCGGTGTGCATTCCCTTCCAACTCTCAATTTCACGCCTTTTGATGATTGAATGCTATGTGAAATCGCTAACATCCTGTCACTTGTCTGCATTTTGTCAGCCAGAGAAAGACATGCAAAAGAACATAGCATTCCCACCGTAAAAATAAAGCGTATAGATCCATATGTTCTATTAGAACGTGAGGGAAGTCAAATATTGACTTATCGAGTTATTGCCCATGGCGCACATGTGGGCGTATATATCCTGCCGCGCCCTTCGCTATGGTGAAGCAAAATCACATGACTCAGTGAAAGGGAAAAGAAAAGAATACGGGTACAGTCATAGTGTTAGGAATTTTATCAGTTGCTTCGTGAGCTGAGAATTAAACCTGGGTTTCAGAAATGAAGGGCGAGCGTGTAAGTACTCAGTCAACCATGGACGTTGACTCCTGGATAGCTAGGGAATGCACGGCAAGTCTGCCTATCTGCCCAGTGGAGATTTGTATCAATCTACGTGCCCTGATCAATAATCCTGACAATTGGTATATTGGTGTGCTAGATATTTACTAACGAGAGCATATCTCACCTCGCGTATTGCCAGGTGCGAGTTATATCGACTGTGTCTAGCTAGGTTTTGGTTGGTATATAACTAGTGGGGGGTGGGGCCTGTTATAAGTCAGCTATCACCCGCTACCAGGGTCAGCACAGGTCAGCCAGTTTCTGGAACTAGCAAGGAGCTGGCTACAGAGGGGAGAAATTGTATTATAACAAAAACAATCGGTATAAATTTGATTACTTTCAGCAGTTTTTTGGTGTATTTTGCCCAGTTTGTGATCTGATCATTTTTTCATTCATCTTTCTTTCTCGTCTTTCTCAAAGTGACATATTCCACTTTCTCTCAAAAATCATTAGCAGAATCATCTTTAATTAAACAGATTTATGACTTGGTTGGTTCTCTACAGCGTTTCTTTGCTCGAATAATTCTGAGACTTTTTATCAGTTTTTGAGTTATTGTTGGGGAAAATCTTCAACACTTGTCTTTGTCAATCCTCTTTGAAATTGCATATGGACACTTATGGATACCCTTAAACCTTAATTAGCCAACTAATGTCTCCCATGGATTAAAAATATGTGAATTGTTCCTGATTTTCGTTATTTGCTTGTTTCACCGTAGTTACAACATGAATTCACTTTGAACTTCACGGGGCCTGATTGGTCATGTATGAGGTATTATGTTTGAAGTCTGCATATATGACTGTGTCTATTATGAAGGTTAGAAAAACATATCCTTGAACTTTTCGTCTCTAGTCGAAAACTTTTATGTACTTCAATTTTGTTTCATGAAACTTACACACACATGAATGAGAACTGACATAAATATTACGCAGTGAAAGTAGGTCTAAAAGGTAAAGTATCTGTCTCTCCATTGTTTGTAACATTTTTGTTCTTTCATTCTGTCTATAAGACCTTGCACACATATCTATAAGTTAAAAATAAATTTCTTAGCAACAGAAAGTTGCTAAGCTAAGTATCTGGGTCCACTATATCCTTTTACTTTTGCTGAACATTCAGCCCAGCTCTGCACAATATCGTATGCCCCCCCCCCCCCCCCCCCGTGTCAGTTCAACGTTGGAGCTTTTCAATTCTATATTTTGAGGTCAAAATGGGCTCTATTTTAAGATGGGCGCGTGGACACAAACACACACCCACGCACACACACACACACACACACACACACACACACACATATATATATATATATATATATATATATATATATATATATATATGTATATATATGTGTGTGTGTGTGTGTGTGCGTGCGTGCGTGTGTGTGTATTCATTAAATGAAAGAAATTATAACAGCAAAACTAAATCAAATTTGTTCATTTTGTTTGTTAATGCCGTTTTTATCACACATTTCTGTTCACTGTGCAATAGTGGAACATTTGCCTGATTATGACAGAAAGACCATAATAACATGCAGAGAACCGTACTTTAAAATGCCTGTTGTCACGTTTTTCACGAGCTTAAGCCTTTAAAATAGTAGTACGGAACCATTACGCATCAATATGACAGTCGAAATCACTCCCAGTCGAAAACTGTCCATATCTTGACAAGCCCATCAACATGAGCATCACCAGATATAACAGCATGACTTTAATATCCAACAAGTAATACATTATTCATTGAATATCGTCAACAGAAGCCTACTACAGTTTTCTACAATGCTAGGGAAACTGCACCGAAGATCGGACCAAACAAGAGCAAGTTTGTACAAATGCATTGACATTGTGTATAACAGTGTGCCCGCACACGCGGGAAAGCATGTTTTTGAGCGACACTGTGCTGACCTTGTTTGATCCCTATCAACAAATTGAGCACAAGAGGCAATTGTTATTTCTGATATCCACACATTTTATATAAATATTAGTCTTTTGTTTGGTGCGTTAATATAAAGCTTAATTTGAAAGGCTGTGAACTTTATTGATACAATACGAAATGCTGCATGTCATAAAAATCTTATTCATCTAAAGCAGCCGATTGTTAACGCATTTTTTACTTTGTCATCAAGTTTCAGCTGAAACATTTCTGCAATTTTGTTCGGAATACCGATTCCAGCCATATACCTTCCGAGTGGGGTGTTTGTGTGTAAAATTGTACGCCACAATTACATGGCCAGTTTAAAAGTGAAGATCAGCCAGTATACTGAATACGTCAATTTTGTCTATGGTTGCCTAAATTTAAACTAACAAAATGCTAGTGAGGGAGTGGATTGACTGATCTTCCCTGGTCTGATTTTGAGAGCATATCTCAAAATCGCAAGTGTGCAAAAGATATGAATACTGGTAAATGTCTTGAACTTATTGAACTCTAGTGTGCATTGTTTACCTGGCCACTTTCAATCATAATATGAAACGAATACCAGACCAATCATATACGTGACTGAGTTTTACACTGTAATGACATTGAGCCCGCAAATCACTCAGAGTCAACTGTAGTAATCACAATCTCTTACCTGCATAATGATGCAAGACTGGACATACGCATGTGTATTCACCTCTGCGAGCCAGAAATATAACATGTCAGGCTGTGTGCCAATTTCAAAATTTGAATTAGTGGCTGTTTTGTCACTCTTGATGAAACTCTGTGTGCAAACCACCATGTGACTAATAAAGTAAGACATAAAAAAGTTCCATTGGAGAGCATTTGACGAACTATCACCACATGGAATTTTGTGTAGGAAATATACAAATGCCCCCTGATTTACAGTATACTACTACAGATGCCATGCCATTACATGCATGACTCTGTGGGTGGTTTTGAAAAAGTACACTGTCCAATTCAACTTCGATGCAGCAAGATGAAAGCCGCCTCCATTTCGTGATGCAAACGTGCACTGTGATGTTTCACATGATGATGAACTTCTGTGCGATATTGCGGAATGACCATTGCAATGCAAATGCCGGGGGCATGCCCCGCAATGCACACATCTGACAATGAAAGATGTACCTGATGTCACAAATAAAAGTAATGGCAATTTTTGGGCAGAAAAATGACTGCGTATGCCCAAGAGACACTCTTGAGATATTAACACTTTTCCGTTTCGTCTCAATGTGACTTCTAATAAGGTAAAAAGAATTTGGTGCTAATGCCAAATCTTTATTAGTTTGTTGTTGTTTACCTGGATTGTATAATTATCGAATCACTCAAATTACGTGTTTGTTTGGATATAATTTGCTTAACACATATATACTATATGAGAATAACCTAAATGAGCAAAACCGTCACAATGCTGACATTAATTCATTTGTTCGTCTGTTTACAATGAGAGTCCTTCACTTGGTCAGTAATCACGTAACCATGTTACAAAATGGCATTTTACTTGTATTACTCAATACTTCATTCAACTTCCTAAGTTATGGAGCAACCATTTTGAACTGTTTTGTGCTATCTTCCTTCAAAATTGCTATTTGTGAGCAGACATAGACGATGCGTGCATAGAACGGCTTCCACGGGTGTAATCCTAATATAAAACGAATACCAGACCAATCATATACGTGACTGAGTTTCACACTGTAATGACATTGAGCCTGCAAATCACTTAGAGGCAACTGTAGTAATCACAATCTCTTACCTGCATAATATTCAGTTGCTATGTTTTTAACCACATTTGGTGTTGTAGTCAGGTTTTTGCAGTGATGGAATCTATTTATAAGCATATGTGTTTGTAAATAGTTATATATCATTTTGGTTTTCAGTATTAAACTTTGTCATGATTATGTACTTGTAAGGAAACCATGGTCGGTAGGTAAATGGTGTTTTATGGCCAGAATATTTTCTTCATGGTCTATGATAGGCTTATCGACAATTTTCGCAGTCCTGAGCTGTTTTCCTAGTTCTGCAGTATCAAGCAACAAGCTTACATCTCTTCACTACAATGGAGTCAGCTTCACCTCGCCTCTGTGCTCAAGGTTTTATACTCTCCCTTGGACCATAAGATATCCTACAGTTATATCCTATATCCTGGCGCGAAATGAATAATTTTTCTTTTGATATTACATTTACCTGAAACTCAATTTGCAGTTGTTCGGAACATGTCGAGTGATGTTTTATGTGTTATACCTCTGAACAGATGTAGGCAATGTTTTTCCAAAGAAAGGAGCAATTGAAACGCATGTAACAGAAACTTTCTGCCTTCGCCAGTCTTGCTTATAACAAAGGTTGCAGTGTTGAATTTTAATTGTTCATGTTGAACATGATATCATTACACATCAATTTCACATCATGCTGCAAACAATACTATGTTTAGGGATAGAGCAGCCTCGCAATCTTGCATTTAATGAATGTTGCAGGGTGGAGTTTATCCTGTGTGTCTGTAATATTGTTTCACGTTATGCTGCACATAATTCCAAATAGTTTACATCATGACTTGCTTTAAATTAAGTTATATTTTTCGAGTTATTCGTTTCAATTTCATACAGAGAAGCAAGGAGAAGGAAGGTCCAATGATAAATATATATATTTCTTTTGCATTGGTGTGCTTGAACATTATATTGTGCTTTTTCCATGGCAATCGGTATTATTTCCTTTTACGTTATTGCACTGTCTTCGAAAATGCAGGAGGAAACGCAAATAACAAGCTTTATTGAGGATTCAAGGACGACATTGGTAACCTATAATGTAGGTTTTCTGTCCTTACCTAGCTACCAGTAAGGATTGTTGACAAACAACAAGATATTCTTTAATATTAGAGTTTTGAATGTCTAAAATAAACCGTCAGTCTACCTATTTTGGCTTCTTTATTTACATGTAGATCAACATCATTCTACAATAAAAACCTTTGAGCTCATTTCTTTATGGTTCTCAAGCAACAACTCTGTGTAAAACAGGTTAACCAGACGATGCGCAAGTTTGTACCGATAAATTGCCTGGTGGTCAAAACTGAATAGATGGACATTTTCGCTAAATTTGTACAACTCTTTTATATATTATATACGATATTTTATATGACTTTTGAACGTTTGTTCCGCTAAGGCTGTCAAAACAGATGGCACACAAACATCTTTAAGCAGTCTATTCGATGTTGTGAATGATTGCCAATAAAACAAAAATATCCATAAATGGGCATATTGATGCTGGAGCTATTCAAGTCTTAGCCAGATGCATAAAGCGAAAATAATTGACTTTCTTGTGTCACTTTTGGAAGAAACGATCCTGAGAGACGAACATAGAATAGGTAGAGCAAAGTTACCACCAACAGACGCTGACCGTACCCGTTTAAAAGTAACAAGAACAGTAGTGTGTGACAAACTTGGATAAAAATAGATCAAGCCATTATATTGACCTTATCAAAAGATTCAAATCACTTGAGAAAAATATGCAACACTGCAGTGACTGTGTTGATAGTGCAGTTAACAAGTTAGCACCTGAACTATGGAATCACTATTCTGCAAATTTCAACTGCATTAACTACGAAAATAGTGTTTATAGATGTCCAGAGGATAAAATGGTGACTTATTATCCAAATTTTGAAAGATCCTGAAATTAATAACAAAATTACAACAATACAGACATATGTAAATTTCTAAACCTTCTTTGCAAGATAAGAGAAGAGTTAGACCAGACGGTGGCTTGCCAACATGTCAATCACGATTAAGATGCTGGCAGTATTACTTTTGTGGACCTGGATCAAGGAACTCAGGAGTTGCCCCCACTATAAAAGCATACGGCCATCTAAAAAATATCCATATCCTCTGACCTGCCACCAAATCCCAAGAGACTGGCAACACATTTCCTCCGCTGAAGCTGTAATTTTCCCTACTGATATGAATCGAAATATAAGATTTAAAACCTGAATTCTTTGTCATTTGTGCAATTGTCATTTTATTTTTTAATTCCCATCAACAGGTACACACATGTTCAAACCACATATTGTTCTGAATGTGTTTTACATACACGTGTTGCGTATAACGTGAACTCAAAAATGAACTAACATTCAGCTACAATAAATTGTTCGAGATACATTTAAGTCACAATCAAGTAATATCAAAAGGCAGAATATTTATTCTAACATGACTGCAATTGTCATTACACGGACAGAATCTATGTTACCCAACAGGAGGGCTGTGTGAAGAACCCGTACTCAGATGGCCCTGACACTCAGCCGAAAATAAGGCCTATCATGATCTGGGTATATGTAGAGTGACTTTCTGCAATTTCAAAGCCATTGGCCCAGTAGTTTTGGAGAGGAAGATGTTCCAAGGTTTCCCCAAAGACAAACAGAGAAAAAGTCATTGAAAAACAGGCTTCATTGCAACGTAAACTACCCATGGTATATACCCACCAAGTGGGAAATGATCTTGCTCTAACAGTGGAATAAATTACATATACACACATGTACACGGGTAGCCTCATAGTTGCCATGCTAACATGGGCTGTCACCGAGCGATATGTAATAAATTCGTTGAAAATTAGCAAATGACAGTAGTCCCACCCAGGCAACAACCTTGGTGGAGACAGAGTCAGGTTATATTTTTTCATGTTTGAGGAGAACCACGCGTGCGGGTCAGGAGAAAGAGTCGAAAATTGCAAAATCACACAAAGCTTCATGGAAACAATCGTAGTTCAATCTACTGACCAAATTAAAATGTATGTTTCGCCAGAAGCGTACCTGTGCAGCTTCCATGCAGATTGGCCCCCCTTTTTTGAACGCGACGTTTTTTTAAATTTAACCAAAAATTAACCACGGAAATGTTAAAAACCCAAAATACACACGAGCGTGTGCATTTGTATGCAATGGTAAAGAACCAATTAATCCAATCTGCATACCTTTGAGACTAGTGGTGATTACATGAGCATTATGCAGGACAGTGCCTTTTCCCATCAGGTTAAGACGATCAAAACACGGTCAGCAATATTTGAACAAATTCTGTTGACATCTTGCCGCCAAAGAATATGCCAACCAAATTTGGAGGACATCTGTACAACGGTTTTGGAGGAGATTGCTAACAAGTCGATAACCATTGCAGTCTCAACTGCATTGTAATCGATGATAATATGTGGAGTAACAGGTGAGTACCCACTTGAAAAAAAACGTTAAAAATAAATAGTCCTTAGCAACACCACAAAGTAAGGAGCTTTGTTGTATTGCTTCACAAGGCCCACTTCCAACAAATTTGAGCATAATCTGTGAGACGGGTTGCAGAAGAAGTAGAAAATAACGAAAACACATGAATTAAACAAATATTTAAAAAATCATAGCTCCAGCATTTCGTATTGAACAAAAATTAATTATCTGGCGGCACCCAGAAAGGTTCCTGTGCAATTTTAAAGTGATTAACAACGTTGTTTTGGATAAGACGAATTTTAAAGATTTTGTTCAAAAGAAAAATTTAAAGACGAACTGAACCTTGAGCTGTTGAACAAACTTGACCGAGCTTTTCACAGTAGATTCCCGCCACGTTTAAAGCGTATAAGACCAGGAATTTTCAAGCTGAAAACGTAACATTGGTGATGTGCAATAAAAGGACAGATGGACAGACAGACGGAGCCCCGTAGGACAAGCTCAGCTGAATTAAAAAAAAAGAACAGGAATATTATAGTCAGATATTTAGCTCACCCTCTTTAGAGACAATTCCATGTTTGCCAACCGCGTACAAACACAATAGGAATTAGCATAAGTAAGAGAAACATTTCTTTTCTCGCGCGAAAAAAAAATAATTTGTTTAGGTGAATCCTCTGTTTCAATGTACAGTATTTGTAGCTGGTACCCAAATATAATATTTCCTTTAAACATTTGTTCACGCGTGTTGTGCTTTTGTTGATGATAATAATGACTTCCTGATTTTATCTGCCGAGAAACAATTTGTACACGGCAACTACTCATGAGCAAGTGTCCATTTCTCGGGATACATCTTCGTGCTGAAACATATGAATTCCATTTTCTCCTTGTCCATTTGTCTATACAATTAGCTTTTACTTGTCATTGGTGCAATATTTCACAGCAACAGCACACGGATGTCCTATGTTCATTAATGGAAGTAGCTTGGGTGTGACAGGAGAGTGAACTTTCACACCCCTGCTGTCCCTGTGTATGTAGCGCTCTGTCATGTTTACAAACAGAGGAATTTGGTGCCCTTAGACAGGCAAGACACCAAAACAAAATCCCACTTTAATCAATCCTAGCTCAAAATGCATTTGCGTTAGGATAACACATCACATATGCGTGTAATCGTCATACTCAAAAGAATTTATATGCCCGTATTTGGGTGTCAAACGGCGACAGCGACAATCTGGTTTCAAAGCGTGACGTCATGGAGTCGGTCCTTCGGGCCCCGTGACCTCAAGCCTGGCTACGAAAGTTGTGTTGCCTTGCTTCGATGGGGCGGCTTACGGCTGTTCGTGGTCCGTGGACGGATGGCGGGTTTGGTCTTCCGCGCCCTACCTCTTCATCCCGTTTTTATGGATAGTGTTTTATCGTATTTACTCCCATTTGTATACTTTATGTAGTTAGCTTGTTAGACTTGTCTGTACACTTTACTAAGTTAGCTTGTCATTATTTTGAAGTTATTTTCTCAATGAGTTTCATATCTCTTTCCAACCTGAGTTTTGTAACGCTATTTTGTGTGTTTTCTCTTCTGTTCACGTTTATGCTTATTTCGATGTGTTTATTTGTACTTTAATTTCCTTATCTCTGGGTTTCGATGAAAAAATTATTATGTACGTGGGTATTGTTGATTAAAGTGCCAGTTTTTTTCCCCGCCTGTCTTTGGTGCGCAGGACCACTGGGGTAGTCCAACGCGGCACGGCCTTTGAAGGGACATCGTCAGACGATTCGCTCTCCTCTTGAACATTTAAAGTCTCCCTTCATTAGAACGCAAAACAAGCAAGATACCTATAAAACAAACCACTAAGGCTCTGATATGTTAGCATGTTTGCATCTTTTCTCAGCCCGCAAACATACTTTCGGCATGCCGCCTGATTTCTCGGTGCTGGCGGGATACCACTCTCCTTTTGCCATGGCCCGTTGCTACCTGCAGCCACGTGACAGGCTGTTAAGCATGATTGACAGGTGGTATTGTTCCGTTTGGCGACTGAAAACCAAAAGAATGACACATGGACGTTTGGATGACCACATGCCTGTGTGGTTTTTTTGGCGGTTTTCTCAAATTTCTATTTCAGTTAAAAGCTCTAAATTAAAAAAAATGATGGAACAAATACCGTAGATTGCCATCGCGCCCTCTTGTTTCATTTTCTCGTAGCTCTTGTGCGCAACCTTTAGACATCAAATTATCAATAAATTATTTATATTTTAAAAACACCTCCATTCATTATCTTTTTTCTTGAATAGAATGATATCTTTTGCCTTCTACCCCGTGATTACCAGAAAGGTTCAGATGTGCCCTCCTCTCCCCCCAAATGTAATAGCTTACTGATATAAGGCTGTCCACTTTTGACGAAATTATGGTTCCATCCGGTACCTGAAATCCATGTTCAAAATAGATGCTATTGTTCAATAAGATAAACACGTGACTATTCTAAATCAAAGTGTCAAAGTTTGAATGTCATGTTATTCGGTTATCCGGCATGGGTTTTTAGAAACGCGTTTGTGGTCACCCATACAAACTTTGGTTGGTGATCCATATGCTTATGTGTAACTCCTTTCATATGTATAGTGAGGGTGTACACTAGGGGATAACTATAGATACAGGAAAATTTTAGCTGCTGCAACAAACTCACGCATTCTGCGAAGGCTCATTTTCCAGTTTACATGTACAGATTGTTATAAATATCATTGGTAAATTTCAGTTACACTTATCCATGCATACATACAAAGAAACTGATCAACTACAACATTACCATGTTATCCATATATTATATTATATAATTTTTAGAAAGACTCCAACGGCAACAAACCCTGTCCATTTCTGATTGAAACTCGATATGTAAGGCAAGTGAATATTATAAGTGTCAGTTTCCGTGAACTGTGTATTGAAAGTAAAGTTCATAATATCAAAATAGGGCGAAATGTAACGCATTTTCAAAAATTGTCTTATTCATTTCAGTCGGGTACACACTCGTTGTAGCACGTTGCTGACTGGTTTGTAGCGGGTCATTGTTTTGTTGTTGTGCTAGTGCAATGATAAGACAACATATATTTTAGCTTGCCGCATCTGGAAGACTCAGACCCTGCATAAGGATTCTTTGGCCTCGTTTTAGCTGAAAACTGGCACGTCCGGTAAAGCTATTCTAAGGAAAGGGGGATGAAGGTCTGGGCAACAGTCATCCATCCATATTAATGCTCCTTGATTCCTGGGCTACAACTTTTCTTCTTAAAACATGTTCAAAGTACTATCGATCGCAGGTTTCTCAGCGTTTAAAAAATATAGGTAGGTGGGGTGTTGAAATGAAGGAGCCGATGAACTTGGTTTTAGAAGGGATGCTCGTATCTCCGACTAAACGTATTGAGGAATTTTGCAAAAGTCTCCATTTAGTCCAGACTGTCTTTAATAAAGATTGAACCTACATGTATTTGATTGCATTTTGGGTTAAACAGACGAATACAAAATGCATTAAAAGTCAGTATGGCAAGTTTAGCCCTACCATTGTCCTCATGTTAAATGTTTTGTCCTGGATCATCCATTACTTCCGTTGGAACACACAAGAGCAAAAGGAGGCAGCATACTCAATCTGGGTGATCACAATGCAGACAGATTGGCAACACGCGAGTGTCTCACAAAGATTCAGGATTCCCATTAAAGCATCAGGTCGGTGATACGGCTAGCTTTTGCTTTTGTTGGCATACGCTTTATCAGTGTCATCGCCTTTGCAGAGTCCCGTGGATCTGTATTATCCCTCTATTTTTGGGATGTCTGCAAGGTACAGCCTCCTAAAGGATCTATGCAGATCAGGGTATATACCTTGTTCGACATGTTGGCTCGAGGGTGATAATACCAGGCGCCTCTAAAGCACAAAATTTCAGAGGCACGTGTCACCCTAAGTAGTCTTTTATAGGAAAATGTGCAAATGACCTGCTCCTCCACACCTCTCCGCCCTCACTCCGGTAAAAAACAAAAACTGTATAAAATGTAGGTACTATCAATGTATCATTTACATTGACTAAATGTAAACAATCCCCTTCAGACTCCATGAGCAGGGACCAGTATCATTTCGCTGCATCAATTGATAATTCATTGAAAAAAACTTTGCTTCTGCTACCTGTTGGTTTGGTCATTAGACTTAACTGAGGTCTCATATAATATTATGTGCGTAAACCTTAGTAACTCCCCTTGGACACCGTACGGTTTTACTTGATTTATCAGCGGCGAGTTAAAACAGAATGGTGTGACTTAAGAGTCAAAGGGCATTTGGCACGTACAGAAACAGCCCCCCATTAATTTCTGTTGCCTGATTATGTCGGCGGTGATAACGAGGACTGCAAGTCTCCTAACTCAGTGCTGGTCGCTGTAAGAAATGCACTCACAACGGATCGCTGCAGTGTGCACACACGTGCGTGAATGATTGATTGCGTGGGGCATGAAAGAGGGCCGTGGGGAAGATAAGCCTCAGCTAACCAGGTTTATACCCTCCATAAAATAAGGTTTATCTGTTTTTTATTTTATCTGACTCCAATTCATTTATACTGACCTATCGCAAAACATAGTCCCCCACCCAAAAGAAGCTTTGGGGTTAAAGAGCAGGAATATTGTTCCTGGGAATAAAGGAAAATAATTAATTCCTGCTTTATCATCATGATCAACAGCAGCAGCAGCAGCAGCAACAGCAGGGCAGAAGTAGAATTAGTAGTAGTAGTAGTAGTAGTAGTAGTAGTAGTAGTAGTTGTAGTAGTAGTAGTAGTAGTAGTAGTAGTAGTAGTAGTAGTAGTAGTAGTAGTAGTAGTAGTAGTAGTAGTAGTAGTAGTAGTAGTAGTAGTAGTTTTAAATCAATATATCAATTATCGTCATTAAGAGTTTCCTGGTTTACCAGCTACATTTGAATGAAAAAATCAATATAAAAGTTGGGCAATTAAAAGTGGGAGTTTTACATGGCAGCAGGCTAAAATGCTGAATGAAGTGTTATTTTCAAGGTCGATAATATAAAAAGGCATATTATAAACTATCAAATAAAAGCTGTCTGCACCGCAATAGCGAAAATAATTTTGTTCGCAAATCATATTTATTCATTACAACTATTGTGCTTGTGATGTATACCATGTTTTTCGTTTATTACACACAGAGTGTTGTAGATTCGCATTGAGCAGGTTAACCAACCTTATGTAAGGGGTCTTGTGTCTTTCCACGTCTACCCTCCTCCCCTTTCAACAAACCTACTGGAGATCAAGGTATAGTATGGCGTACAAGTACTGAAATTGGATAGAAGCAAACGTAAGAACAGATAAAAGTCATCACCTGTATATGTAGAGAAAAATTCTCAGTCGAAAAGAGGGGTAGGAAACATCATTCGCAGCCTTTCTTCCTATTGAGCTTATTAGTTCTGCGTTACGCAGGATTTTTTTTTCTTCATATTTACCTCAATGAAGGTATAAATATTATTACATCTTTGGAAGTGGCCAGATAAGGCAGTAAAAATGAGCATGAACTCGAGCGTTCTCGAGAAAGTTAATCATTAACTTCGAAATGTCAAATGAAACTAGAAAAATTTGATGTGCATATCAGCAAATCAGTCTGTGTACCTAGAAAACGTTTAAAGATTGCCTTTACAGCATCTATTTAACTCCTGCCACAATAACTTTTTCATGCGGTGATGTCAAAATCCTACAGATTGAAGTTGGGAAGGCACCTCAATCTCTTCTACATGTAATTTTGAAGCTATTCAAGATTTAAATTGTGTATTTGCCTAATTTACATAAATCAAAATGCTACAACTTTGTTTTATGTTTCACTAGATGCAACTTTCCCACAAATCTATCAATTGAAATTTGAATGGCACCTCAGTCTGTAATCGTTTTGAAGTTATTAAAGATTTAGATCTTGTCTTCACCTAATTTGCACAAATTAAAATGCTATATCTTTGGTTCATGTTTCATTAGATGTGGATATGTCACAAACCTATCCGTTGAAGTTGGAATGACACCTCTATCTTTAATAATCTTGAAGCTATTTCATAGTTAAATTGTGAGTATTCGCTTAATTTACTTAAATTAGAAGGCTATAATTTTGGTTCATGATTAATTGTATGCGGCTATGTCACAATCTAAAGATTGAAGTTAGATTGGCAGCTCTATTTGTAGTAGTTATGGAGATATTCAACTTTTAAAGTGCTCCTTATAAACAAAATCTGAAATGGTACAGTTTTTGCTTACTGCCCATTAGCTTGGCAGGTGTCACAAACATGTGTGTACTACTTTAAATTTTGTGTCTATAGGTTGGAAGATATGGTGCTTTTAAAATTTTAATTGCCCCTAATTTGCATGGAGGTTTTTTTACATCATGACTGTTCCAAACAATATGCACAACTTCAATACTGGGTTTATCAGCATGCTAAGTTTGGTACTTTTCGAAATAATAGTGTTTGAGAAAAGCTGAGAACAAAATTCACACGGAAATAAACAAAGAAACAAATGTACAAAGAATATACAAAGTATTTGGAAAAAAACGAAGAAGTCTGTCTTCACACACAGACTTAACATGCTGAAAACAGCATTAAATTGATTGATTGGAAAAGTCCCTCCTATAGTGACAAAAAAGGAAACTACTTTCTCTTCAGGATAAAATCAAAGTACCAGCAAGCACATGCTGGGCTAATTTCTTGCCTCATCAGATAAATTGGCATGAACCAACACTTAGGGATACATCTAAGATTATGCCCAACCCTAGATTTTCCATCAAGTTCCCGGGTTGCAGCCCAGACGATGTTTCAAGCTTTACCCTAACCATAACCTTCAAAGACCCTAACCAGACCATCCGACGATAGAGCTTAGAAGCATTTGTTTAGCAGCCTCATCAGGAGGTGCTCCTCTCCGTTGGGTTTAGTCTCATTTTCCTCAACGATATGGCCATTGAGGCTATTAGTAACTCCATCTCAGACACATATCCAGGGGAGCACAATGCATTGGCAGTAAAAGTGACACACCTTGAGCAACTAACCTGTGAATAGTAGTTCCAGGGCAAGCAAAGAGCTTGTTTAGATATCGTGAAAGAAAATGCAAACAGATATAACGTGCTCAGGTAACAGTTTTGATAATGAGCCAATACATAAGGAAAAAAACGTGCTCTTCTTTACGCTGTTCACTGCTGGTTCTTAGTTGTAGTTCCAGGGCAAGCGAAGATCTGGTGTAGATATCATGAAAGACAATGTAAAGAGATATCACCTGCTCAGATAACAGTTCATGACAATGAGCCAATACAAAAACAGTGATCTTCTTTACGCTGTCCATCACTAGTTCCTATTCTATAGCCAAAGTATATATATGATGGGATCTTTAACCCAAACTAACGCAACATTTTAGAAGCTCCCCTTGCACAAAAAGCTGGGAACACATATGTTAGACAATTTAGAAGCAATCACAACCACAAGACAAAGAAAACAGACGGATGGACTTCCGCCCATATCTTTTGACATTCAACATTTTTGTTTAACATTCAACCCTTTCCCGCTCAATTTGACTTCAAGCGCCCGGACGTACATTGTAGTCTATCTTATTCTTAATGTTTTTACTTACATTCTCAATACCAGAAAACATGTTTGGTGAGATTTGAATGCAAGATCATTCATGATGGCACGTCCTAGGTCAACAGCTTTACTTGGCGTGGGTTGAGTGTATTGCGCCCACCCGTGCCAAGGGAAGCTTTTGACTCAGTCGTACTCTGGCCAGGAATGGGTTAAACCAGGGCAACTAATATCGGTTTCTCTCAAGCTATGATATAAAAGGTGAACACCCACGAAGTCTGTTCCTTATCTTTAACAAAAGATACAGGAAAAACTATGTGGAAAAAAATGAAAAAGTGCCGTCAAACCTATTCTGGCGCTTTCCTCACTTAAGTGCCCACCTCCCATATATGCAACCAGATCCAGGTCCTTCCGGTAATTTTTTATTCTTTTGCCTTCTCAAGTGTCCATCTGCGTAGCGTGCCCAGCACCCGGAATATAAGCAATCTGAAACCATGCGTTGTACGCTCAATCAGAATTAAACAATGAGACTTTTCGTACTGGATGGCCGCCTAAGACAGGTTTTGCCGTATTCATATTATATAAATTCTGACTCGGCTTGTAACCTGAATGTAAATTATGAAAAAATGGAAGATATGATCTGTAATATTAGAAAAAGAGCACCTGCATGTGTAGAATGACAGATTATCAAATGCCACCACAAACACCCCATGCCAGTGTATATACCAAAACGCATTTAAAACCAGCTCAATCTTTACGAAACAACTCCTAAAATAAAATAAAGTACAATACATTAAATAAAAAGAATCCACGGTATACTTTGAAACATGAAAACTTGAATCAAACGTAGTATATGGTATATAACCAAGTTTCAAGCAGCATATATGTCAGCAAAATTATTTCAGCTCCCAGTCTGAAAATACAAGAATGAGGAAGAAAGATATTGGATACTATCAAATCTGTTCTGAACATACACAACCATAGACAACTTCCCCACCGCTTCTACTCATCGATAGTTAGCAATTTCTTTTCACGAGCAGCTGTCCAAGATAAGCATGAGTAATAAACACATGAAATATATTCTAATGCATTGACTGGGGACCCGGGACACCACCCTCCACCCTTCAAAATGCCAAAAAGTTGACATCCGAATGCAATACCAAACTACTTTTGATAAAAATTAACAAATTATGGACCTATGCGTATCCCTGCCTTTTTCACTGCCGCTCTTCCTCCTTCATACTTCTAACGGTTTTTCTCCACCACAGACAAGGTAGGAAGTATACGCCAACATCTGTGCCATAAGAGAGTGACTCGATAAGTCAATGCTTGACTTCTTTCACAATCCATGTCAAAAACAAATGTGTCTATAGTAATACTATATACTTTTAACGCCTCAGTGTGTTATGCTGCCGTTTCCAATACGAGTTTCTTTTAATTGGTCGGTTAAAATCTGTTCTTCACTCTTTTTTGTCCCTTATTCATACTGGATGGTGAATCACACTTGTTTATTCTCCATATATAACCATAGCTGCAAGAGACGCATACGTACATGTAATTTTTTTTTTTTTTTTTTTTTTTTTTTTTTTTTGTGTGTTTTTTTTGGTGTTGTTCTTCTTTCTCTTAGGAATACGCAACATGTCGAATGGATGAATTCTTATACTGTACCTGAATAAAAGCAGTTTAAAACATGTTTCCGTGTTTCATTCCAGTACGGATTTTTGCCGCGGCTACCCAGGTACCCGGATACCCGGGTCCCGGGTATGAAACACAATTTAATTGCGGGTCCCGGGAACCGACTTTTTCCCCTAAGTTAATACACTAATATATTCGTTTTCTCAAATTAAAGAGGCTTTAGAGAACGTGTTTTAACGCTTGAGCAGGTGTAAGTTACTGACGCCATATCTCGGATACATAATTTCAAGTCTCACATCAACACAGACCATCACAATTTCTTAATCAAACTTCTAGAAATGCTATCATTCTATCCCTTTCAAACCTCTTGCCATAATCATCGGTCAATATTTAACTACCCGGAATATTTCATAATAGGTTGAAAGTGGAAAAAGGGAAGTTTTCGTGTTTGTATTATTCCTTGTAAGCTTTACATTTTTCCAAGTATAATGAACTACAAATTTTGGTAATGCTCTATGGGATCCAGGTGTCACCCGCATCCCCATAGACAGATAGTATTTTGCCTTTATTTTTATGGCTATACTCAAAACAAAAAGGTGTTGGAGCAAATTTGATTTGGGTGGAATTGGAAATTTTATTCCAAAATGTCAAATTTTGTTAATATTTTGGGACTCGTTGCAACTGCAACTAACATTCAAATGACTGAGTTTAAATTTTTGGAATACTCCATTAACGTAGCAAGTAGCTTTTAAACTACCATTTGTAGTTGTAAAGATAACATGTTATGCACATCTTTGATTTCTTTCCGATACCTAAGTCAAAGGGGATTGCAATGGTAATTCACATTTTCCACTTCTCAAAAATTGTGAGCTAAATTCATTTCAAACTTGGTGGGAATGTAACTGGGGAGAGACTCTACTTTTTTCCAAATGGTCTTGCTCCAGTCATTTTTTGATGTTTATTATTTTTAACTTTAAAAGGGCTTATTGGTGTTATTTTATTTCATCTTATCTTATTTTATATTATAATCTTATCCTATTTCCTGCAAACTCTTTAAAATTCTCCTCCAAAACCACATGGTAAATTGCTTCAAATTATAGAGTAAGACTTCCGGGCACCACTAGAACGAAGTGGGACTTATTATGAGGTCAATGTAAAGGTCAGGTCAGGACGGGCTGTTTGCAGGTCACTTCTTTGTTCATTTTTGGCAAAACCTTAAAATATTTTTTTTTTCCGAAACCGTTGGGCCAATTTCTTGGGCATTGCAAAGAGACACATTTGGCTTCCCCTAGACCTTAATTTATCCAACAGGTTGCGTTGCACTATTGTCCAGTTATAATTGTTGTATGTCGTCACCATTTTCAACTACTTTCTCCAAATATTATGTTGGATTCTCCTCTCACCTTTGGGGAATATACTTGGACTCGATTTCCGCTATGTTTGTACACAACACGGTGCTGCTGATCATTTTCTGATTTGTAAAAAAATATGGAAATTAGAAACTTACGGTAAAAGTATGGAACATGTTGCTATTTTTACTTAGGGATAGCCAAACTAACGGTAAAAGTATGGAACATGTTGGTATTTTTACAAAGGGATAGCCACGAATCTGACATATTGGATTATACCTCGAAAATATCCTAAGCCCAATAAGCTCAAGGGTACCAAAAACTAATGGGAATATAATGGGGTTTCTTATAGTGTTGTTAATTTTGACCTATAGTGACATTTAAAGGTCAAATTGACAAATTGGCATATGTCTTGGTAATACTGGATCCGGTAACTTTCCATCTAAAATGGTGACTTCAGAACTGTGCGAATGAGGACTGCTAGCGCACACAGTGATGATGGTCTTAACGAAAGGAGACCTTGATATTATTCCGAAGGCCACAAGACCAGTTTATTCTGCTGTGCATATAAGGTCAGCAGCGCACGGAACAGTCGCAGTCCCCTCGTATCATTTAGTTGAGCATGAGTCAGCACAAGGCATTTTTTTGGGGCCATGTAACAAATGCCTCCGGCTGTGGCCAAGTAAGGAATTAAACTGACGTCAAAGGAAGTATTGTGTAAAAGAGGAAAGAATATCCATTTTAAACAGGTTTCAACACATGTCCAAGTTACTGAGGGCCGAACAAAAATATATGTGTGGTTCCGGTAACCCGACCTACCCCACTGAAAAGGCCCAAGTCCCGACCCTAAATGTGAGACATTAGATAATTAAAAAAATAAATTTCAAGTCACCCTTCCCTGATAAAAAAAAAATGCTCGACCCTGGTGGAAAGTTATTATGGAGAAAGTAGCCGTTGTGTGCCTTTTATTTTGCAGTCAAGTCAAATCAAACACGGCATTTTATTTCAACTCTTTTGGAACGGAGGGTTAACTTGATCCAGGGAAAGAGCATAGGCTGAGAATGGCATAGCTGCATAGCCATGGTTGTTCAGGGAAACAGCATAGCCCCATAGTCAAGGATAGATTTTGTTATAGACTTCCATTTTTGCGATTTATATTATGTTGGCCAATCTGCTATCGCACCTTTCCAAAATAAATACAAATAGGTTTGTGGCTGGCAGCACCTCCAATTGCATAATTTCGTGTAAACTTGGAGAGATGTGACACTCTCTTGCTGTCCTTTTGTAACGTTGCTACGGTTGCATTTTTTCCTTTTGAGTTTCTTAATTTTTTATTTCATCCGTATTTTGTCCTAGCTTAGATGGATGGTGACGTCACGACATGTAATAATTCCTGAAAAGTAGATTCGTACTGTAAGTAAAACCAATATGATGTTTTGTCATCAATATTGTCAAAAGTGCCCAACCCATCATTCCCTGGTGCAACTGACCAATAATCATTTAGATCATCATGGTTAACATTTTTGAAATTCCACCCTCCTGCCCTTCCCACACCTAAACTGGAAACTTTCCTCTCTCGCCTCGTTTAGACGGCAGGCTAGTCCTGCGGCACTGAACTCGACCCACATACAGCACCCCCTCACCGTGTATGTGGTCGTCTCACTCACCCCCTCTAGCTCTATCCTGCGCTCATCCTCCCCTCCTGTCCGTTCCCGCCCCAATTATACCTGTCTCCGTACTACCTGCCCCCCTCCTCTAAAGGACTTCCCGCATGTTGCATTCCCTCGTCCTGCACCCTGCTACTCTTTGACAATCCACGTCCCGACACACTATAGACTTGTTTTTGTTTATTTTCGTCGATGATACTATAATTCAAAATGGCGGCCCCCACACTCACTGACCTATTTTCGCTCGTTCAAACTTTCTGACTGAAACCTCCTAAAAATAGCCCGACTTTGCCACTAACACTTGACTTTCCCTGCGTTATCACTATATATTCATGAGACAAAATCCTTTCTAATTTGATCAAATTCTGTCTAAAAATGTCAAAATTCCACTAAATTTACACCAGCTCAGAAAACCAAACCTTCCCTCGCTAAATCTCGTCTCCGGGCATGCAGTGTGTGTGCGGCCGTCACGGCGTCACACTGTTTAAAATGCTATCCTGCTAACCGGAAGTTCAGTGATTGACAGACGGCCGGATTAAAGGAATCTTACGAAAAGCGATAAAAAATGATATGAATTAGTCTTTTAAGCCAGTTTGACGAATATAGTCTAATAGATTAGCCATTTCACTACTTGGTAGGTTGGTCACTTGGTTGTGGGGAATTTTCATTTACTCCCCTCAACCTCAAATCACTTTGGTATGTGAAGAATGTGGGTTGTTGTCAGACGTGACGTGTGCATGTAAAAAATGATTGATTTTGGGTAGATTTGGAACCTGAAAATATGAAAAACACGCATAGTCAGTTATTTTCGGGGCGTGGCATTATGGATTTGGTCATACATAGATAGGAAAGAGTGTTTGGGGGCCAGAATATGGGTCCAAGTTTCAGGGGGCGTGGCTTCATATTTTCGGGAGATTTTTAAATATTGTGTCAACATGTTGCAATTACTTCGATAAAATCTAAGAATTGTCATAGAGTATGTATGCATGTGCACTGTTTCAATAGCTCATCGTTATAACTTTGCCGTAAATTCTAGGAAACCCAATAAATTAAAAACTGATAATACAAATTCTGATTCACTGTGACCTATACATTGGTTAACGTGAATTATGTACCAAGTACAGATGAAATTTGATAAGCCAATCTTACAACTAAATTTTTGTCCCACTCCTTCGCTCTTAATTTGCACAATTGTAATCATTTGGGATAAGTAACAGACCGTATGCCTTTGTTCGTTCGCACCAGACTAAGCACGCTCAGACCAAGCGAATGATTGGCTTCGCGTCACCAGGAGCTGCAAAAAGTTCATTTGCGTGGTGCAGACTTTCATTCCAGCGTTAGTGATTCACTCACCGGGCCTTGCCTCTTCGGTTCCAGCTGACTGTATGCCACACTAGACTGCGTTTACGTGGGAACGCCTCCAAAGCTTTTTCGTTCACCAGGCTTGGCGAACTAATGGCTTCGATTGTCCACAGCCGCGCAAATGAAAAAAAAAATGCGATTGGCGCGAACAAATGAAGCGGTAAGGCCCCATTGAATGCGTGGCTTCAAAATGTATTTCGTTGATAGCTGGCACGTTATCGCCATGTGTTATTGCACAACAGACAGAGAGACAGACAGAGAGAGAGAGAATTAATGGCAGCAGAGACAGACTTGAAGCAACATTCCATTTGCAAAATACATTAGAAATGTACACTGGAATATTTTACCGAGAGCCAAATGTGTTCATCAGAGTAGAGGTTTCACAGTTTTGGTGCCAGATTTCCTTTCAAGCTAAAGATCATAAATAGCTATCGACCAGCTGGTGCCAATGTGGGCTGTTTAGAGGAAAGGCCCGCGGGTAATGCATCAACGTGCACTTGATGCCTCAATTCAGTGCAGGAAAGTCGTTGGTCGGCCACAACTGAGGAGATGGACCAAAGAGACAACAATTCCCGTCAAAATACAAGAGAGATTGAAACATATAGCTATGACAACTACTCGACAAGAAATCACAATGATCATGACATGGTAACTTTGGACATTGGTGGTAAACTTTTTACGACTTTTTTTAACACATTGAGGAGTAAACCTGGTACTAGGTTAGCAGGTTTAAAGGTTTCAGATGATAACTTTCGTGCCAAAACGAGGACATACTTCTTTGATCGAAATGGAGACATATTTTCTCATATCCTGGATTATTACCGCACGGATCAGCTGCATTTGCCAAGTAATTTATGTGGTCACGTGATTAAGGATGAACTGAAATTCTGGGGAATTAAGGAAGAAGAGGTTTCGCAATGTTGCTGGCGTGCTCTCAAAGAGCTAGAGGATGAAAAACAAACGCAAGAGATGCTGGAAACTTTATTTGAAGACAACAGGGAAAAGAAAAGAGGGCAAGTAGAACGTTCATGTAATACTAACACCTACCGACACCTCATCTGGCTGTTTCTTGAAGATCCTGGGAGTTCCCGTATTGCAAAGGTGAGTGTCTTTAAATAGTATACTGGACAATCAGATGTTGAGTTCCCAATCCAACCAAAACCCGATATGAATTAGACATTGTCTTTTATGCGGGTTTAATTGTGAGTATGCGAAGGCATAATATACATTTTGCTCGGGGAAGTGCCATATATATATATATATATATATATATATATATATATATATATATATATATATATATATATATATATATACACACACACACACACACACATATATATATATATATATATATATGTGTGTGTGTGTGTATATATATATATATATATATATATATATATATATATATATATATATAATATATATATATATATACATACATATCTGTTCACCAGCCTGTTAAGACTGCTGATTATTTGAGTTCTCTATCATTTAAGGTCTACTTGAGATAAATTCAAACACATTAAGTGTCCGTACAAACGTCAACAGACAAAAATACGAAACGCGACATTTATATCTCGTCAGATGAATAGCACACATTTTGCTCGGGGAAGTGCCATACATATTTGTAGAGCAAGTCCGCATTTTTTTCTTTGTTTTTTGTACGTTGCAAATTTCATTTTTGGTACTCTGCGCACCTATTGTTTATAATTTTTTTCTTAAGGTGGTGGCCTGGATATGCGCATGCACTATGAAATGTATTTGTAAAATGCTGAATGTGTTTGTTCCCATATGTTGGCATGCTAAACAACGTTTCATTCTGTTAAATGTAAAAGCATACACTTTCATATCTTGATGGCTTAAATTTTCCAGCATGATACATCTTCGCCCGTCACAGTAAATAAATAATTTAGATATGGTCGTTTGTCAAGTCTATGTACTGAGTTTTTTGCGTGGTCAAACTAAATGTATTTTAAGTCTGAACAGTTTTATCTTTCTTGTGAAGTTATCGAGATCTGTATCATGAGGGTTAATATTTCGGCTTTAGGATTCTCGGCTACATGCCTGTGCACAGTGCTGGTTAGATTCATTCGTACGATAGATAAAGCCTGAACTGAGTGCAAAAGAAGAGCATCAAGCCCTTACCAAGGTCCCCTGCGCTAACGCACACCTACTTGGCAGATGTTCAGTCCAATAATGTGCTTCTTTCCTATAGTTTTCGTTCAAACATTGACCCTTTGCTGAGTTAATTCACACAAATAGGTAACGTCCATGTTTCCATGCAGAAACGATTTAATAAAATTGAATGTTTGATATAAGTGTGTGCTTTGTTGTCACAAAGTTTCGCCCTTGAAAGTTTCAACTGCATATTACTCACACACAGCGACCACTGACAATCGAGTAAGAGTTCTCATTATATGTAGCAGAGATGGTACCCGATGTTTAAATCCCTTACAGGCTAAATTACACGGTTTAATTGGTTGTAACAAGCTGTAACTGGTTGTGACTGACGTGACGAGTTGCAGCTGAAACGAAAAAATCTGACTGGCACGCCGAATTTCTTTTTTCTTTTTTCTTTTTTTTTTCTGCGTGTTGTTAACATTGTTTTATCTAGTTTTCATGATGGAGTTATTTATTGTCTGCCAGACGTACTTTTGAGGTTTATTCTGGATGGCCTGGACTGGCAATTATGTGTATTTTTGACAACGGAAGTGTAGTTTTTCATTCTGCCACCAAGGGCTACCACAACAAAGTACAACATAGTTTAGAGGGTGCAGACATTGACTCATTAGCGACCAATGTGTCCAGTTTACCCTACACGGAAAACGTTTATGTTATATCCAGTACGAAAAAACTTGAGCGCTTTTGGGAGAGTCCCTTTGGTGTACCCTCTCCTTCGCCAAAAGTAAGGATCGATTAGCTATGTTGAAAACTCTGTGAAGGTAGGTAGTGGTGCTCGTGCTGTGGGACATTGTGTAGAATCATAAATTAGCTGTAGGTTTTGAAGTTTGCAAACTAACTGAACGAGTTCAAAATCTTGAAACCACTGCGCCGCTAAAAAGACACAATCATGTAACAGAAGTGGGTGATCCCCAAGGTAAAATCAGTGATTTTGAGGAGAAAGGTTTGAAATGAAGAGGTTGCTAGCAACGAAAAGGAAGAGTACAATCGAAGGAATAGTTTGAGAATGTTGATTAAAGGTCCCCAAACTGTAAATGAAAATGCAGATGGGTTGGCCCTCAAGCATGTAAAACGCTGGGAATGTATATTAAGCCACACTTTAGCTCGCACGCATTGAGTAGGGGAAAAACTGTGCAGATACTTTCCTTTCTGAAGGGTTGAGTATAAAGCGAGCCCTCATCATGTACCGAGCCCGGCATTTCAGAGATCCACTCTTGTTGGTCCGCGGATGGGCGTTTATCTGTTCGATTTATAACAAATGATGGACCAAGAGGGCTACTCCTTGGATGAATAGACTCTTCGGTCTCTGGACGTGTCATACACATTCATGAGGTAGAAGGTGACCTTGCATCAGACACTGGTTGTCAAACAGTTGATGCTAACTCATGACCATAAATACTATATTGACATTGTCAATCTGTCATAAAATACTTCCACAAATATCTTGGTATGTTTGATATTTGTTTTCGTTTCAGGGTTTGGATTCGGAATTCTTTATGTACTGCTATACTTATTTCTAGGAACACCAAACGTTTAAATGCTTATAAATTGATTTTGTGTTGTCCAGAATCATGAATAATGTAATTTGTCGTATGTCTACCATGTCAGCTTGTGCTAATTGCTCTTCGCATATAGTTTTCGTTTCTTGTTGTTAACGTTCCTTGTCCCATTTTTGGTGTCCGAACAAGTGATGAGATGGGATTTTTTTGCCCTTTGACCTCCCCAAATATTTAAGTCATTTTGATGCAAGTACTGAAACAAAAAAAATGCTCAATTATCAGATCATTGGGTAATAGACCAGAGCAGTACAGTTGAATCTCCCTATCAAGACCACCAAAGGGACTGACCAATGTGGTCTTGATAGAGGAATGGTCTGAATTGGGGTAAAATTTAAGGATAAACTAACATGGGTCTGTAAATTGGTGATCGTAACACACAGAAATTGTCTCTTTATGGAGGCGGCATTAATTGGAGATTCTACTGTATAGGGCAACAAGTGTCTGTAGAAATACATTTTCATTAACATCCTCAAACAGTTTTTTGTTATCTTGTTTTACCTGACCACGGCAGCTCCACTGGAAATCTTAAAACCACTGCGCATGTCAGTATATTGTATGTTGGGTGTTAATTGTTGCTCTTGATGTGCTCCCCGCCCGCGTCCACAATCCTCTGGTATCGTCAAGTTTTTAAACATATTCATATTGAACATGATTACGTTTGATGATTCCACAGTCAACATTTATAAACTTCATGAATTGTATGATGTGGCACGGTCTAACGAAAATCATTATTGTTCGAAAATAAGCCTTTTCCTTACTCCGCCACTGGTCAACGTTTTCCATAATAATATTTGTCACGCCCAGCTACTTCTGGGTCATTGAAGTTTTACGTGCTGTTTGTTAAAACTCAGTAGATAATATCTGACCCAACATGCCATTGAGGACGTGTACAGACTGATCGAGGTCAGAGGTGATCATACACAGCGAGTGACCTTTCCCCATTCATCTTGTTAAGTAACCAGAGCCAGCCGAGCCACAGACTGATCGAGGTCAGAGGTCATTCAACACAGGAAGTATCTTTTCTCTGTCAAACTTGTGAAGTTACCTGGGAACCAAAATCAAGTTTCATAAATATCTTATAAGGGTATAGCCAATAGATGATGACAAACACTAATAAACGTCACCATTACCAATTTATTTCAATGCTTTATATTTTACCTCCGCACATTTTTATGTTAATTGGGTGGATTTTGTACTGAATGGCTTCTGACCTTATTAGAGCAATGCACCTCACTGAGCATCCTCCGCTGAGGTCACTATTTGGGTTGTTGCTTAAAGAGATAATATTGTAACACCAGGCTTAAGTCCAATTTATTGATAAATCTTAATGGGCAATATTTTGTCAACATTTTACTGTAAAGCAGTCATGATCTAATTGTCACATCCAATGGACAAATGTTCATATCTGAGCAAAGATATATGTGTGGATCTCAGCGATATGTATTTCAAATTCTGGTGTTATAATTAATATAATTAATTAGAGGTCACTGCATCATATGTACCGGCTTTTCTTTGATTTGTACTGTCGCTCTATAGAGGGCGGGGAAGGGGTTTCCCGTACTGGCGAACTGGGGCTTTTTATTTACCGTATTGCCGTACTGGAAGCCCTCTTATTTTACGTACTTCGTACTATCCAAAATTTTGAAAGATTTTTATTTTCCGTACTGCGTACTCTAGAAAAATAATTACCTGTACCAGCGTACTGAACCCCCCCCCTTACCCCCTTTTCTATACATAAACCATTTTCCGTTTCACGCTGATGACACCACCCTATCAACAAAACTTAATTTCTTGACTCGAAATAATTCTATTAACGACAAATTGAGAAAACTAGATGACTGGCTGAATGTAAACGAAGTGTCTTTATATTAAAACTCAAAGTAAATATTAGTCCTCTATTATGGAAAGAAAATAAACTGACCAGATATTTCCATGGATGACATTTGTATTGAAGCAGTTGACAGTTTTAACTTTTCTGTATTATTCTTCTTGATCATAATATTAATCGGACATATCATTTAACAAAAATTTCCCAAGTAGTTGAAATTCTAGATCATCTCAAACGTTGTTTGTCCACTCATACAAAGTTCATCATCTACAACTGTTTAATACTCCCACATATTAACACTGTAGTTTCAAATTTCAAACTCAATGGGATAGAAAAATTGCGAAAGAAAGCTCCATTACACATTCTATGTGGGTAATATAATGCACACACCAACCCACTCTTTAAAGGGTTAAAATTACTGAATGTAAAAGATATTTTCCTGCAAATGAAGCTAAAACTCTACCATAAATTCACAAATAGAAATCTTCCAAGCAAACATTTGTCACTTCCATTTATATCAAGGGAAGACATGTATAGTTATGGTGCTAGAGATAGTTATAAACTCTTCGTGAATAGAGTCAACCCACTGGTAGGTCAAAAAAAGTTTGACATTTTATTATCATGTAGCTGTGAAGAAAACACATAGACCGGTACTTTTATTGCATGTATGTATATATTGTTCTGACACTTACTACAAATGAAATAAATTCCCAGTTGTATATTCACGCCGCATAGCTTCCAGGTACATGTAGGATTGTCTTTCTTCACCGCTGCATGGGCCTCACTTGGCCTGCCATCAATCACTCCGCGCAGCAACTAAAAAAATTGAAGTGCAGTATCAGAAAAGTGAAATATATCTAGAACTTAAGCCTCATTAATTTATTTTAATAGATATTTTCACATATATCTTGCCAAACCGAATTTAGAATTTCAAATGCAGATATATTGACTTTATTAACTCTTTAACTTCCTATTTTAAGCTAAAGGTTATAGTGATTTTTTCATTCTGCAACAAGGTACAAATTACTACATACGAATGTTTGCATATCTTGCCACACAAATTCATTTAACATATCACAGGGCACACATTAGATACTTGGAAATAAACTCGAAAATACTGTATACAACCACAATACTCCCACCTCTCTGGTGCTACAAATAATGTCATATTGTAGGCACGTTTTATATCTTACCACAGCTAACCATAGCAGAATTAATGCACTAAACACAAAATAATGGGCAGGCAGTGTGAGGAAGTCCCACGCGGACCAGCTCCACCGAACCCCAGCTGTACTCCCAGCCACGGAAGAAGCACAGATCACCACACCGTCAGAGAGGCGACTGTAACTGGGAGCCCGTGTGAGTTTCTCCCCCGTAAGTCAGTTACTGACTCCAATATATGATAACTAGTCTACCATAATTAACTAATCTCTATACATTTTTCCATTACTTGTTATGTTTCTTCAATTAATCATTTTTAATGCTATACTGTATTCTATTGATTTGATTTCTTGCTCTTTGAATAAATGATATTTTGCAATCAGAAATATGAAAAACCCAGGGTTGCATTCCATCTACTTCAAAGTACACGAAGTAAAATATCTGCTTTCGAAAAACATATGAGTACTCAATTTGTCTTTTATCCAGTAGACCCTTTAAAGATCCAAAGGGGCAGCACTTGAGGACGATCATTTGCAAAATTTTTACTTATTTGCATAATAACAAATCCCTTTGAAGTTTTGGATAATCAATAAGCCAATTTTATGTAAATTAACACCCTCAACTGCTGCCATTTTGGGTCCTAAACTGATCTATTAAACACCGATATCCAAAAATTGGTGAGTTATATGACAGTCATAAAAGTAGTGTATCAATGTTTATTCTTTTTCTTTACACAATGTACAAATTGCACTCTTCTTTTATTCCTCATTAAACAGTACTGAATTTGTAAATGTTAGTCTGTGTAAAAACTTGTACTGCAAAGCTCTCAACTTAGCTGATAGGGCGCATGTGTATATTTGACTGAAGCAACACTGCAAATACTCTTCCTTTATTATCTTATCTAAGTCTTCTTTCCACTTAGACATTAAAACATTTGTTGGAGGCATAAGAATCGGTTCAATCAAAGCAAAGGCAAACATTTTGAAGTTTGTTCAGCTTTCATCATTCTTTTTTACAGAATACTTGGTTCAAACATATTTTATTCCATGAAAAAACAATTGGCCGACAGGCGCACAAGCTTATATTAGGGCCTGTTCTACATATATGACAATACAAACGATGAAATTTCGAAACACCATTGCAGAGATAGATTGGACAAACAGGACCACAAATGATGAATAAAGGTAAAAGAAATTGGCATGTGAGCTTCCTACACGAACACCATAATGCCTAATTCAGTGGTTTACTAGCCGTGTTACATATACCACTCATCATTTAAACCTTCCAGTATCCTTAATATAATTATGAGCTGCTTCAAAAATTTCTATGTTTTGAATCTTTGTATTTCTTTCCATACAAAATAATAAAGTACGAAGATTAAAATTCCCCAAAAGTATTATTTTCGAATGTAGTTCGCTTCTCAACACAGTGTATTTGCTACATTTAAAAAAGAAACGGTAGCTATTTTCAGTCCTGGCTCCAACCGAGCAAGCTGGTGATTCGATAACACCAATTTTGAAGAGATCACTGTTCAGCTGGATGCATTCCATTCTCTTCCTAGCATGAATGACAGCAATTTTCCTTTCACCAGTATAATACAATTCATTATTTTGGGGTCTAGTTCTATAAAGTTCTCTTTTTACGTCATCTAAGTGTTCGATGTTCCTGAAAGATCGGGGTAACAGATTCCATTCACGGACAGTTGATGGAAAAACGATTTGTAAAAATTATCTCTATCAACTTGAAAGGTACGTAGCTGATTGTTGCGTGGTGAAACCGTACCAGGTAACACATTGGTTAGGTATTCAAGAGAGAGTCCTTTCACTATTTTAAACATAAGTGCTAATTTGTGTTTCTTCTCCGTTCAGCTAAAGTTCCCCAACCTGTTTTAGCATAAATGTTTCTAAGGTTAGTGTGAGCAAGTGCTCCTGTTATAATTCGAGGTGCATCCAGCTGAACAGTTTCTAACTTCTTTTTGTCTGCGTCAGTACATCCATCCTGGACCACACAACCATACTCTAAACCGAGGAAGAATAAATGAAAAGTACAAGGATTCTAAAGCTCGCCTGCTTAGCTTGTACTGAAAACGTTTCAGAATACCTAATAATTTTCGTTATTTTGCCTCGATGTGATCAATGTGTATTGACCAGGAAAGATCTGAGGAGACACATAGACCTAGATTTTTGTGGATATTTATAATTTCAAGAATGTTATGGTTAAATGTTAGGCTTGGATGGTCTCCAGTATTAGCTTTCCTACTAACTGTCCGTGCTTTGGTCCTATTAGGATTGCATTATACAAGCCGCTGGTTGGACCATTGAGTGACCGACTCGAGATCTTTGTTAAGCGTTTCAGCTGCATTGTTAATATCGTTAATTGTAATGTACAATGTCGTATCGTCAGCAAAAATACGGATTTCTGATTTAATTATTTAAACAGTATCATTCACATACAAACGAAATAACAAGGGCTCCAAAACTGAGCCTTGTGGGACGCCTGCTCTGATCTTACCCCAAGTCGATACCTGGCCCTGAATGACCACTCTTTTGGTCCGTGCATGATGGTAGTCCTCCATCGACTGGAGTAAAGACCCTCTAAGTCCTGCAATCATTAGTTTGTTAATTAGACCTGGGTGATATACTTTATCGAAGGCTTTGATCATATCACAAAATACCACCCGCACTTCTTTCTGATGGTCAACAGCTTTTGAAAATTCATGATAGAGGTAGACTAACTGGTTAACAGTTCCATCTCCCGGAATAAATCCTGACTGTTTGTCAGATAGCACACAGTTATCGCGGATAAAATTGAATACGTTATTAAAACAGCACATTCGAAGACCTTTCCAACACAACTAAGAAGTGAGATAGGCCAATAATTGCCACATAATTCAGGTGCATCGCCTTTTAGGATTGGTGTAACAGAATACTTATATGTTTCAAAATTCACTGACCAACTATCCTGTATTTTAGTCTTCCAACTTCTTAGTATTGCTGCTACTATACTTTGATATTTCAGATAAGTTGTTCTTACATTTGGATGCTGAAGACAGAACATCTGATATGACAAAAAAATGGCTTTCCACATTGAGTAAATCAAGCACTGTGTTAATACCTTCTTGCCCCCAATGGTCATAATAGACTGGTTTGTTTTCGATTCAGATCCATGGATTATACCGTAATTGTTGATGTACAATATCTTTCAGGTTTTTTTTTGTTTTGTTTTGTTTTGTTTTGTTTTGTTTTTTGTTTTTTGTTTTTTTCTTTTGTTTTTGGGGGTTGGTTTTTTGGTTTTTTGGTTTGTTTTTTTGGGGGGGTTCTTTTTTGTTTTTTTTTATCCAAATAACTAACACAACACCATAGTATTATAACCTCCTTCTAACAATACTATATAACTTTTTGAAAAAAAAAAGGAACCAACATCATAATAGCTAATAGTACATCGTCATATAATTCCATAACTAGGCAATTGTTGAGCAATAAATTAATTCCGTTTTCCAACATTTTCTTCACAGAGAAGTTTTTTATAATTGTCTGATGAATATAGTTTGTTATTATGAAGGTCATGTCAGGTTGGCTCAAAGTGTTTAATGTACTCTTTCTCTGTCTCTCTTTTGTATAAATAATTAACATCTAAATCAACTGACTGACAAGTTGAACTACGTCTTATTATAAATGAAAAAATTTAAAACTGTTACAGGAAAACAGTTATACTTACAGCTACCTTTAGGAACATTTCAATCTTGAACATTTAAATGTCCTTTCAAAAATACTTTTGGAAACCAACTTGAAATGTGACTGCTATCCTTACAAATTTTGACTATTGTAATGCATTTTTGACTACGTTTTAATGATTTGAAGCCTAATGTCACTTGCTTCTGGCTGATGTTTAACATTTGAACCAATGTACTTACTATATTTGGAAATTCAAACACTTTCCTTTTTGAAATACTCTTAGTTTATCTCCTTTAAAACAACATCATATCTTTAACTACATGCCTAAAACACATCGAATTATATAATCATGTTGTTTAGATTCTTATTGATGGTCATTTTAGGCCTAGAGGGCTTTTCTGATGGATTGATGTTGGTGTTGGTGTCAGTGTGTGGACTTATATAGATGATGATCATTGTTGAGATGGTGGTTGCAAGTAGTACCTTTTTAAATACTGAATTTTATAGACATTTTCAACAAGTTAAGAACCTCCGCTTACAAATTCTTTGATGTGATGCAAATTTTGGTCCCTTTTCATAAATTGTATGGTCCTGTATGTGCATGAATGATACAACTGTTCAAGCCAATTTACTGAAATAGGCCTATAATTTCAAACAAAACTTTTTGCATTCTGTCATGTGAAAACTAGATAAGGTTTTTTTTCCCCCCTATGGACCTTTGCACTTACGTTTTGGTCTCTTTTGGGTAAATACGAACTATATATGTTTCAGCTATACATACCAAGGAACATTGCCTTTGGTCGGAATTGACTTGGATTTGTTTCATTAGGACTACGGTTTGGATATGGTAATCACACTGTCTAATTTCAATCCAACCTAGTTTAAATGCTTGATTCTGGGAGTTAATGTGAATCATTTTTAGACCAGCTTGCTCATATGAGCCTTTAACAGTATCACGTTTTATTTTATTTCTGCCTGTTAAAAAAACTATCTTTTTCAGATTTAAAACTTGGATTTGAAACAACTGCTATAAACTAGCCGTGACAAAGCAAAAGTTTTTAATGTGGTCATTTTGCCGTACAATGAATAATTTCGTTATGACATATAGTCAACTGATTTTTTATCTTTTGTACAAATGCAAATTCACAAATTAAACTGCCGTCAAAGGATGTAATGTGTGAAATTCGAAGGAACATCCATTTTAAACATGTTTCAACAAACGTCCAAGTTACCTAAGACATAACAAAAATATGTGTGTGGTTCCGGTAACCCGACCGCCCCTACCGAGAAGGCCCGACCCTAAATAAATTTTATAACACTTTTCTCCAATTCATTTTTTATTTCAAGTCGGTTTTCAGAAACATACAACATTAGCACAAATGCTATTTTCACCGACATGCATATTTAAAAACAGATTATAAAAAAGAACAAGATACTTCAATTAGATAATTTAAAGAACCAAAAACAATAAAATAGACTTAGGACAGGTAAGGAAGAATTTTCAAATCCGATAAAATCATAATGAAACCCCAAAAAAGCCATTATGGCACCAGTTTAGCGATACATTAAAAATTGGTTCAGTTGCATCATGCAGTATTAAAAGTCAGAAGTATCACGCTTGCAAACAGTCTGTTACACTTGATCTGTGCACAGATAGCAACCACATTTTAGCCAAGTCCAAGTTTTTATGGGTTTTTAAAATTCGTTGATTGTGTGCAGAGCCTTCCATTTGTTTCGAAAAAATCGTTCCACAACTTCGGAATTAGAACTTTGAGTGAGTGTCTGCCATATTTCGCTGCCTTATACCTAGGAATCTTGTGGTTTAAGAGCTGTCGTGAGCTCTATCCAATACTTCTGTTCTTTTAATAGAGCGTTAAGAAATTTCGGTGCCTTGTTATGCTGTATTTTGTACACCTCTTTAATAATGAATCTCAATCTGTCCACCTTTAATGTGGGCAGTTTGACAATTTCTAATAATTGTTCATAATGTGAGTGCTTGTCATTAACTGCATATCTGAATGAACGCTGCATGATTGCTTCCATTTTATTGGTGTTTACGTGTGAACAAAAATGATAAATTACAGAACAATGCTTGAAGTTAGGTAGTATGGAGGTTTTGACTATCGTTAATTTGGCAGTTTTGTCAAGAATACGTTTTAATCTCATTACTACATTCATCTGGCAGAAATAAAAAAACAAATCAAGCCACCCCTCCCCAATAAAAATTGATCGACCCTGAAAGATTTAACCGAGAAAGTGGCTGTCGTGTGACGCTATTTTGCGGTAAAGTCAACTCAAATACCCCAATTTATTTCAACTTGTCTCGGGGTTAACTTGGCCTGGAGAAACACTGCATAGCCACGCTTGATCGGTGAAACAGCATACCTGCATAACTGCATAGCCACGGTTGTTTGGTGATCGTTATCGTAATATTTCGACAAGGTTCCAGGTGTCTGTTCTCCGAGTTACCACGGCAAACGGTCGTTTAATCATTTTTAAAACCTGACTTTCAACCTTAACTTTAATCTCGGTTATGTTTGAAGCAGTTTTCATCGTTAGTTACGTATCCAAATGCGACACAATACCCTGGCAAGTCATTTACGATGAGCACCATTTTGAACATTGCGCAATGTATTGTGGGACAGACACACAAAATTACATTTGATTTGCACATCAAACCGAATCGCGGCCAGGTGTTTTAGCACTGTTTGCAATGTGCATGGATGAAAATGAATGAGATGGACTGAACATAATGAAATGTTTCCAAGTTTGCACATGATTGTATTTGATCTCAAAATGCTTGGCACGTGGCCTTACACTATTTGTTGACAATTGTTGTTTGTTCATGGTCCAGCTTGCAAATATTATCCTGGCAAGGACTGGTAGATAGTAAGAGGCCCAATAAATAGTATACACCGCAAAACAGAAAATATCATATCAGTATTGATGCTCGGAAATATTTGCAAAATATATACTTTTGGTTTCGTATATTATATACCCCCCCCCCCCAAGATCGTCTCAGTACTATCCTCATTTACAAACCATTGGGTGCAGAATGAACAATTTTCAAAATGGCAGCCAAGACAGTGTGGGTTAGTCACGATTGGAGGTAGTATCCAAACTTTATGTGTGATTAGTGTTTAGATTATGCTGATTTGTCGAATGAATGTAATGTACAATATAGAATGAGACTTTTCCATTGTAAACATTACCTTAAAAAGGAAAATACTATGTTACAAGTTACCAGCTGTGGGTGGCGCGTGGCCCCAGAATAGGAATATTATATTAGACACTGAAGAAAGAAAGAAAGAAAGAAAGAAAGAAAGAAAGAAAGAAAGAAAGAAAGAAAGAAAGAAAGAAAGAAAGAAAGAAAGAAAGAAAGAAAGAAAGAAAGAAAGAAAGAAAGAAAGAAAGAAAGAAAGAAAGAAAGAAAGAAAGAAAGAAAGAAAGAAAGAAAGAAAGAAAGAAAACCATAGTACGCTTTGTGCAAAAAAAGATTGCTAATGAAATGACAGCCAGGAGTTAAAACTACGTGTTATGTACTTCTATGTTTTTATGAGAAAGGTCTGGTTGAGTAGGGAAGCATCTATTCTCGCAAGTACGGCATTGGAATCACAATACGACACTGGATGTATTACTTCTGGCACATTTTATCAATCAGAAAGAAATGTTGGATTATATATTACTGGTGACGTAAAAAAAACAAACGAATGTTTATGTTCTGGCTAAAATGCGGATGTTGTAATCGAGATTTTCTCGTGGCAAAGTGTGTTATTTAAGTGGGTGGTCGTTGGATTGCTTTCGTGCGTGCTTTGTTCACTTCCGATATTTTGCTTTTTCTATATTTTGTTCAGATGTCCATGACTAGACCTCTGCGAGTTGGATCGCTTGAAAATCGTGCTTATAACTCTCAGATTTAAATGAGTAAATAACAAATACAAGTTACATTTTGCAAAATAATAATACGTCTTACAAGCTTTGCTTGTGTGTCGTTTGCAATGGTTGCGTTCTATTTATAGCAAGTCACTTTGTAAACCTTTTGCCCGCTTATCTCCACAACAGTTCTATTCCTATGATTTATTATTATTTTAGATTCCATGGTCATCAGAATCAGCGTGCGTAGTCTTTATCAATAATTCAAGAGTTGGTTCAGATCAAGATATATATTTTCGGAGTGCATTCGGTGCGATGCTCTCTGACCTGCCAAGACAAACTCTTGCTTTCATCACAAACTAGCGCAGAAAAGGTTAACTATCAAGATAAATAGCCTGCTGTTCCACTACAGTTTGAGACGCTAGTTGCTTTGCCGCCATTTGTCTTTACAAAGGAATGCAAATTATAGTGGATCGTCATATCATTGATGATATCCCTGTCAGTTGAAGGAAAACTTGGCAAGCTTATTTGTTATAGATGGCTGCGCCTTACGTAAGTAAAGTCAGGTAAAAGATTTTAGTTCAGGCCAACGGTCCATGTTTAAAATATATACAGAGTGCGATGTGAATAAATAAGATACGCAGGTCTGAGAGTCTGCAGCCAGCCCATGAGCACAAACAGGGTTTGCCGATGAAGACAGGCCGACTAAGATAAATCCCGTCTACATCCGGGCACCCATCCGAACCCAATAAAGGGCTTTTGTCCACACCTGCCACGAAGCTAATACCCCTTTAATATCAGACGCACACGAACATCTGAGCAAGGGATTACCACTGTATTCTGTCCTCAACCGAAAACTATATATATGCTATACATGTATGCTGTTCAGTTCAGGATATGAAAGGACGTGTTGACTAATTAAACACAGCGCTATCTTAGCAATGCCTTGAAACTCCCATCAAGGAGCGAAAAGCATTATTGTACAACATCTTGAGTTTTTTACTTGTGCTCTTTAGTAATTAATCGATAGCTGTGAAGTATACAAAGAAGTGTTACAAACTTGGAAAAATTTATTCATTTTCTGCTCATGTGTTGCATGCATAATAACGACGTATCAGCATGTTTGTTCTTGCACACAAGGAACAAGACTGTCTAGAAATATCACCTGAAAAGACAGGGACCAAAATATGCCCCAAAGGCCTAAATTTGTCGAAAAAAACTCTAACTTATTTCCACAAATGTACACTGCTGGCTCACAATTTTGATGCCATCTATGTAGCTTAAAAACATACGTTTAGTCTTGCGGTTATTGCAAATAATATGTCACGTTGCTCCGCATATACGTCACAGATATTCAAAGGTTTATGATGTCCCTTTATAGATGGCATAAGAAGACAAGAGCATCAGCGTAACTCAAGTAGTTGACAAATTTATCCCCTTAATATTGCATCCTATGCTAATATTTCTAAGCTGCAAATTCAAGTCATCCACATATGAATTAAAGAGGTACGGTGAAATGCGCCCACATTGTTGCACAACTTTGCAGAGTGTGAACCAGTTTGATGTAACTGCCCACCAGCGTACACAAAACTGCTGTGATGATGATGATGATGATGATGATGATGATGATGATGATGATGATGATGATGATGATGATGATGATGATGATAACATTCCGCTAATTTGCCGTGGCCCAGTATCATATCTGATACACGTGGCCGACAAAAAAGCTCTGAGACTCAGGCATTTCCCGTGTCATGTCCACGCAGTCATGGGAGCCCTGATAAGGGCTAGCACCTTTCCGTTACCTTCCCAAATCAATGACACTCGCTCTTCTCCTAAGCTCCGAACTTCCTCCTCTAAGCCCCTTACAGTTATGATCTTCATTCTGTCATTTCCTGAGCATATTTCCCCCTTCTCTCTATATGCATAACACCATCCCAACCACTGGTCTACCGTCTCATCTGCCGCCTGGGAAACAAACTCTACACTGACCATGGCTACCCGTAGTCCATTTCTGTCTTCTCTTTTCTAAATTGATAACTGCTGCCCTACTCTGAAACAAGAGTTTGAATCTCTTCACTCCATTCCAAGCATGAACTTATCTTGGGCTTCTCTGAAACCTTATAGGCCTTTAGTGTGCTTTTTGCTGTGACCCTTTTTCCAGTCTTTGTTCTGACCTTCTCCCCCCCACCTTTCCTACATATGTTTTCCAATCCTCAACCTCATCACGACCTTTGATCAATTCATATCTTTCTGCTAACTTATCTATGGCTTTGACTAATTTTGTCTGTTTTTAACAGCTTTATCATATATTTTCCTGCACCACCTGTCCTCTCTTACTGATTGTAAATATCTCCAGTAGGTCAACTTTGCTTTGGCAATTTATCTGTTATGGCAGTCTGTCCTAACTCCCTTTAACTTGCTTCTGTTGCTGTACAAGGTGGTGCTCCCAGAACCTGTTTTCCCATTTCATTCTGTGCTTTTTTCATACCCTCGACATGCCCCCTCGTTTACTGCGTTAACATCTACTGAATTAATATCTTTATTCGTCGACTAAAAGACACAATGATACACAAGATATGTCAATGGCATATGTACAGATGAACCAAAATGAAGAAGAAGAAGAAGAAGAAGAAGAAGAAGAAGAAGAAGAAGAAGAAGAAGAAGAAGAAGAAGAAGAAGAAGAAGAAGAAGAAGAAGAAGAAGAAGAAGAAGAAGAAGAAGAAGAAGAAGAAGAAGAAGAAGAAGAAGCACAATGAGTCATAGCAACAATCTCTTCTTCTGACAAAATACACTCGCCAAAACCATCACGAACGCCTACAAATTGTTTTAAAATATTTGCATGGGTCTTGGTGATTTGGTCGAGTGATCGAGACCATTCACTTTTAACCTTGTGAACCTTTAACGTCGTAAACATACTGTATCTTGACTGCATAAATGCCAAAGCACTCTAGCTGTGATTGTCCTATTAAAACTATTCATTGCTGTAGCTTTTATCATTCCCTTGGTACGGTTCTCCGTCTGTTTTATCCTTTCAATATGCAGCGATATGGTACCTGAACAAACCTTTACCTGTTGTTTTTATCTTTACGCCAGGATACTCATATTACACTTCTCCAATTTCAAACAGCTGCTCTCTATCCTCTGGAATTTGGAATTTCCGAAGTCTCCTTTTTCTATTGTCATCTGTTGTTTTTCCTAGTGTCATTACTTGGCTCTTATTTTGGCTAAATTCGAAGCTCCATTTATCCCCTACAATGTTTAACCTATCTTGTAATTCCCATATTACAACCTGGCAGCTGCTCACCTATGCCTTCAATATATAGAGCGAATAAAATCGGGGATACCAGACACCCCTGTTTGAGGCCTATGTTCATCTGTGCATTTTCCCCTGCTACATTTCCAAGTGAAATGGTGCATTCTACATTCTCGTACAGTCTTTCACTATTTCCCAAAAATTGCCACCGAATCCTAACTTAAAAAGCTTTTTTCATAGAGTATCTCTCCATAACTTATCATATGCCTTTTTCACATCTAAAAAGTCCATGAAAGTTTTCCTCTGCTTCTGCTCTGCTAATTCCAAAACCTGGGTCAGCGTAAATATATGATAGCCTACCCGTCTTCCTGGTCTAAAACCATTCTCAATTTCTTCCAGAATTCCAAGTCTTTCAACTATTCTGCTCAGTCTCCGGTACATTACCCGACTAAATATCTCAGTACCAAGAACCAAAACATCAATAATCTTACAATACATGGTACCTGGTTCCAAGAGTTTATACAGAAGTGCCCAATTATTTGCTCAATCAAACGCTTATTGGCATCAATGAAGACTAAAGATTGGACTACCGTGAGTCATATAATGTGTGATGGTTTCTTTTAAAGTAAAAACACACATGTCTGTACCGTGTTTGCCTTGTAGTAATGCTAGTTTCTACTCAATATGAATTTTGCCAGGGTTATCATTGAACGTATCAAAATTCTCTAAATTACACACAGGCAGATGATGTTTACAAATTTGTTCAATTTGTATCCTCCATAATACTACAACACCTCCAAAAGGTCTACCACTCTGAATACCAGCACTGGTGTCGATAGCAGTCAATCAACGGGCTTAAATTTTTTTCTGAGCATTAACCAGAAGGGGGCGCCCATCCTTGTTTAACCAGTGCACTTGTTATACAAAAATGTCGCAATCATTGCAACGTTCCCTTACCGTCTCAATCGAACCGCTAACTGACTTGCAGTTAAAGCTTACCATGTTTATTTTGACATCACTGTAACAGTGACAAGTATATTCTTCCGTGTTCTGGTATAAAACCAACATCATCCGTGCTGTGGTCATCACCAGCACTAACACCGATTTGACCTAAATTAGGAATTTATTTCCTGGCAAGAGGTTCATTAAGTCATTTTACCCCTCTGTTTATGGATTTGGCACTACTTTGACTTCAGTGAATTTGGTGCCTCATGGGGGGGGGGGCAGGGGGGTCTTGACATACTAAATCTCTTATTGTACATTGCAACTCGTTAACAGTGGTATAAATATTATGTGCGACTTGTGCCACTTCGGTAGTTTTAATATTCAAATGATCTACTTTGTTGTACTTAAATCTGTAAAGTTGCAGAGGATGTGGAATGTATCACTGCAGATATTAACCGTGTGTCTTTTCACAAGAAGAGTGAGTTTTTAATCTCTTGCTGAAGCGCGGTGTTTGATTGCAAAATTGTCCAGTTCATGGAATGGCAAGCATACAGCATGGAATTTTTTTTTTTTTTTTTTTTTTTTTTTTTTTTTTTTGTAGGCTAGTTTGTGTGGACGTGTACTTTGTATATGACGATAGATTCAACAAGAGTTTATTAATAATAAATTTAATTTATCACTTTGTAATGGCAAATGTGAATGGTAGTCACCTGCGGAGCAAGGTATACTAATAACTTTTAAGTTCTTGGCAGATCAGTGAAGTGAAGGGGGAAGTGTTGACTGACAAGCTCATTTTGACAGGTCAGTGAAGTGAAGGATAAAGTGTTGACTAACAAGCTTTTTTTTTCGTTTGTTTGTTTGTTTTTGTTGTTGTTGTTGTTTTTTTTGGGGGGGGGGTTGACCAAACGGAGGTTCATTAAGTTATTTTATCCCTCTATTTACAGGTGTGGCACTACTTTTTCTTTGCGGTGATTCTCCTGTCCCTGGCCATGCTGTGCGCCGAGAGTGTCCCCGAATGCCGCATCCCGCCGTCACATAACTTCACCATTGACGCCCAGAACATCACAAATCCCAAAATACGCATGTACCTGACAACTGTAGCACACCCAGTTGTGGTTTGGATTGATTCTCTCTGTTTGCTATTCTTCACCATTGAACTGGCCATTAGATTCTACGCTTGGCCCAACAGGTGGCGCTTCATGTGCTACTTTTACAACATCATTGATATTTTCTCGGTTCTCCCAATGCTGACGCTTGTGATCATAGATTGTATAAATTCAGCATTCTGGTACGAGAACGATTTATATTTTGCATACAGTGTTTTATCGCTTTCAGCAGTATTTCGAGCAGTGCGTGTCCTCAAACTGGTGAAACATAATCGCGGATTTCAAATAATATATCTTGCACTTAAAGCCAGTTGTGAGGAGCTCTTTCTCTTAATGCTTTTAATGCTGATTGGTACAATGATCTTCAGTACCCTCATTTACTTTGCGGAATTTGGACAAGACGATACATTCAAGACAATACCAATTGGCTTTTGGTGGAGCATTGTCACGATGACTACGGTTGGCTATGGAGATAGACATCCTACGTCGCTTCCGGGGTATATTGTTGGCTCCATGTGTGCCTTCGCGGGGATTTTGGCGACAGGACTACCAATTCCTGTAATAGCCAACAGTTTTACTTTATACTACACATATGCTCAAATGAAAATAAAACGGAGAAAGCTAGAAGAAAGCGGTAATCAGCAACATCCTCCCACGGATCAAAACATTTGCGTGCAATGGGAAATGACGAGTCAGATCGAGCGAACAAATCATTTGTGAACGTTAACCTGCCCTTTTCCCTTGGACTAAGACTCTGTCAACAGCTTTGCTTCTTTCCGTTTCTTCGTGCCAGGGAAAGCTGTTGGCCTTGGGCATGTAATTCGGACAGATACCCCAGGCACTTATTTTTTCAATTTGTTTTAGATTTATAAAATTCGTTTCAGAAAATGATATTTTACCACCATGAGGTTTTGACCGATTTTTTTTCGGGGGAGGGGGTAGTAATTTCTGATTCAGTATTAACATTTATTCGATCATGTTATAAGACCAAGCTCCTAGTTTTAACGAGCACACCCGGTAAAGCTTTCCACGGGAAGCATATAAAAATTTGGGGGTAGCTCGGCATATACTTGGGGATGGGGGGAGAGAGAGAGAGAGAGAGAGAGAGAGAGAGAGAGAGAGAGAGAGAGAGAGAGAGAGAGAGAGAGAGAGAGAGAGAGAGAGAGAGAGAGAGAGAGAGAGAGAGAGAGAGAGAGAGAACATTATGTTATGATAACTTGACATGTTGCCTCTGAAGGATCTGAGAACGATGCATCCGTATGCAATATTGTGCCATTAAAATTCTTAGAAATTGTTCATTGCTGCAATACCCTCTGCTCCTTTCTTTCAGCAATGTTACAAACGATTGTGAACAAGTCATTTTCTTTAAATGAAAACTCATTTCATTTGTTCATACAAGTAACAAAGTTTTAATAGGCCTTACATGTACATTACAAAAGCCTACAAGCCCATAATATATTTCATTTGTTTAATTGCACATTCCTGTTTAGCTCTGCTTTTACGATAGGCAAATTCCGTTTGCAAAGGAGGCCAGAATCCTGTCCCCTTGCGTCTCCATTTTATGCAGAAAGGGGGAAGGGGCTCATTTATTGTTTTTATTCTGATTGGCTGGTAACGGAATATGTATACAAGATGTAACATGATTGGTAATACAGCTTTCTTTGCCAGCCGAGTTAGACAACTTTGCGTAGTGATACCACAGCTACATCTAGATGGGGTGGTTCACGCTATGTATCATTTAAGCTCGAACTGTACCAGGTGGCAAAATAACCTTGTATCTATGTATTTGATGAAAATAAATTTTATTTTAACAAAAAATATATTTCATAATTGAGTATGTTCACCACATGATGTTTGTGATTATAACGACATTACGTGAGTATTCATTTTCGTGTACAAAAACATGGAGTTTTTCATTTCTTCCTGTGAAGCTCGCCAATTAATGAGAAGAATTTTTTTATGAGTAGTTCTTGATGTTTATCTGGAGTATCAAGAACCTTGACCATCATGGTAATTGTCAGTTTCTGAGAATGGATAACTATCGTGCGCTTTCAAAAGTACGCATGATACAATCCTTTGATGTGTTTGTGAAGCACACTAAGACCTCATCCCCCATCTTCAGTGGCTCGTCTACATGGAAATGGCTTCATGCCAATGAGATTCCTTACTTGCGCGTCAATCAGGTAAGTCACCTATGAGATTCCTCCCTGGCACGTCAATCGGGCAAGTCACGGAGAGCTTGTGCGCAGAGCTTGTGCAGTGTATGAGTGTGTGTGTTAAGCCTGTTAGGACCCCAGAGGCTAGTACTTGATGGTGCCATATCCATTTGATTTGCTTACTTGCATATCAGTTAATCCCTTTGAAGCTGGTATTACATGTATGTAAAAGAAGAACTTGCGAATGATACTCCCAAGTGCTGCCATCTGGGGTCCAACTTTGACTACTGCATGCGGTGCACCCTGGATGGTGTTCATAAGTAGATAATCATGTTTTTGCAACTGATAACATTGAAATTGACACAACCATCATATGCTTCCGGTAAATTGGAAATTAATGTATTTTTTTATATTCTGCTACGAGACTAATGTTACAGAGGCTTTATTTGATTATCGATAGATTGGATAAGCATGGACGCACATGAGCTGTTTGACAACAGAACAGTTCTATTTTAAGTGGATATTACATTTGTCAAAATACCGCTATAGTGATGGACATGATTCACGTATAAAAGGTTTCAGTCTGCTCCAGTAACAGTATGTCATCCCAAACAAAGAATTGGAGAATGAGACACGCAAGATACTAATACTGAAATACGGTGATGGTGGCAATTTCAAAATAGAAAAGCTGCGTGTGGATGCAAACATTACACGCAGAAAGCGACACTGTGGCTTTGATTTCATGATATAAACACAAACACGTGGCCATTCAAGTCTTATCATTTACTATGCAATTATGTGCAGAAAATGAAATTGTCTTTATTATCTTTATCCATATCTGTGTTTATATCTATGGAAGCACAGGTTGTCAAACGACTGTTCGAGGAAGGTGCTGCCGGTGTCGATGCACCTGAATCCCACTGATCGCCCGACACGTTACCAAACTTCATCTTGTGTTCCCCCGAACACACGTCGAACATTCATAATTCTATCGCAACCCCGGCTGGCCTGCCTAATCTTCGATGACTGACGATCTGTATGGTGTCACCTATGATTCGTCCACCCAACATTTTATGTCAACTTTCACCTGATAATTTCTTGTTCTTTCAATATGTAAAAATAATATTTTAATTTCTAGAAGGAAAATGACCCGACTTCTCTTGAAGTGACGCTTTTCATAACATGTAGCATACCATCGCGTGGCTGATGTTTTCAAGCAAGAAAAGGTCTCACCAGACAAAATTTTTATTTAGTATCGTGACGTACTTTCAGGGAAAACGGCTAAACACGGGTGCCCATTACATTGCCCCTAGTCACGATTTACATGTAGAGGTAATTGCGGAGGAAGGCATCATTTGTCGAAAACGATACCGAGGCCATAAGGCCGAAGTTCCTTATTCTCTTTGAATGATGCGGTTTCGATGTGATTAGCCGACTGAAAATCCATTGTTTTCATTCACGACATGTTGCACTGACAATTGATTCAAAATTAAAAATTTCATTTCACTTTTATTTCATGTGATATATTTACTCCAACTTCTCATCGTGCAGGCTAAATAACGACAAACAAAACAATGACGGCAACAATTGATTTTAAGCAGTAAATGCTGAAAGCTCCCTCAGCTATGACAAGTCCTGGTCCAAACCGTACTTAGTACAAAGAGGTGGGCATGTACGTCCCTGGTACAAATCACGTGTGTGTGTGTGTGTGTGTGTGTGTGTGTGTGTGTGTGTGTGTGTGTGTGTGTGTGTGTGTGTGTGTGTGTGTGTAATTTTATCCTGCAAAGTGCCTTTCTGTTTGGGTATATCAAGGAAGCTACACGTGCAGTCTCCTTGGGTCTATCTAATATTACTTTATTTCCAAAACCAAAACCTTCCAAGCCACAAATTCTGCGCTTTGGTATGTTGCCTTTCAATGTAGATCATATTGCTCCTCTGTGTCTATGAACCTTGTTTGCTGTGTCTATGGTATTTGAGCTGATCTTTGGCACCTTGCAAAAGTAAAAGTAAATTGCTGCTATCCTGAAAGTGTGGCTCTGAAAATTAGTCTCCGTAACTGTCAAAAATTGCATTTTACATGGAATCATATCGAGCGCGGCTGTGGTATCTAAGACCAACATGCTGCCCATAATAGGCTGACAATTGTCTTCGGAAGCATATTTATGTGGGCCTATCTATGATGTTAAGTGTGCGTATTTTAAAGGTAAGGTGCCACTCGTACGCTTCATTGTATTTCATTGATGTACCGCAGGATGTACATGTATTGCTTCCGTATACATGCATTGCATCATTGTACCGCAGGATGTACCAGCATTGCTTTATCATATTGCATTGATGTGCCGCAGGATGTACATGTATTGCTTCATCATATTGCATTGACGTGCCGCAGGATGCACATACATTGCTTACAGCTGCTGTTCTACAAACAAAAAGAAAGAAAGAAAGAAAGAAAGAAAGAAAAAGAAAGAAAGAAAGAAAGAAAGAAAGAAAGAAAGAAAGAAAGAAAGAAAGAAAGAAAGAAAGAAAGAAAGAAAGAAAGAAAGAAAGAAAGAAAGAAAGAAAGAAAGAAAGAAAGAAAGAAAACTACTAGGCGGTGTCGGGCGTGATTAATATTTTAAAGTGGCATCCCTTTTATTAGTGCCTTATTTTTTATGCTTGCATATTATAAAATCATCACCACATGTTGTAAAAGTTAGGATGCAAACCTTCCAACACCGTCAAATTTCATGCAGGTTTATCGAAAATGTCAGCGGGCGTTGGAAATGAGGAAGTATGATTGTTTGAAACTATGTTCCAGCTATTACGCATTAAGCTTGCCGTCATCAAATTTTCAAAACAATCTCATTATAAGTATAAAAGTTTGTCGAGTAATTATTAGATTTTAGATATGTTTTTATACACAATGGAATCTCCCTATTAAGACCACTTAACGGACTGAAAGTGTGGTCTTAATAGGGGAGTGACCTTAATGGGGGATATAGTTAAAGGATGAACAAAACGGATGTGTAAATTGGTGGTCTTAATATAAAAATGGCTTCCTTATTGAGATGGTCATTGAAATTTCTACTGTATGTTTACCTTTTACGATCATGAAATTCGTCATAAAATGAAACGGGGAATTATCACATAACTTATGACCTTTTAGATTCGATTATGAAGTTTTGAACTAATTCAAATGTATGTTTATTCACCACTAACTCAAAAATAAATATAAAATTCTTTCGTAATGAATATATGGGTGGCTAATGTAGAAAATCATTTTTGCTCTGTGGGAAGACTAAATTATTGAGTCACTGAAAGAGTGAGAAACCATTCGCTTGATTTGCATGGTTGACATTGTTTCACGTGTTGGTGAGGCTTCACCGAAACCGGCGAAAGCTAACCGACATGATAATCAAGTCACGTCCCTTGGATTTCTATACAATGAAAAATAGAGCAAAAATGTTCCGTTGTTTCTTTTTTGTAGCCACCATGGCAGCTAGAACTATCAACACGATTATTCCAAAACAAACGGTAATTTGAAGGGGCACTGCAGTGATAATTTACAATTTTTGAGTTGTTTTATATAATAGATTAGGACCCATATTAGAAAATACAACCTGTTTTCCCAACTGGATAAGCAGATATCAAGTTTTCTTACGTTGTGGAGGAATGCGCCGGGGTGTGTGGTGTCTTGTCTGTCCTGTCTCTTTGTCAATTCCCAGCAAGAGGGGTTAATATAGGGCTAAGCCCTCCTTCCTTGACAGACTTCTTTGAAGAACACTTGGCTCTGTGTACTTGATTTGTCATGGAATGAAATACGTTTCAACCAAGTTTTCTTAGGTAAGTAAATGAGGGGTTATGTCACCGGGACTAACTGCTACAGCTAGTGCAATGACAGCGGAGTGATATTCGGACGAAAACAAGGAAACCTGACCAAGTACACATATCCCACTTTAACTTTCGATGAAACAGTGTGCATAGATATAATCAAATTTTACTGAACTGAGACATTTATCTCATGTAATGAGTACTGATAAGGAAAGGAAAATGCAGAAATCAATACAGACAAGCTATCAGCTCCTGTGGTGTATTCAATTACTGAAACAGGCGTCAACTAATATATAACACTGATAAGATCAAAGAGGGTGATCAGTAGAGTACACAAGTCATGATGTGCCTGCTAATGTTGCGCATCTCAGCTTGGTGCCACCTCAAGGTTTGTGTATAATATATGGAGGGTAGCCTAGGTGACATCACACATCAGAACACCTACTGGAATATAAAGCAGCTCTCACTAATTAAATACCCGTTTGGGAAAAAATGTAAACAATTTGTCAAGTGAGCACCTAAAATGACAATTAATGACCAAAAAAGGAAAATCGCATTTGAAGTAATGCTCGATTCATAATGCTGAACATACCAGTTTATGAACTGCTGTCCCCGTTCAAAGAACTGGGCCCAGTGCGTAGTCGTGCATGTAAGATGACCTGCCCCTGTCGGCAACCGCAAGAGCAGTGACGAGGTAATTTTGCTCGAGTAACATTTCTTTTTTCTTTTGAAGGTGCTTAACGACGGAGCATTTTCTGTTTCTTCTTGAAGGAAATTCCAAAGTTGAATTGTTGATAGAAAAAAAGAGGGGTATTTTTTCGCATCCTTGTCCGGCAAAGAAAAAAGAAATAAGTTAAATATTATTTTAGTCTCTGAGGTTGTAACCTGGTGGGGAAGAAGGCGGAATTCGCATTTGAAAATATGCTCCATTCGCAATGCTGTACATATGTATACATACACACACAGACACACACACAGACACACAGACACAGACAGACACACACACATATATACATATATATATATATATATATATATATGCCAGTTTATGTTTTTCTCTACGAGAATAAAGAGGTTCCTTTTGAGTTGCCTGAATTCTCTCATTCCGCCATCCGTTCCCCTTTTAAATTCAGTGGGTAATGGTGTACATATGCTCGGCTTATGTTTAAAGACCCTGTTTTCTTGGATAAACCACCTTTTCTCCCGTTGAATCATTGTACTTGAACGCCGTTAAATGAATAACGGTAAGATCTTCAAAATGCCTTGACTGGCTAAAAATAATAAGATGTGGTCCGCAAAAGCCGAATTTTAAATTCTACTATAGATACTAAGTCATTTATGTAAATCAAAAACAGCAGAGGGCCGAGAGTGGAGCCTTGTGGCACACTTACACCCAGACAAGGCCAGGGTGATCACTGGCCGTTGATGGCGACCCTCTGAAGAACTACATGAATGAATCTTTATTGACTGCGCTGTTACATAAAATACAGCAATATGTCAAATATACAACATGTACACATGTAGAGTATGAAAGAAAAAAAAAGAAAATCACATTAAAATATGTACACAATCAAAAGAAAAATGTAACAAAAACAGTACAGACACGTACAGCACAGTACAGTACAATAAATACAAAAGATTTACATAAATCATTAATCACCTGAAATGTAAATAGAGTGCAATCATCAAATTGGCACGTGGTTACATGATTACAGTGTTTCTCTCTTAGGGCAACGGCTTTGTCCATGAAATTTTCAAATAGGTATACGAGTTCTGTGTCATGCAGTACCATAATAAATTTAAACATGCTCTGATCATCAGAAGCATCCGAATTACAAAATATTTCGCGTATATTCTTAAGCAGATTTTCTCTTGGATTTTGAAATTTGGTGCATGTCATAACAAAATTAAATTCATTATCAAGTTCTTGGCAAGTGTCACAAACTCTCTAGCTAACAGGACCTTTGGTAGGACGCTTATGTCTTCCTGTTTCGATATGTAAATAATGTGCACTAATGCATAATTTAGTTGTATTACTCCTTGTTTCGAAATTTTTACAATATCTAAATAATGTTCAAATTTAAGTTATGTCTTAAAAGATGTATGTTCTCAATTTAGATTCGTTATTTTGATTCAAAATTTCATTTTTCCACTGATTTCGAAATTTGTTTTCTGTTTTATTACGGAAAAAATTAGAAGGAAATTCATGAAAAAATCTTCTTGGTTATCCCAAAGTTCCTGCAGCTCGAGCAAATTAAATGTATCTTTTACATAATTTAACCAAGTTGATTGATATGCTTGAAATAAGTCAACATTACATTTCTATGCGTTAAATAATAATGAATTTTGAACTAGTTTTTACAGAGAGAAGATAATATTCTGAATGACAAAGGGGTCTTACCTAGTTCTCCGAATACTGCAATATTGCATGCTTTACTCTGTATCCAGAGACAATATTTAAGAAACTTTGTATAGAATTTTTCGAACTCAATTTTAAAATAATCAGAAATATTGTCTTGTACAAGGATTTTCGACGGAATTAGAGTATAAGCGCCCCATATATCGGACGCATATAGTAAAATTGGATGTATAACTTTTTAGAATAGAGATAAGTATAGTTTTATGTTCGTATCTCGTAGTAAAATTACCCTCTTTATTCTTGCCAAGTTTTATTTGCTTATCACATAATAACTTTATTGCACCATCAAAGGAACCAGTTAAAGACATTTGAATTCCAAGATAAAGAAAATTCTTGACAATGTCTAGTTTAATACCACCAAAAAAGAAATTTCTATTTATCAATTTGCCCGTTTTGTTAAAAATCATGACTTTAGTCTTTTTAATGTTGATATTCATTTCCCAATTTTTGCAATAATCACTCAAAATATTTAGACAATTTTGTAGTCCTGATTCGGTTTCAGATATCAGTATTAAATCATCAGCATAAAGAAGACAATTGAATATTTTCTCGTTTAAAGATACTGGATCACACGATTCATTAAATTGGGTTGGTAAATCATTGATAAAGATGTTGAATAAAGTAGGGCTGATCACACATCCTTATTTTACCCTTCTTTGAATCATTATATTGTCCGATTAACCGCGAGAAAATTTTATTTGTAAACTTGTATCATAATACATATTTTGAATTACTCTAAACACATAACCACTCATACCATTTTTCGCTAATTTGTAAAGAAGTACATTATGCCAAACAGTATCGAAAGCGTTCTGAAAGTCTACGAAACATACAAAAAGATATTTGTTTTTTCCTAATAATTTTGTGTATTTATCAATAAGAGTTCTCAATACAAAAATGTTATCACTTGTTCTACATTCAGAAGTAAATCCTATTTGAAGTTCTGTCTGTATACTATTTTCTTTTAGACATTTCTGCAGGCGGTTATTTATGATGGTGCAAAAAAGTTTAGAGACGCAACTGCTGAGACAAATACCCCTATACAGATTTGGGTCTCGTGTAGATCCACCTTTATGTACAAGCACCAGTAGACTTTTCTTCCAAGACATTGGGAAAAATCCCGAAGTAAATATCGAATTAAACATTTTAAGCAATATCTCAGACAGAATCGTTTCACTATTTTTTAACATTTCGTTGCGAAACCATTGTGTTGGTTCTATATTTTTGCTGACATCCGTTTTCTTTGTAATTGTATCTTCAAGTACTTTAATAAGGTCCGAATAGGTATTTGGGTCTCTTTCCCAAATAAAATTTAGAGAATGCATTATATTATTCATAAATTCCCTTTCTTTATTTTTAGATACTATTTCAATTTTTTTTCTTGTGGCATAATATGTCTGCCCCAGAGGATAGTTAGATGGTTCCTTGGATAATTTTTTCGCCATTCCTTTGATATTCCTGTATAGATTATAACACTCCCTGTCTGCATATTTCGGTAGTTTTTTACGCTTTCTCTTTTTTGTACTTCTCATTTTCAATGATAATCTCCCTGCTTTATGCTTCAAATTATTAAAATCACCAACCATTTTATCAATACCACAGCGAATTTGCGTATCATACCAATTCTGTAGAAAATTAGTTATATCCTGCTTACAAAACAATTGAAGTGAATAAGTAAATCCCGTTGGATTGATCTTATTCCAAATGAAACTGCTAGGAAGGGGGCTCGTGAATACCATTATAACTGCAAAGAGGTACTTCGTCACGTCTCATTAAACTAACTGCAATTTGAAAAGAGACTGGACAATGGTCCGATAGCCATGTCAAGTCATGAACCCACATGTCTGGTATCAATGGTATTAAAGACTGGTCAACCAAAACATAGTCAATGCATGTGGGGTTTATAGCAATATGACTGTAACACGTGCATTTGCCTGTCAGATTGCCTGACTTGCGGCCATTCAGAATACGTACACCAGATAACATACACAAATCCAACAACATCTTACCATTTTCGTCAATTCTGCGCATATCCTTATTTGATCGCGAAGGAGGCGTGTCATAAAAATCGTCTTTTGGCACTGGTATAAGCCTGCAATCGGCTTTGTCAGAAAGAACATGATCATATTCATTTGGCGTAGAAGCATTAAAACCACCCATGATAATGCTGTTACATGTAACTAAATTAAGATCAAAGTTAGCCGTGGCCAGCTTTTGTTAAAGTATTGTTTTCCTGTGATTTTTCAGGTTAAGTTTATGTTATAATGCATATATACATTCAAACAAATATACATGCATACATACATACATACATACATACATACATACATACATAATTTACATTTACGCATACATACATAATTATACATATTGAATTGGATAACCTGGTTTAAAGTTTGCAGGAAATATTTCATTGTCGTTTTGTTTGTGACAATATTACAAGACGCAAGACGCTTTGAATTAGTCACAGTGGAATTTTGACGTATTGTAGGTTTTCATTAAAGGCTTGTCCTATCGTTTGGCAGATGTTTACATATTTTTGGTTCGTTATATAAGGGATCATTCCGTATCCTTGGTTCAATGGTTATGATAAAACAATGCCGATATTGTTGTATTGCCCTCTAATCGGCTTTGATATGACGTCTAGGGTTCGGATTACTGTTCAGAGTTAACAACGGGTTTGGGTTTTGAAACATGTAAATCTATAATACAATAATTTTGTAAGCGGTCTGATGAATGTCATCAGATCAACTACGTCCTTACAGTTTCGTCTTGAATTATAACGATAGAATAGAAACAACAAGACCCCCTGGAAATATTTTCTGCTGCATATTTTCAACGTTTGCTGAGTTGAATGTTTCTATGCTGCACATAGACACACGGGGCACTTTAGTAGTATTAAGTACTACTGAAGTATTTAGTAGTATATTGATTTCATCTTGTAAACATTGCTTACTGAACATTGTGAATTGATCCAAAGGATAGGTTCGTCTGAAAGAGTCCATGAGCATTATTTTGGACACGAATATACTGGTCACAGGTATTTAAGCACGATAAATATGCTTTGCATGTATAATGGTGCAGAGTGACTTTGGAATATCGATCAATGTTTTTAAAATTATCCAAAAACTTTCTAGTATGCTTTATTTTGAGATGTTTCAACATCATTAAAGGACTTGAAATAATCAAAATCTGGTTAGCTTTAGAAAATTGACAGAAAAGTGTACAGAGTTTGGTAAAAAGTGTCTTTGAGATGATAAAGTGTTTAAGTTCCGCAAATTGTAAAAAGCCACACGTAGGCCTCCACTTGGGGGGGGGGGGTGGAGGTAGCCAGTGAAGGCTTATTAATAATTCTAAAATTATATAACCCTTGCGACGCATTTCGAGGCCTTAAGAGTCACGACAAGTGTAGATCGATACATGACGATGATTATTCTATTAAGGGTATGGTGGACTAAGGCTCATCAGTAACGACAATGCATCAGTGAAGTGAGTAAATCACTTGACTGCTGGCCCCATAACACCCATCCAAATTTTCCGGGTATTAGGAACACCGCCATTGCATGCGCATTTCATGAATGTAAACACTGGCTATGCGTAAAGCTCAAAATGAAAGGGAGTAGTAATGTTCCAAACGAGTGTGGGGTAATCATTAAACATTACATTTCTATTTTTTCTAATTTTATACATGCACATATATATAAATAATTCAATATGGAAATCTTTGCACAATTATAATCCAATATGAAAATTTTTAACAAAACCATATGCTGGAACGCTATTTCAGTCTTTCCTCGGGACACTTGCAATGCGTGCAAAGCGTCTTGAGCAAAGCTGATGACTCAATCTTAAATCAGCGGTTTAATGTTATTTTTTGTCCTGAATTCTGTGGTCAGTGAGTTGTCGTAATTCTTCTGTAAATTTCTGTAATGGTGAATTCTTCCTGCATCAACCAATGGTTAAAGATAGCATTATAGCAGAATATTTTACAATATGGATGCCTAACAAGACCATTGCAGGTTCACTTATGCCGAATTCCACGTAGCAACGCTTTCATCACAATACTGTGATTAGTCTTTGTACGTTATTATAAATAAGGTACTCATCCAATTCATGCGAAATTTCGACAGCCGGAAACTTTATAATCGTCTCAGACACATTTGTCTCACCCCTCCATCGCCACGTTTTAACAATGTTTATTGCTGTTTTAATGGATATCTTTGGAATTGTTTGTATTGTTTAATGGCGTGGGTTTTTTTTTTTCTTTTTGTCAACTTAATGCAACAAAGAAGTAAATGAAATTTTGATTTCCAATAAGATGACTCTTCATAAAGGGTGCAAGATGTCATACGGACATGTTATCTCTTTGAAAGCATTGTGCTTTGACGCACATATTTATTTTTGGAATTGAACTTTGGCCCTCTGCTGTCTGATTACTTACAAAGGATAATCGAAAATCCGATAGTAAATTGGTATATGGACGCTTTGGGTGCAAAACATCAGCAGAGGGTACTTCCTTCCGCAGAGCAGTTCCAGGGCCTGTGGTTGCTGGGTTTGGTGTAGCATCATGACGACAAGGACGACATGTACAGTACTGTCACGTAACATCTCGCGAGAGTGTTATTTCACAGCGTCATCAGTGATATTGATAAATCAGATAAAGCAACATAGCTAAATTGACTTCCCACGGTGGCCAGAACAGAACATAGTAAAACAATAAAGTTGTAACTGGATGGGTAGAGACGGACATGGACCAGAGTTTGGTGACACACTGCCCAGCCTAGCATAAAATTTGTGTATATTGGATGCATTTGGGGACGCCATGCAGAAAGGATTTAGATCAACAAGTCTCGCAAAGTCTAGACACAAAGACAACTGTAAGAACTTGCCAGAATTCCATCAGCCAAGGTATTTTGCCAACCAATCACCTCGTTGTATTTTTGGCATTATGTTGTCCTTACGGAGAAAGGCGTAGGTTTTACAGGTTGGTTGTCTCTCACGTTATTGTTCCGGGTGCCCTGGAAAAAATTGGGACTATACCTGAAGTGCTGCAGCAACATATCGTTTGCTTATTTCGGGTCGACTCTGGAGCCGCACCACTTGGTGTCTGTTTATGTCTGTTTTTGAACTCTTTTTCTTCCAATTTGGACTGAAACCTGGCATAATTGTAATAATGATTGAAATTATTGGCAATAATCGGTATGGGAAGTCCCGTGGCCAGCATTCCGCATACTGCACAGAGGCCACCCACCAAGTATCCCCATGCGGATTTGGGCACTTTGTCTCCATAACCTACCGTTGTCATTGTGGCAATACTCCACCAGAACCCTATAGGTATATGTGGGAAATTCCCCTCCACTTCAAATTCAGCGAAATAAATAAGGGTCGAAAATATGAGCATGCCCATGAAAATTAAGAGAAAAAGTAGAAGTAGTTCTCGCAAACTTGAACGCACTGCTAGTTGTAGTATTTTAAGGCCTTTGTAATGTTTGGCCAGCTTAAACAGTCGCGAGACTCGCAACACGCTGGTCAGGGACAGGTAGGCAATGACTACAAAGAACTGATGGTGGTCCCAAAAGTTCCTGTCTGCTTCGTTTAAAATGTACACTATCAACATAGGAATAACACACAAAATGTCGATTATGTTGAACGCAGATTTGAAATATCTTGCCTTGGATGGGCTTGCTATAAAACGCACTAGAAGTTCAACAGAGAAAACAAAAACACACACTCCGTCAATGTTTCTGATGATGGGGTGTATTTCTGTCTTAAAATAGAGTGCCATCTTGGAATTGGTAAAATTTCTAGACGTTACGGTGGTGTTATCTTTGGGTACCCGGAAGGTGGGGTGGGTCTCCATGCACACCACAGAGATGGACACCAGGATCAACAGGAACATCACAATGGCCCATACCTGAAAAAGAAAGCAGAAATTTCACCCAAATGTTCTGAAGATCAATGAATCAATGTCTGTGATAATTCTGTAATGTAAAAAGCCTACGAAGACACACACAGAACCAAACGCTCCCAACAAATAGATATTAACGCATTTTGTACATATGACTTTGCCTCTGTATTCTACATATCGATTGATTGATAGATAGAAAGAAAGATAGATAGATAGATAGATAGATAGATAGATAGATAGATAGATAGATAGATAGATAGATAGATAGATAGATAGATAGATAGATAGATAGATAGATCGGTGGGCGGGCGGGCGGACGGGCGGACAGACAGACAGATATATAGATAGATAGATAGATAGATAGATAGATAGATAGATAGATATTTTATATGTATAAATATATATATATATGAAAATGTAATGGTTACAAATCTATGAACTGAAATGAGTTAAAATATAGAAGCAGTAAGAAAGGAGTATATCATTTATTTTCATGATTTACTATAACCTTCAGTTTAAACAGGACGTTAAAGAGTTATTAGAGTTCATGTTCCTGTATTTGTAGGTGCAGAGGCACTGCATAAATGGGTCATGTGAGCACCTGGATCTGATTGGTTAAGTGAGGTTGAGTCACAAAGTAAAAAGTGTTTAGAGCGGGGGAAAGTACATGTAAATGCCTTGTCTGTAATAAATAGATGGCCAGAAATGAAATCTTAGTCAGTTTCTCACGAGATCGATTGGCTCTGACCCATGCACACATTGGCAAAGGTGCTGGCAAAGGCACGTTAAATTTGAACTCCCTGCAGGCAGGGGGTTCCAGGTTCATTTATCGGTGTAAGTGTGGTAGCCAGTACTGCTCTATGCTACACTGCAGGTCTATAAACGGCCGCAGTAGCGCATATTGTGAGCTGTAGGAAAGGTCAACTATAAGGTCTATAAACGGCCGAAGTAATGAGTATTTTTCTGAGCGTTATGGGCTCATAAATTATGTTTGATGTTGTAAATAGATATGTGATTGCCTGGTTGATGCTTTGTGGTTTCCCGGTGAATTCCTCAATTAAATAGGTCTTTAGTTTGGCAGCTGGTAGACGTAAGAACAAAAATTGTAAATTTGGTTTGGCAAGATATAAGGGGAATATGTTTTGAAATATATTAATCAAAAGTTCCTGTCTTTGTGTTTTGTTCACGGCTACAATACAAGTGTGTGGTTAATTTTTGGTACATAGTTGGGTCTGCCTTAGCAGAACGTTAGGTGGGTTCAACATTGTGACAATATATATACATATTAGAATTTTCCTGATAAGACCACCTCAGGGACTGGAAATTGTGGTGTTAATAGGGGAGTGGTCTTAATGGGGATTATTCAAGTCAATTTAGCAAAAACAAAAACAAATCTGTAAATTGGTGATCTTAATACAGAAATGGTCTCTTTATCAAGGTGGTCTTACTTAGAGATTCTAATATATATATGTATATATATATATATATATATATATATATGGGTGTAAAAGATTTTTTTTATTGTAAAATCAAATAGAACCAGCCTTTTGTTGTTTTCTTGTGGTTTCTCATTTTCAAATAAAACAAATTTTACTCTAACAAAGCTGTATACATTAACTGCGGGTAGAAATTAACGTTTTTTGCAAGTTGCCCCTGGACAACCACGGCATTTTTACAAGTTGCCCAGTTTCCCATCACAATTATAGTTAGCTTGTTAAAAGACACTGACATTTCAAATGTCCTAATTGTAAGTGAAGAATAAAGACTTGACAAGTTGTGCATATTATGAAATCACCATGGGAACTCTTTAAATCACCATGGCAACTCTTTTTCCGATGACGTTTGATTTGTTCTTTTTCGATTCTTGATAGAATTCGTACCCTTTCGTTTCTTCGGCTGTAGACATTTGTTTCCATTTTCGGTAACTGGGTCTGAAGATTCTAGGAACTGTATTTAATGTTGCCACTATTGTTGGAATTTAAAAAATAGAAAGTTGCCCCATGGGAAACCAGCTACAGAAATAAAGGTGCCTGACGAGAATGAAAGTTGCCCGGGGCACCCAGACACACGCTAAATTCGAACCCTGGGCTGTTATTAGAACGTTCTATGTACTAGCGCGAGTCAGAATTCATATGCTTTGCATCACGCCAAAAGTTTTCTAACGTAAACCTAATTATGTGTGCCTGTATTATATAGCGTGTTTGTGTTATTGGTTAATATTAATCCTGGCCCTATTGTCCTTATCTTGTATTTCACTCTTTTACAATATTATATTATTGTCCGGCCTAAAGAGGATCGAAATGTTAAGTGTAAACCTATCAAATGTGGTCCTTCCTCGAGTTAAAGACATTGCTCAACTAGAAAAGGAGACTTAGATATACGTTATACAAAATCCCGGTGTTATGAGATCCAAGTATCAACATGATTGTATAATATCATGACCGTGCACTCAGACCTCATTGGTAGTGTAAGTAATTATTTTCATGTGTATACATTTTCGAAGATTTTGCATCCTCGTGCATTTTATCCGAAGTTTCATTTTGGCTATTTTAGACATCTTTCTGTTAGACATTTTGTAAACACTACTCCAACGTGTACGTGAATTTACAGAACATGATGACATGTACGAACTTCTTGTTTATATACGCTGCAAGATTCTGGTGGGCTCCATTTTTGATATAGAATTGAACTCTCTGTGCTGCCGAAGGTAAATTAACACCAGCTAAGTACGGTGCCTTTATATAACTGGTTACATACATAAAGTCTCCTGCCAAGATTTAGTTGATTGACCTATTTCTTGTCAAAATGATCGCCAGTGACCGGTAATTTTTATCATGTTATTTTTCCTAGGCTTCTCCCTTTCACATGAAATTTCAAAGAATGACATAGATGTTATGCCATTAAAATTCCCATGATGACCAACTTTCGTCGACTCTTAATGATTTAAACTCAGTTTTTAGCTAACTGACTCGTCAGTGCAGCTGTTTTCTCAAGAGACTTCATCGCCCGTCATCAGTCCGTCCGTAGACCGTCGCCCATTTACAATTCTTATTTTTGGCTATTCCAATTGCTTTTCCACTTTTTTTCTTATTTTCACGAACCTTTGTGTGTTTTTGCTAGTTTTTAGGGTTTTTTTCCGATGCAATGGAAACTGTCAGTCAGATTTACTTCAAAATTAGTGGGAATGAACCTTGGGTGGGAGTATACTCATATTTTTATGACTTCTAGACTCTCAGCCAGATTTACTTCAACCCTCGTGGGCATGTACATTGGGTAGATCAAATGGTCATACCCTAATGATTTTAATGATAATAAAAAGTTTTTGCATAATCTTAGCACAAAATTTCCAAACCCGCTCAGCTGACTGCTATTATATTGCAAAGGGACGCTTTTGGATATTAGGGCACGATTTACGTGCATGAGTGGGTGGCATTGATTCATTCCCAAGTCACAAGGACTCGTACTGAATTTTAGAAATTGACAACAGTTTGAGCCAGGATCTTGATGTTAGTGGTCCTTGATGTGAGCGTGATTTGCAAAGTACATGTGTGACCTTGGTCTCATTCGCAAGGTCACTGAATCACTTTTATGGATTTTACTGTTCACTTGATAACTTCATAATATTTGAGTGACCACCAACTTGAGCTAGTCCTTGCCCATTGAACCAGTAATTTGATATTTGTGCATGAGAGTCTTTAGGAAAGGAGACCTTGACCTGATTCCAAAGGTCATCGGACCACTTCATTTTGTGCAGGCAAGGACAGTTGAGAACTAGACTGTTACATTCCTCTTGTTTCAATCAATCCAATGTTTACATTTCTATTGCTATTTCGATGTCGTGGTGTGTGAACATATAGCGCAGTAATTTGACAGACACCTGGTAGGGTTACTGTCTGCCCCACAAAGTTCATTACGGGATGCTGATTACTGGTTACCTTTCATCAAATAGAAAAAAAGGCATTGAGGCAAAAAAATGTTTCTTCCTTAGACAAAATAAACTATATCCAGGGTATATACTGAACGACGGTCTCGCGCGACGGGCAAAATCAGTGACGCTTCTTTGAAAGGAAGAATTTATCTTAGCCTCTGATTATTTTTCTAATCCCCATAAAAGAAATAAAGCTTATTAACAGTGTTTTAAGCAGTCTGATCCTCAGATACACACAGCTTGCTGCTTGTACTATGTCACTTTGGAACACTAATGTCCATGCAATTTCAAGTCTGTCGTTCTAATATCAGGGTCGTAAAGCAACCAATAATTTCTTTTACAGACTTGAAAAACACGAAAACTTTTTTCCAAGCAGTCAGAGCCCTGTATCATTTCCACGACAAATGAAGTGCACAAAACACAGTGGTTGGTTTGTTTGTCAGGTAGCATAAAAAGGAAAACGGGGAAAGTGTGGCGGACGGTTAGTTGAGAACAATTAACAGACATACGAAATGCGACATCATTTTACTGTGTCTAATTTTGGCAATTGCAACAAACTAACACGTGATATGCAACTCGGTTGAATAATACGTGTATTTATCAAGATTTGAGGAAAATTCTACTTGCATTATTCACCAAAGTCAATACTTTTCATTACCCGCGAAAACAGAAAGAACTGCAAAGTCGTTGTTTTATTTTGATATTCACTCTATCCTGCTAACGGTGAGATTGGGTTCATGCTTTTCCCTGGCGCAGGTTATACGCCAAATCCCGCTCAAGGAAAGCTGTCGCCCCGACGTGTGCCGTCATGACAGGTCTCGTCTGCAATTTTCTGGGATTTTTTTTTAACCACAAATTTGCGTGGAAATATTGAAGCGGACGACAGTTTACACCCGGACGATTTGGGCAACTTGAGCGGAATAAAGTTGGGACACTTTTTTTGCGAAAATGTGCATCAGTATCTTCACAACGGAAAACAGTAAGAGCTGCTGCTCATCTCTACAAGGTGTTGAAACAGTTAACACAATGAACTGAACAGCAGATCCCCCTGGAGTTTCCGGGAACATCTAGAATCCTGAATCCCAAGCTTTGCAAATTTCCATGTCACGGAGAAGAGATACTAGCGCCATTTCCACGAATACCGCGTTGGATGCATCATCCTCAAAAAAAGCACCGACTACCTCGGCCGGCGCTATATTATCTTTATTTCTAGTCTACAAACTACAAACAGTGATCACCGTTGTCACAGTATCACTGTGGGACTCTGCAGATCCAAAAAATATACAACGATTCAGCGAATGGCACATTTAATTAAATATGGACAGTCAAAAATAACATGAGCACATACTGTCCGTATTTGGTTGTCGATGCTGTTCAATCATCGGGTCACAATGAAGTTAGAAAGTTTATATGATCTAAGTTTGAAACCGTTACCTGACAATCTGTTTCCTGGCAAATGATACATGACAGTTTTAAAAATGACTATATTAAAAATCACAAAAGCTTTTCATATTATTGTCATACAATAAGCCATGTACCATAGTAAATGTAAATCAATCAGAAAATCATTTAAGAAAAAGTCCCGTAGTCATTGTTAGATAATTAAGAATTATTCTCGAGTTTTTAAACAGCAAATTGTCATTAAAATTTTGATATGTGTAGAATTTATCAAAAGTCTCTGATATTATACACCATTGACAGTTCAATGTTATAAAATCAATGAAAAAATATAAATCGGTTTTTAAAACTTCTGGCGGTAAAGAATAAGAAAAGAACAAAAACCACGAAAGTGACAATTGGATGAATTAACGTTATGTGTTCTTATTTTAGGTCTATGGTGCATAAGTCTGTATTCTTGTTATCAAAAAAAGAGAAAACAACTAGGACATTTTTACCGAGATATGAAGTATTCTTTAGCCTCACCTCAAGGGTTTCTGTTTTATGCCAAAGGCCTACCTATGACTAAATGGGGAATTGTATGCTACGAGAGACATATAGGACAGCTTGAGTGTAATTTACAATGGAATCCCTTGATAATATAGAGAATTGTATCAGCAGACTGCTTGATCTTCCTAATTCATGTTGGAAGGATACATGCCATTGTCTTTGGGGGGGGTTGTCGTTTTGTTGTTGTTGTTGTTGTTGTTGTTGTTGTCTCCTTTCATTTTGCATTTTCCAAAAAATTAACACAATGAATGAGTACCTCAGATGAACAAACTTCATTTCTATAGTATTATCAGATGTCAACGTGTGGGGCACCATACAGGTTCCATGTCATTCAGGTGGTTGCCGATATAGATTTACCAAGGAAACGGGGCAGACTTTCCTGCTTCACAACCAAACAGCAGAAATACACTGGTCCCTGTCTTGACAAACCACTCCAACAGAAGACCATCCACCTCATTTTTCAGATGATTGGCCTAGATTTGTCCTGTTAGCCATACCTCCTATGGCAGGCCATTGCCTTCGGGTGCCATAATGTTTTCACGCCAATAGAAAGGTCTTTCAAGCCGCATTTCAGTATACTCTGAATATAGACTTTCGTTCCTATTGTATTGTGCACATGCGGCTGACACTTTGGGCTTCTGTCTGTTTCTATATGAACCCTGGTTATATTCATCCATTCTCCTTTGCTCTCAAGCAGAATGGTACAAAAAAAAAAAAAAAACAAGGCCAAAAAGAGGTTACACTTTCTACATCCTTTGATTTTTTTGAAGGGACAATAGTGAATGTTTAATAACTAAGATCGACAAGAAATAAGAATATATCTTGTCTTACCTACCTGGGCCGGCTTTGATGATTCTGGCTTGTCCAAAAATTGCCATAACCTGTCTTTCCACCTCCAAAATGTCGATGCTTGTCGCTCCGTCAGTTCTGTATGGTGCTTGTCATTTAACGTTTTATCAATAATATCCAAGGTGTGGCGCTCGTCCTCGTACGCTTTGTACGCTCTCCAACAACAAGTTGAGATACTGTATTCATCTATTTCCCAGAAATCGAGTTCATTTTTCACAGATGGCCCACACAGACAATGTGGAAAATGCAACTCTCCAGTACGATAAAGGTCCAGAATCGCCTCAAATATTTTGGGATTCCGGTCAAAGAAATACTCCCCACGTATAATATCAAAGTTTGGATGACTGGAGTTAAGCTTGGCCAATTTAGTATTAGGAATTTTACCCAGAGTGGATTGAAATGTAACAAACTTTTTACCGCCTACGTTAAGTATCACTTTTGCTTCTGAATCCATGTCAGCGATTTTGCGAGTTTGAGTTCTGTACTTCTGTAGTTTTATAGCGAAGTCTGTGTTTCGGGTAACATTCGCCATACACGACGGTTTACAGACATAGTTGGTGGTGAATTATCTCCTCGGTGCAAATGGATAGAATCGCTGTTGAATGTCTGTGTGGCTTAGTTTCCACTCTCAGCTGGGCATGTTTTGACAATATTAAAAAGGAGCCATGCTTCAATGATTCGTGTGTTCGCTTTGGCAAAATGTCATCGTCTTTTGCCATTCACACCGACAAAAAAGGTCTTTGTTGGTAATTTGGCACGGAATGCCGGATAATGGTGCTCATTAGATATTATACGGCTTAAGCTACTTAACGAGAAACTGCTTCTTAATTAACCTTTTTGTATGGGTTTCATAAGAGCGTGCCGTTTGTGTATTTCGCTCACTTAGTCCAATATGCAACGGGCATTCCATATCAAAATATTGCTTTAACCACCAGCATTCCATCATTGTATTTAATGTTACAAATCTGCTACGACATTGTAACATTTATGATGTGTCACGCCCTCTAGCGCCCACCACGTTAATCTGTCTTGCACTTTATATGACAAGAACATTTCATGTCAATAAATAGGATTTACTCTCTGAAATAACTGACTGCTTTTGTGCAATTTCTGTATGGACATATTTTTTCAGATATGTATATATGATATATGTCAAGACAGATATAAAAACACAATACTCTGGGGGTTTTTTACGTGTATTTGTTATCGTCTTTTTAAGTCTACACATTTTGAACTGACCATGTGTACATATCAGTACGCCTGTAAATGTGTATATACACACTTGCTCACTTTTCAAGAGTAACGCGAAAAAATTTTGGACTTTTTTGTTTTTTCCATGAAGGTACACAAAGATACAGCGCAGGGCAAGATGAAATGACTATATTTTAGGTCTCTGTCACAAATTCATTTATGAGATTGATATTAACCCTTCCCCTCTTGAAGTAATACCAAGTCACTAGCTTTCCTTTGTCTGAATGGGACATTTAACGTCCAACTCACACGAAAGAAACCTTTGACACGGGGCATGTTATCTTTAATTTTAATTCCAAATTTCAAATTAAATTTATTCGTTCATCGATTCTGTCGGTAAGTCGTCGATAAGTTACTTACTTACTAATAGGTAGTTAGTTATGGTTGGTCAGTTGGTTAAGTGGTGAGTTGGTTGATCGATGCATGGGTTATTAATAGCAGTGCCGGGCGACTTGGCAAACCTCACCTAATTCCAGTCAAATACATTGTTGGAATAGGGAAAAGCAAGAATAAATTATTCTTCATTTCCCTGTAGAGGGCACTCCAATCAGGAGGGCTAGAGCTGTGTGCTTCCATTACTTTCAATTGTAACTTGCAATAACTTAAACTGGACCAAATTTATCCAGGTAAATTTAGGCATATAATGTGAATGGCCACATCCAGATAAGAGTAAAGGCCAGTGAAATAACACAGCTGTTTACATATAGGAGCTGGATAGCCGTTAACGTGAGCAACATATGCGAGTATTTTGCTCATATTTATTTAATGACGATTTGGCTCACGGTGCATGTTCAAAATTGCAAATTCACCGAATATATAAACAACAATACGAAATTGAGGACTATTTGAAGGTCTTTAAATGCTTGAAACACCAGGGTATTACATTAAAGGTAATACTAAACAATTACTGTCTTATTATAGAAACTGGTCGGCACAATAACCCAGCGGTACAAGATGGACTCTGTGTTTTCTGAAACCAGAGTTGCGGGGAAGCAGAAGAACATTTCTTGCTCCACTGCAACCTGTACAAGACAGTGACAGACAATTTCAAATCATCATTATATTGAAAGGATATGACTCTGCAGATGTCTCCCTTCCTCAGTACCGAAGCGACAGTGCCAGTCGACAAACGTCACGGTATGAAATGTTGAAAAAAATCACAGGGGCGGCAGAATCTACAAAAAGGACCTGTAATGTCTATTGTACTGTAAATACTATTTATTGAAACCTCATAATAACGACACTCAGATAGCCGACATTTTCATTATAATGACACAAGTTTTGAATGGTAAAAGTTCATTTTCTTTGTTGTTTGATTCATTTATCTGACACATTTCTAGCTAGGGGAACAGATTGTGTCATTATAACGAGTGATAATATACTTACTTTTCCATTTCTATTTATGTTTTAAAACCTATAGGGCATAAGATAGCAGTAAAGTATATATAGCTACATATGTAAATATTGTTCTTCTGGTTATAGGTACTCTGCCGAACGGTAGGCGTATTATAGCCCGTTTTATCTCACCTTTCGATTTTGGTGCTATAAAATGTATATAAATATCATATAGGCTAGAACACTAAGGGCCCTACAGTAAAGTCATTAGAAAGTGCCATAATAAGCCTACTGTTCGACAGAGTACCCCTAACCGGAAGTACCTATATACCATACACTATATGGGCTAAGCTACTTCCCGGGTAACGACGGCGTCGTCTTCTGTCAGCGTGACTGCTGAATCTCTGCCGGAACATTTGTCATCTGGTGCGGCACAATTTATTGAAGTATTCCTTAACAAACATAAGCTGAACAGATCATAGCATAGTTTGTGGTCGATACGAACAATATCAGCTGGTACTAGATACCATATAAAGGGCCTCACTCTCTTCTCTCGTTCTGGATATATGGCACCCGGTTCTGGTTGATATTCTCCGTATCGACAACAAGGCATAGTTTAATCTACTCATATAATACTTTGAATAATATTTTGCAGAGAAACCCTTATTTTTTGTTATCTGAACATCAGCACTGAGGTAAAAACATACACTGACCTATAAATTCGTCATGTAAATAAGGCTGCCGGTTGGCATATGTCTTTGTGGTTTCTAAATTTTATTTGATAGTACATGCGCTTGATTTTAAGTGTCCTATAATCATGTTGATTGTTTACATGTTTTCTTTAATACGTTTTGTCTGACTTTTTGGATTTTATAATATATTATGTCAGGAATCTATGCTCTTGACACACCGATTTATATGATTTGATTTAAACATTTTTATTTATCAATTGAGAAACAGGACCAATTTATTTACCCTGGATGTTTGGTCCCCCAGCTTGCATGAACTCTTGTATTTAGAGGAGTCTTCATGTTCTTAATATTTTGGTGCTTTGTAAGTTATCCCATAGAAAATTTAGGGTGTAGGACCAGATCAGATCAGTATTAGACATATGTGCTTAATTCTCGGAGATATTATTGACATGCAGTTTATTGACCATCTAGATGTTTTCTTCCTGAGTTACAGCCACTTCAGGGCTGTGGTTAGGACTTGTGTATTATGTATATTCATGCTGTGCAATTTGTGTATTATGTATAGTCATGCTGTGCAATTTGTGTATTATGTATACTCATGCTGTGCATTTAACATTTTCCGAAGGTACACGACGTTTCGCTTTTTTTCACATTTCTTTGACATTTTATGATCTGGATTGAAGGAGTCATGACATTTTGTTGATGGTTTATTTTAACACCATTTGATTGACCATGCTAGTTAACTCTTTCACTGCCACATTTTAGACTCAGTCAACAGCTTTCCTCGGTGCTCTTTAGGCACAATGTGCTCAAAGTGCGCCGAGAAAAGCTATTTATCCCGTACTTAGGGCCATATTACTTTAAAAATGGACTTAATACAGACTACGTAGTCTGACTGACCACACTACGTGGTTATGCACCAGACTACGTTGTGTTGCACTACTTTCTTTCCATTCTTGTGTTCATTCCCTTATATGGCATGGATCTGACCATACTACGTGGCTATGCACCAGACTACGTTGACTGTTCACTTTGTTTATGAACTTAATGTATTCATACACCAGAAGCAAAATAAAATGAGGTCGCGTATGTCTACATTGGGAAGCTAGTGTCTGCTATCTTGTATTTAATTATTAATAGTAGTTTTTTTAAAATTTACAATGAAAAATGAAAATTGATAGTACTTAAGTACGGGATAAAAAGAAAACTAGGCTCGTCCGGAGTCTGCTACACCAGACTACCTTCGTGACATCCGCATCACACGCGCCCTTCGGGCTTGTGTGATGCGGATGTCTACTCAGGTAGTCTGGTGTAGCAGACTCCGGACTCACCTAGTTTTCTCATTTGACCCAGAGCAGTATACTCTGTGCAACTGAGAACAGTTCCTTTTAAGTAGTTCGACTTGAGTCGCAGTAGGAGACATTCATATTTAACTGCGATCCTGCTCACTTCCTGTGTTGCCGGAGCAACAGACTGATGCTTCCACCATGATCAGGGCAGATTTGTATTATATAGTACATAAACATCCATAAATAACACCTGTTCAACCAAAAGAGAGCCCATTTCTAATTGTTTTAGGCATCCTTTATGTTTGAAATATATGTTAATACATTTTCTTAGGATTATTGTGTGTTTGTGTAGTTCATTTTGTTGAGAAAGTACTTTTGACCATGCTAAATACATGGATCTGGCCTGATGCAGGTGGCTCCCTCTTTTGCTCAATTGGTGTTGGAGTAGGACTGTATTTAGATATGAATATATCCTGTTGGCAGTGAAAGAGTGAAATTTATTTCAGGGACATTTGCTCTTAATACGTCGCTCTATATACATACCCCACAGTGTTGTCCCTCACGCATTTGCAAGAACTTTCCGGTCGGAAGGGTCTTCAAGCTCTTGCTACATGACTGTACGTTGTTGCATTATAATATTTACCACAAAAATCAATTAATCAATAATGCTAGACGTTTCTTTTTTAAATATAGCCATAACACCACTGAGTCCCGCCAATCAGTTGTGCACACTTGTTCAGGACCTGTAGTCCCATTCTTGACTCTTGACTTCTTTCATAGCTTTGTACCATACATGTTCACATGAAGCAACTATTTTTTCCCCAAAGAAATCAAGTTATTGACGGTGTACTATCGTTTTCTTACGCTAACTTGTTTTGGTTTCCACTTAGGTTGTTCCAGATTTTTCGACAATGCATTCTCTTTTCACATCCTGATACCCATGCGTGTTCTTGTCTTTGTATTCTTCGTGTTCGTTTACTGCGTGAAAGTTACCTCGTTTGATATACCTTAAAGGTTCACTAGTGTTACATTGCTGTAACTAATGGTTATCAAACATTGCTCAATGCAGAATGACTATTTGGTCTCTTTCTCAGCAAAAAAGAAACACATTTCTTTCAAAGTCTATTTTAATGTTTCCAAGTGTTCATTATCTGTCACATTAAATTCTTCAGCAATATCAATCTGCAGAGTTAAAGAAAGTAATTCACATATTTTGGTAGCCAGAAGTGTCTTCAACGACAAATTCACTGACTGGAACTCCACACACACACACACACACACACTTAACAATGAACTTGTTATATTTCTGTTCAATCTTCTGTATGTATCTCAACCCATCCTCCTTCAAAATTTCAAAATAAGGGAATACTTTAAATTAATTTTTTACTTAAACCTGTATTCACGAACCTGTATTCACGGATTCACCGGGACTTAGATTGTGTTGTTATGGCGTCGGTTTCAAAGTCTGCTCATTTTGTTTTCGATGTCTGTGCCTTTCCTCTTTCTTTAAAAGAACTTTAAAAGTGGAAAATTCTCTTAATCTGAGTAGGTCTCTCTCTCAGGCCCCTTGGGGTGCAGCACACGAAATCTTCGATTCTGTTGATGGATATCATACTGGTCCAATCTTTTTGCAAGTAAAAAGTACCACCGCAGATTTCGTCAATAGTAAAATATTTTTAAGCTGAAACGAAGCTGATGGCATTAAGTGGAGAGCTTTTTCAGTTCGACAAGGGCATTGGACCTCATGACCCATGGACGTTTGTTACCAAGGTCCTTATCTTACCATGAGTTTTCATAGTTTGAAGGCATGTTTGTGACCAATGACATACTATCACAATGAGTCTTCCCAGTTACTTTGTTTTTAAATGTTTTGTAAAAGCAAGACAGAGTGCATGTCTGTGATCGTGGAACCTGAAGTAAATGTGCAGCTTCCCCGTCCACGTTCCACAAAGGCAGAGTATTCCGGCAGGTCGCTTATACTAAGATACATTAAATCCAGGTGTATTGACCAGTTGATGTCAGTGGCACCATCTTCAATATCAATAGCAAATGACTTGGATCGTGACCTGATAGCGCCTAGAGGTGACGTGCAACCAATAAAAGCTGTATACGGACATTACCTGTCAAATGCGCAACTAGATAAGATATTTGTACACGTGTTGGTCAAGAGTTAGTGCGTCTAAATGACCTGAACCTTGATCCACTTCGTTCATGTGCAAATCGAGAAAACTTGCAGCAGGAAATGACATGTTTAACAAATCAGTTGGTGCAAATTCAAGCACGAGATATTGGAATGTGGGCAAATGTGTCTTTTCATATTAATTGTTGGTATTGCATGTAACAGGCTAAATGAACTTCATCTTGACCACTCGTGCTCCCAGGCAAATAAATCAATTATGTATCAAAACACTTATGAGGTATAAATATTTTGACGGAAATCCATGCAAATGATACGACGTATTGGGCAAATACAAATTAAAATTGTTTGTATGAGGAGCTTAGGCCTACATATTAAAGAACACAAACAACAACCATGGTGCTGCGGTTGTGGCTAAAATTTCTTTGTGCATTTGTAGTTCATGGTGTGCATAATGCAATATCACGGTCGGCCAATCAGTAATATATTTTTAACAACTGTTAAAAGAAGTTTGTTGCAAACCAATGTTTATGTTAACAATTATTTTTTAGACCTCGCGCAGACACACGCCCACACGCGCGCGAGCACGCACACTCGCACACACACACCAATCGGGCTCCCGGCCTAGGCAATTCAATCATGTATAAAACCATAGGTCTATAAAACGAAAATGTTTTTTATGGAAATCCATGCAAATGATGCGACTTATTGGGCAGAAATGTAGTTTAATAAAAGTCATAAAATTCTGTTAGGTAGCTTAGTGACCCTGGATTTGACCAACTGGGGTTGTATGCCAATGAAAAAATTATTTCAGGAAATTACCTATTACGTAAAAATGACTCAACGGTGCCGCTGAAAGCATCAAAATTATGGTGTGAGTTATCTTAGGTCACGATTTAATATAACCAAATGACACTGACCTCGACCTTGACTTGCAACTTGACTTTAAACTTGATTCCGTACACGTTATTTTCAAACGAGTTAAAATTTTCAGCAGGAAAATGATACCATATATAAAATGTTGGTAAAACTTGCTGAGCAATGGAAGTAACCTGAAATAATAATATAGAAGTTCACTTAACTTATCTCCCTGTGCTACTTTCATGGGGTCTGGTAAAACCCAGAAGTGAACACAGGAAGCCGTTTTTGAGATGCCGAACCGCAGGTGAAAAAACAAAGGCCAACAATCTCGAGGAAGCCGCCGCTCCAATTAAGCCTGAGGCTTTAATACCTACATATCAGTGTCGACCGACTCAGGTTGAAGTATGTAAATGATAGGAAATTTCTTATAATTGTAGCGTACATAGTAGCTGATAGTGAACGATGGGAAACAGTATGTAATTGTAGCGTACATACTAGCTGATAGTAAACGATGGGAAAATGTATTTAAATGTAGCGTGCATACTAGCTGATAGTAAACGATGGGAAACTGTGTGTAAATGTAGCGTGCATACTAGCTGATAGTAAACGATGGAAAACTGTATACAATTGTAGCGTGCATACTGGCCACGAAAGGGTTAAGAACAGATTACACTCTAATGGTTTAGTGTATGTCAAAAAAGATTCAGAAACTCTCTGAGAAGTTCTGCTTGGCGTTTCTTTCTGGCTGATTGTCCACTTGGCACAGATTCCCTGTCTACATAGTGCACTTAATAGGCCTGGTACAAATTCATGGTGGTCCGGGCTACTGTTTCCACCTGGCCGACAGAGGGGCAAACAGATTTAAAACAACACAGCTTGCTCATAAGAGCCTATCACTGCGTTGTGATACGGGGTAGAGTAACGTGCATAATGAATAAGTGAACCAGCCGTTTTTCTAAAAGCGTGGATTTGATGTGCATTTCAAATTGTCGAACCGTCACTGGATCGGAGGAGATGGCAGTCCAGAGCCGAAAAATCACGGGGTGCCCAAAATGTTATTTTCCTAATCTACCAACCAACATCGTTTCATGGCAGCTCCAGAGAAAACACGCTTTTGACGGAGAATCGTTTCTGCAGATTGAAGAACTCGACTTTGTGACTACATCACCATAAACACATCGTCTGTTTTGGACAAAAATTTACCAAAAGCACGTACTGACAAAAAAAATCAAGTCTTATATACTTAGTAGCCAAACATACAATCTGATCAGTTGTTTCTCTAAAAAAAATGCAGGAAGTGCAAATATAGACCAATGACAACAGTTTACCAGCTGCCAGTGGAACCTTTCTACAGTATGCAATGTATACTATACGTGTACTCTATATGACAATACAAGTATATTTGTGTTCAAAGAAACAATAAACTAGCCATCTCTCTCTATCTCTCTCTCTCTCTCTCTCTCTCTCTCTCTCTCTCTCTCTCTCTCTCTCTCTCTCTCTCTTCACGCATATAGGACGTTGACCATCTGCACACCCAGTCAACAGGATTCCTTGGCTCACACATATACCGAATGCGCAGAGGAATGATAGGTCTTGAGTTATCACCTATATTATCCCTGATGACAAAAAGGTAGACGATATTTGCGAGACTTGCCGATTTCTGGTAACACTGTATTGAAAAAAAGTGCACACATATAAATTGACGTCAGTTCCTTTGCGATCAAACACAAGGTTAGTAAGTGCTTACACGTAACCAAATGTGTGATGTTCAACGCTGGCAACTGATCCTGGCATATCATACCCAAGGGACCTGCATGGATGTGGTGTAGTGATCGTTTGCCCGGATCCCCGCATTGCAGGAACATACCACATTTAGTTGTGGCGTGACGTAAAATGAGTCAAGCATACACTTTGTATTCTGCTTTGTAAAACAACATAGAACCCGATACTCTGTTGTAATTCCCCGGGAACATTAAGACAGGGTTCATTTGTTTTTTTTAAACATATATATTCATCAATTAGGAAGCAGGCTAGTCGCTCTGCAAATCCTTCTCGCAGAAGAGACCTGAAAACACGCATTTTGGAAAACCGTAACCGTGAGAAATGAACGTGGTGAATGGGGAGCCGATGGTGGTGTGCACCCCAATGATGAATGCATAGAATAGGAGACAAGACCTGGAGACAAGACAAACAGCCGGCTTGTAATTGCCTGAATACTACTAAGATTGTATTTTATAAGATAACACGGGTCCAGAAAAAAAAACAATCCAGGGACTATCTTTCAAGTTACAGAACTTCAGCAAAATCCTTTTGTGCTCAAAATATATTCTTGAACCGCATGGAAAAGGGTTCATTTCACAATGTTTTGCAATGAAAACGCAATCAGATATCTCTGACCGGTTATTATCTGTATCAAATGACATATTTTCTGTGTTTGGGGCACAAAGACACAAATAGATAGCTCGGTAGTCTTTTCTGTTTTCCTGAACATATGTGGGTATACTTGACACGATGCGTTTCTATACATGTTGGCAAGCCAGATAATTCACTATGTAATTTATTTGCTTTCAAGTTTTCACGAACACAACTGTTATCTGCAGTAGTCAATCACTCGCTCCCTTCGCCCACGTACATCACGTGATTAGCAGTGACGCTCAGACTATCAATATTTCTTCAGCCCTGTTGTCAAGATACTGCTAATTGAACATTTCAATCATCCATTTCCCATGAACCTAATACTAGTGTGCTTTCTTAAAACTTGTCTTTAGTTTGTATTTTTACATAAACAATAATCTACTGATATTGCAAGGACAATGCAGGCAGGCATGTGCTGTTTAGCAGCGGGATAAGGTAAGATAAATGCACACGACAGATAAAAAGCGTTCCCTGTGCATCAGAACATGTCTTCCCGCATAGTGCTTTTTTATTCATTTTACGCAAATCAACTGTGAAATATTAAACCAAGCAACTGAAATCGATGTAACCAGAATTCGTGTTTCTAAACACGGGCCACTTTTTTCAGCAGACGATAATGTTTTATACAAAATATAGATATTTACATGCATGATAGTTCTGCATTGTGCAAAGTGCCTTATCTGCAGAAAGAACAGTCTGGAATCTACAGTCCCGTGCCAATCGTGATCAATGTGGAGGTTAAGCATACAACTATGTCAGAAATATTTCCCCCTGATTATAAAAACGGTTTTAATTATATATTTCTCACCAAACAAAAAGGCATTAGTTCAATATTGAGAACAATAAACCATCGTTATAGCACATACTAGGAGGCAAAATAGCATCTCAATGGAGCATGCTCGGTCACGCTAATCGTGTACTCAAGTCACAGGTCAACAGCCAGGTTTCTTTTGTCTGACAAAGAACTCGACTGTGGTAAAACTCGAAATTATGGAAAAAGCTGTCCTGGGCTGGAGCGTCGTTTAGAAAAGCTAATTTTAGTGCTTGTCATTATAAATATGTTTCATCGTTTTGTTTATTAAAGGAACTGGGCCAGAAAAAAATGATGAACCGAAATTTCATTTTGAATCTCAAGCTGACTTAAACGGGATGGGGAAAGGTTACTTCCTGGTGTAAATGATCATTGACCTGAACCTCCTTTGCTCTAGCGTTGCTGACAATGCAAGGTGGCTTAATGTGGTGCTACCGCATAATTTTCTGAAAGGTCCGGCCATTTTTTCAAAACTTTTATAAGCAGTTTAGGGACAGAAAGTAATGTTGTGATGCCATAAGACGACCGTTTGTTTTTGTTAACGTGTGTTTAAGTAAGGAAAAATACTTTGGTGCCACAGTTTTCTGTCACGTGTCAGTGCAATGTATCACAAAATGCTTAGAGGTCACAATAAGCAATTTTGGCTGTGTAACGAAAAATCATTTTTGTGTGTGCTTGTGATCTACACACAAAATTACACCTTTAACAGGGCACGTCGGCTTAATAATAATAAGCCTCCAAAGGCGACTTATTGAAGCTAAATAAGTAACATTTGTGTAGGTAAACGTTGGTCAAATTTAATAGCTCCGGATCACATGACCTCATGCCCAGAGGTCAATATTTCCATTCTGCTGTATGTGAATTAACCTTCACTAAATTTGTAGTGGTTGAGATAATAAATTTTGCATAAACATTGCAGCTATACACCAATATATATCATGACAAATTTGGTGCTTCCACATGCATTGGTTTTAAAGCTATTAAGTTGGAAATTGCAAAAAAAAAATAATAATAATAATGATGATAATAATAATAATAATAATAATAATAATAATAATAATAATAATAATAATAATAATAATAATAATAATAATAATACACAACCATGGCCGTCCTGACGGAAGTGCCCTCCAAAGGATGCGCAAAAGAAGGTTCCGTTCTTGCTCATCCGTATTACTTGTACAGCGGATTTTTTATAAAGTAGATTCTTCCACATAATCTTGACGACCTGACTTACAGGAAAACCAAGGAGCGTCGTACTTTTTATAAGGGTCAATTTTTCCACTTACGCCTTTGGGGGGGGTAGAAGAAGGGAAGGCCGCAAACTTAAAAACAGGAGCAAACTAGGTTGGGACCAGGCATGTGATGTTCTACACCTCCATGTAATTTGTGCCCAAGATTCAGCTCAGTCGTTCCATTTTTTCGCACCAACTCTCTGAGGGTAAACAGGACTGATAAGGGTCATTTAATTTCTGACCAAAGTCACGGAAGTCCTGAAGACAGAGATGTTGTAGTGCACATACTTTCATCCCAATGATTTGGCTATTCTCTGAAGAAAACTGACCGTAGTAAAGATATAAAAGATAGGTACCACCAATGAGTTACTCGTTGTTCGGCCTGACAGATTCTTATTGGAGGTTAATCTGTTTCGTGACATATTAATGAATATCTAGGGTTGGATTATTTTATACATCCCTGGTTTTGCTTAATGGTACACGCAATCTAAACAAGAATAGAAAGAAGCCACCAATTCATACAGAAACCCCTATATCAATGTACATGGCCGACGTATCATTATATTAAAGTCATACTTCGTCAGACTTTTGACAGTTATCAAGGTCAGCCCGTGGTTCTCCTTTCTCGGTCAAAGTCAAACGGCAAATACTTAACAAAACCCTGCAGCATTACCTCATATTGCTCACCGGAAGTTCTCGTTAAATACTCAAATACAGGAAAGCCCGTGGAGCTGAAAACAGCCATTTCCTTTCCAGAGAATCTGGAGTTTTCTGGATAGCATAAGCGGGTTCCAACTTCGAGGCCTTGCAACGGGAATGAACTCTATGTCATGATGGTAGCTTTAAAGAAAATACCAAATTGTTCGCAGGATTTTCCTTAAAACAGTCCAATACATCATTGCCAGTGCGATATTCGCAGGCTTTTAATAGTTTAACAGAAAGTTATTCTCTTTTCACATAGCCTTCACATCATCGTATGTTTATTATTATTTCTATTATTATTAATTTCCGGAGGATTGTACCACAAAATGTTAATCCGATGTCAGCTGACAAGTCTAAAATTTTTGTGTGACGTGCTTGCAACGTTTATCCCCTTTTCACGGTTTCTGGCCACTCCGTCAAGATTGGTTGCACTCTACGAACATAGGTCTTCCAATTGCTCAGAATGACAAATATAACCTGGAACTTTCATCTCGGCGGTAAAGCGACAGGTTGACAAGGTACACATCCCCTTGTGTCATATTTGAATTTAACGACTCAAATGTATTATGTAAAAGATCGTTTTGTTTTTCAAAAAGAGCACCGAGAACAAAACAATAACAATAGGTTCCTACTTAAGTGCATGTGTTGCACTGAAATTCAATGCTAAATGTTGCATAACATAAATGAAACAACGGAGTGCTAGCTCATTTAAAATACGGCCCGTTGACGATGCTTCTGTCAAATCACAAACTAGCCAACCTGTTTGTTCTCGTAGGTTTGGAGGACAACTTGAAAGAACAAAGAGTCCATAATCTGAACATGAGTTAAAATTGCTGTGACACTAAAAATTCAACAAAACTATGGAGATGTCTACAAAATCAAACCTAGTGGAAAAAATAAAACCTCATTCCCATTGGAGAAAATGAGGTTGCATGGAAAACAGTAAAGGTTTATTTTCTCATTTGGGGCAAAACTGGTTTGCACAGGGGTTAAGACATGAAGCAACCCCATCCTTTAATGTGCACCCAGGTAGCGCCTATCACTGCACAGCGGTGTATTAACAACGCTTTAATATGCCCATAACAACACATTACTCCTTCACCTGGCCGCCCAAAAGTCGATATACATATCACTGTTGTTTTAATGGATAATACCGATAAAGCTGCAAGCAATATGCGTTCATCGATCCCAGTCTTTGACGAACAGAATTCCGTTTTGTTCTTCCTGGAGCATATTTATACGAGTCTTGATTCAACAGCTTGGGCCCTCAAGGGCAGGAGCCTCTGGTATCTATGGCAACTATGACAGAGAAATAAAAATTGAAAGCCTAGTTGACTTGTCAGTCAATTTAACGCATGCAATCAATTTGCGCTCGCCTCGGTTGTACATCAACCATCGTCAACATTTCGTCAGGGAAAAAACGGTGGTCACATTGCTTTGCTGTTCAGCACGTTCTGCAGGTGAATACCTTCCAGCATTGCTCTTCGTATTGATCCAAATTCTCTACAGTTTATTTCTTCGATACTTTCAAAAACGTCTTTCAAAATTATATTGATTGTGGACATTAGAGTGAAAGGTTCCGTCAATTTAAGAGAGAATTAATGTTTAATCATAAATATTAGATGAATTTGGTGTGTGGTGACCTTCTGTCCCCAATAGCTCATAATGCATTTTGATAATAATATAAGTGTATAGTCCATATGTTTGTACATAATTTAGTCTTTGGAGAAATGTTGTAATATTCCTTCAATGATTTATACCTTTTCTTTGAAAGTGCCGATACTCTGTAGCTGTTTCCTCTTGCGTCAGTTCCATGCTTTCCTATTAACAGTGTTCCCCCGACAAATCAGCACAAACAAAATGCCTTCAAAAATGGCATACCAGGCATATGGAACACGAGAGCTTCTTATGGTTTTAAAAGACAATAACCTCCACAGTCGGGCTAACGATTCATAATTACACCTAGTTTTTATGGCTTCATTTTCTGTTTAAATGAAACAAAATGCGTCTTGCTTTCCCCAAATCAGGGCCGAAATTCGTCCATGACGATTTGTTCCTCGCATTAAAAAAACGTCATATTTTCTGAGTTTGTATACTTGCTCATGCGCAATGTAAATCCCATGATGTCAGTAAGGCCATATACTTTCAGCTGACGACGGGACATAATTGCGTACGTTCTAGCATCGAAAAGTGAAGAACAAGTTTTTAAGATGAAAAAATGGTAAGTTGAATTGAAATCTGTTGGTCAATTGTTGGTATATTTAACATCACATTTTACCCCGTATGTAACCCAGGACCGTAAATAGGAGGCCAAATTGACCGAGGCGAGAGAACCAACTGACCGAGCGGGGTGCGGGTCCCTCTTCCTCCCTTTATAACTTTTTTGAAAACTAAAGCCAGAATTGGTGGTTTTCTCTGCAATGTAGGACGTTAGCTGCAGTTAATTTAATGTGCAGAAAAAGACAAGAAAATATCACGTTTAGGCAGATAATATTGAAAAACTTAAGTAAAATACCGCGTGATGTTCTTGTTATGAACTTTCAGATAAACAGATTGCATCTCCTTTTGAACAGCCCATCTTCTGGGAGACGAAGGCATTATTTTATTTAATATAAGTGTGCCATTAGCATCAAATAACACTGAAGTATATGATTGTGAAAAGATTGTATTGTGACATGACGCATAAAATAACAATTGAACGTTCTTATCTATCACGGGCTGTCATATATTTTATTGTATTTTGAATATATTATGTGGTTTCATTTTACAATGCGTAGATATCATGGATTTACGTTGCCTCCTAAGCAAAATTTCTTGAAGGACGATAGTCTGATGACCCCCAGCGCTGGAGGGTTAATTACCACAAAGAACATCGTTAACACTTCGCAAATAAAATTCATTGTTTTGAGTGAACTGTATATAGCTTAACGACCGGCATATTAACTTGTTTTGCATAGTTTACCTTCCAGGTGTTTGATATATACATCTTACTTCATTTTATTCTACAACTTATCTTGTAACAGGGCCCGTGGGGAGCCAGTTACGGAGGTCGCCCAGCATATAAATATTCAAATGAATACAAGAAAATGATTTAAAAATTCAGGTCAGCCGTTTGAAAATCACAGGGAAAGTTGGATATAAAGATTTTCTGACATGCGTCAGCAGCCTTCTTCACAAATTTCAATGACTAATTTAGAATATGACACGTACAGCTGGCAGACACATTCATTACTGATGCTATATACAATGCTTTTATCATTATCATTAATTCATACTCAGTATGATTGCAGCTTGTCTGCCTTGCATCAATATAATTTGCGTCCACGGTTTCTCGTCTCCATTCCCATCTCTTCTCTTCTCTTCTCTTCTCTTCTCTTCTCTTCTCTTCTCTTCTCTTCTCTTCTCTTCTCTTCTCTTCTCTTCTCTTCTCTTCTCTTCTCTTCTCTTCTCTTCTCTTCTCTTCTCTTCTCTTCTCTTCTCTTCTCTTCTCTTCTTTTCTTTTCTCTTCTCCGACACCCTCTCTGTATGTATGTTCAGTATTACAAACAGAAAAACAAAGCCCTGTACGATGTAAAATGAGAGATATTAAGACTCTTAATTCACATGCGTTTTTAAGAATAATAATTCCATTTTATCGGACCCTTAGACCGCACGCGTGGAAACTGGCGACTGGTGCTTTTATGAAAACTGTGAGGGTCACGTGATGACAAAAGGAGACAGCATAAGATCTCGTATGTGGAAAATCTATGTTGACAGATATAACATGTTTATTTTGACATGTTAAAATGAAATTTGTATGTCAGATGTGGACCCTGTGGGGCGACATGTGGAGAGTAAAATGGATGTGGACAGTGTAAGGTGACATTTCTGATGTTCCATGCAAAGACTATGAGACAGAACGTGTCGGCAGTGTTGGACGTCAGATGTAGAGACCCTTGTGTGTGTGTGTGTGGAGTGGGGGGGGGGGGGCAGATATGGAAACTACTCGAGTATTCATATAGAGACTCGCACATGATGTGATATTTGTCCATTTAAAAACATAAACTGCAGTTACTAATCACTTGGTAGGCAAAACCTTAGCTCTGAAGGGTAAGTTAGACACTGTAGCGTGTTACATGTGAAGACTGTTCTTTCAATTTTATTTTTGCTTGTATAAATAATCTCGTGCAAAACCTCACCTGTGATGTGTGACTTTGTGCATATGACACTTGCCCACTTGACATTGTTCAAAATCCAGGAGATTCATCTCTCGTCATTCAAATACAAATCTCTTTCATGTAAAATACTGTGGGATAATCTACATCAGTTGTCTTCTTGTCCAAATTACTAAAACCACGCCATCCTTCTGTCTATCCTGGTCAATCAGCCATCCCTGAGGCTAATTGCCAGACACACCTTAGCAGGAATCTAACCTGGCATGCCCGCATAATACGTGTTGTTTATGAGAGCCAACCGACACATTGCTGTACTCTGTACTTTTAAATACAAACTGTCCATTTCCTTTCCAAACCTGATAGCTCTTTCCTTCCCAATACCATACTATTTTGGAAAAAATCTGTCCAAATTGTTTAAGCCAAGCTAAAAGCTACTATGTTTGCCATGGACACTCTCCCTGATTACTTTTCCTATGGTCATCGCTTTCAGACCATCTGTCAGAAGCAGATGCGTTTTGGGCTCTCAAACATTAACCCAGACCTCTTCAAAGTAAATTTAATTTGACGCTCTGCTACACCTGCTCCACCCCCGTTGAAGATATGGATCATTTCGTTTTCTTGCGTCCACAGTAATTGCCTTTTGTAAAGAAACCTCTCCATTGTATTATACTTCTCCGAGCTCCTTGGTTCATCCTAACATGATTAATTTGTGTATGTAACAGACTGTCTAAAATTTAATTCTTTGGAAGTAAGAATCTCTCTCTCTCTCTCTCTCTCTCTCTCTCTTCTCTCTCTCTCTCTCTCTCTCTCTCTCTCTCTCTCTCTCTCTCTCTCTCCCCCCCCCGATCCCTAGTCAACAGTTGGTAAACCATATGCATAAGTGTCACGACTATTTTTTAATGTTTAAATGGCTTTTTAGCTTATGTGTGGAAACACAATGTTGTATTTTGGGGGATACCTAGTGATATGTAAAAACCAACGTTATACAGATGCTCCGCTTATGTGAAGATATATATATCATAATGTGCATTATGTATCGCTAATGTCTTGTCTATTAAGTATACAAAATGTGTGTCTCCATGTCTGGGAAACCCAAGTTCTTTGTTGTACTATAGAGCCATCCAGGATAAATAAATATGTTTCAATAAAAAGACTGTATATGAAACATTATTCCTCAAATACCTGGTGGTTGTTCTTTTGTTATTAGCGTATCTGTCCATCATCTGTGATGGTTAACCTTGTACAATTGTGTGATTGCGTTTCCTATCATGTTGAGGTGTGTGAGAAAACAAATCTGACATTGGCAGTCCGTGATGAATAACACCTGTGGTACTTGTAGTTGGATTTTATTGCTTTTGCTCGACAAGCCTCACAAAAACTGCAAATTCCAAGAACGAGTGCCACGAATGCTATCCACCAGGGCTCGCCAATGCCAGATTCTCTATGGAACAATTGGATAACAAATGCCGAAAGTGCCGGGAGACATCCATCAAAGTTGAAGCAGCGGCGGTAAAGCCGCCTGCTTAGCAGTTTTCCTAACTTTATTAAGTAACATACATACGTTCATACATACATACATACATACATACAAACATACATACATACATAGTATTGTGTATATGTATAGGTATATGTATATGTATACATTTTTACGCACGTGCAAATATTGAAAAAGAATTAGCATTTGGTGACAGTAGCAGATCATTAGGCTTGTAGCACGAGTGGGCGGTTTTTTTCCCCCACTAGGCTTGCTCAGCGAAAACAATCTAGCAAGCAGTGTTGCAAAAGTTCTCTGTAAATGCCCCCCCCCCCCCCCCGCTAGACTTTGTTACTCACATAAATGTGCCCATATTTAACAGGAATTGCAGACCAGTCTCTGATTCGGAGCGACTTTTTGCTGCAGCGCTTCCACACTGTATGCTGCTCACGTACAGTTTACGAATAGGAAATGAGTTGCAACAATAAGGAAACTTGTCTACAGCCGATAGTGAATAAACGGTAAGTGCCGCCTGAGGCAAGCGCCAGGCATGTGATATATATAGATATTGTTGGGTGATGGATGAGACGTAATGAAACACATAATAATAATTATTATATCAGACATTCTAATTAGTGGAAATATACAGCCGGGTAATAATGATTGTTCGTGTAAAAGGAAACGTGATGACTGAAAAGCGCAGAGACAAAAAGAGATCTCATGGGATTCTGAGTGATGGATAGAACGACCCAGGTAAAGAACTTCAAGACAGATAATTGTGCGGATTACACATTTGATATAATAGTGAGCGTATAAGTAGATATACACGCCAAATTACATGCAGGCAGTCTGATGACAGAGAAGAGATTATTCCACCCCAATTGTATCCAGAACATGACTGAAACACCATATGGGTTACACAATATGTTGTCAAACGTTTCAGCATTAGAGTACCATTGATATTATACCTGACAACGACAGGTAGTTACTATACTATCAAAGTACTGGGAATGTTTTATTTCAGGGAATCTGTTATAATGATGGAGGTCAATCGATGTTCTATGAACTCAGTTGGAAGAGGGACTGCCTGAGGGTGTGACCTTTAAATTTTGTCGGATTCTCAGGTCGGCCAAGCACTCTAGAGGAGGCTTCGTCCACCCATTTTAGTTTATACATTATTTCTGATTTACATGCTCTGTTTATATGTATGATCTTGATGCGGTCTATTAATTTCGTATTTTCCCGATATCGGGGTTTTGATAAATTATTATTATTATTATTATTATTATTATTATTATTATTATTATTATTATTATTATTATTATTATTATTATTATTATTATTATTATTATTATTATTATTATTATTGTCATTGTCATTGTCATTGTCATTGTCATTGTCATTGTCATCGTTATCGTTATCGTTATCGTTATCGTTATCATTATCATTATCATTATCATTATTATTATTATTATTATTATTATTATTATTATTATTATTATTATTGTTATTATTATTATTTTTATTATTATTATTATTATTATTATTATTATTATTATTATTATTATTGTTATTATTATTATTTTTATTATTATTATTATTATTATTATTATTATTATTATTATTATTATTATTATTATTATTATTATTATTATTATTATTATTATAACCGTACTGTTTATGCACAACTTGAATTGAATAAAAATCAAACTGCCACGAGTCTTAATCGCTGATATAGGTAGAAGAGAAATCAAATATCACAGCTTTTTCCTAATCGCAGTGCTCGAGGAAATTTGGATAAAATTCTCGAGAAAAATGTATGCCCATTCAGTATGTTCTTTTTCAACAATGCATAAATGATTCATATCCAATAAATGCAAACTAATTGGGAAAACGGCTGGGCTCTAAATCAATCCATCTCAGTAAGACAAAGATAACGTACATGCAGGGCCTCACGAGACAGACAAATGATGTGTCATCAGCCAGGGGTTTTTTTGCGCATGACTGATTATGCATTGACACAAAAAGAGCGGCACGCAGAACAGACCTGGGTGAAATCATGGAGGTTTAATCAGATTATACCAATAAATATATGTAGATACATAGTATTTTATATATATTGGACGCATCATGGAATTTACCCCGTTCCATCGGTGCCCCCGTTGTAAAGGGGAAGTTTTCCGAGTAATAAAAAAAAATAAAAATAAAATACCTTCATGGTGAAACACACACATGGGCATCGCATGAAGCTGAATTTAGCCTGATAGCAAATTCCTTAGCCTGCTATTGGACCAGTTCCCGTGTTTTCTCCACTCCATGGTGTAACAGAGACATCACGGAGTTTGGTCTGCTTTGGATTAAAAAAAAAAGTTTTACCGCCATGAAATCTTAATTATTTAGTATTCACACATGGTGTAGTGAAATAATTGCCTTTATTTTTTTATCAGCATCTGCTGAAGACGAAGCCGAATCACATCGCGCAGTGATTTGCCATGGCTGCATAGAAATTGGACTACTTTACAAAATTGTCCGTAACGCAAGTACGACATACGACTACATGCATCGCAGTTGTACATCTTCTCTTTCCACAATGTTTTGTACTTAAATTGCAAAGAAAGTGGACAGCATCAGGAATTTTACCGAAGTGGGTTGTTATGCTTGATGTCACTGATAGGTCATCTTTCTACTCAGTCGACTCCGACAAGAATGAGGCTTCGGACCCCTAGAAAAAATATCTTTGAAAAAAATATGCTACTTACCATGTGAGCACGTGGGCTTCAAGAAGAGATTGTTGATTTTGTGGATGTACAGTGAAATCTCATTACAACAACACTCAGATATCCGACATACTCATTATAATGACACAAGTACGACATACGACTACATGCATCGCAGTTGTACATCTTCTCTTTCCACAATGTTTTGTACTTAAATTGCAAAGAAAGTGGACAGCATCAGGAATTTTACCGAAGTGGGTTGTTATGCTTGATGTCACTGATAGGTCATCTTTCTACTCAGTCGACTCCGACAAGAATGAGGCTTCGGACCCCTAGAAAAAATATCTTTGAAAAAAATATGCTACTTACCATGTGAGCACGTGGGCTTCAAGAAGAGATTGTTGATTTTGTGGATGTACAGTGAAATCTCATTACAACAACACTCAGATATCCGACATACTCATTATAATGACACAAATTTTGAATTGCAAAAGTTCATTTTCTTTGTTGTTTGATTCATTTATCTGACATATTCAGTTATCTGACACATTTCTAAGGGAACAGATGGTGTCATTATAACGAGTTTTCACTGTATCTTGAAACATGTCCTTGCACATTGGGGCATGTGTACAGTCACTTAAATCTCTTCATTACAACCACGTATACAATCGAAAAGAGAAACAGTACAAACTAAAGGCAAGAAAGAATTGGCTTCCTTGAATATAGGAACTGCCCTGTATTCCCAGGAATGGTTGCCAACTAAGAATGACAGCCCTAGACAATAGAAGAGAGAGAAATCGACAATGTCGCCTGTTCAATGTGGCATGCGTGCTCCTCCGTTCCGCTTTCCCACTGTTCTTGTATGAATGTGGATGTGGGTATATGTGTGTGCCTGTGTCTACCTGTGAGAGTTTACAACATACTGTATTTTGCACGAACAACATTAATTTTAAAAAATGCCCGCAATTCCAAATTGTATTAGGTATCTAAGCTGATATGTCATGTGCAGGAGGCTGCGCTTCAGAACCACTGTCAGTGATCCAGCATTGGACAAGTCTGGATTAGATCAGCGCTTGGCAATGCAGTTTCAGAATCCTCACTGTGACATCCTTCGGCGTCCACTCTATCCTTAAAGCTCTTGGTCTCCGACTCCTGACCCAAAAATGGAGGAGCAGCCAGCAAATTGCTGAGCTAGTTGAGGTTCTTATGCCACAAATAGAGTAATGAGTGAATTCCCCGAGCAGTTGCACGCCATGCATGCTTCGACAGGCTGAGTTTACCCCAGGAAGAAGAAAGCTTGCTTATCCAGAGTTGCCAACTGTCCTTCATCATTAGGAAGGGTCCGTAAAATAGCTGAAATTTTAACCAATAAGATAGGTCAGAATTAGCTTTGAACTGTTTTTTTAGCCCCAATACACAACCGAATACACAAAAATTTGGAGGGCTAGAGCTGTGTATTCCCATTGGTTTGCATGTTAAAGTAATTTTAAATAAACTGTTCACTTTAGTAGCTGTGATTATGATTTTTGTGAGGTATTAAGTTATGCATCTAGATTTACTGTGCGAAATTTGGTGTCTTTAAGTGTAGTTGTTTTCAAGTTATTAAGTTGCAAATTACAATGTAAAGTAATGGGAATATACAATCCAAGCCCTCCAGTGACTGCAGTGCCCTCTTTTAGGCGGGGCTAGAACCTTCTGCTCTTTACTTGCCTATTTACGGTGTTTGTCCCGCATTGTGACTGAGTATTTTCTTAAACGTTCTTTGTTAAATATGCTCTTCCCCTAACTTTCTTACTTAAATATCCCTGAAATGGCATTTTTAATGTTGGCATCTCTGTTCATCCCTCCGTGGTTCAGCACATCAACGATGCTGTCCTAGGTAAACAAAGGCCTGAATGCTAAACAACTTCAATCATGGTCCCACCTATAATGACCGATCCCTTGACATGGCAACAATGTATTGGCAATATAATGAACATTAGACAGAGTTTAAGTCTGTTTATTGATCCTATGGCTGATATTTACCTTTATAGACCCAGCGCTATGCTAGAACGGCCCCTGTATCTTGTATCGTTGCCAGGTATACAAAGATTTAAACAGACATATAAAAAGACCAAACTAGCTACATATATATATATATATATATATATATATATATATATATATATATATATATATATATATATATATATATATATATATATATATATATAATTCTTGGTTCAGTGAAAGCATGTGTATTAATATCATATAGGCCAGAACACTAGGGCCCGTATAATAAAGTCATTAGAAAGTGCTACAACGGAACGCTGCGTTAGAATGTTTGAGATGGCGTGTGCATGGTTCTGTACACTGCGTCTGTTTATCATTTATGTTTGCCATCCCATCCTTCAAATTCCGATGAATCTATGTAACATTCGCCCGCGCAAAAGCTGGTCAGTAAACAACCAATTAGCCATCAAAATGCGGACACGCACGAAAACGGACCTCCGCAACCGGTCAATTTCCGACAAATAATAATAATAATAATTAATAAAAATAAATAATAATAATAATTTCGGACCTATGGGGAATCGGACTCCACGCGCCGGAAGGGAGCTTTCCGAGACGAAAAATATGTGGCGTTGGGGATTGAACGCGGAGAGCAGTTGTGGCAGGCGGAGCCACCGAGGTCCCCATTAATGTTTTTGTATGATTTTAGGTTCAAACAGATACGTCATCAGTTTATTACAGGCAAACAATATCTACTATTAACAACGTATGTGGCACGGCTTTGCGTTTCAAACGAAAGGTCACTGTGCAATATTGTTATCTTAAGTATTGTGTTGTTGAGCTTTACTTTAATTTGCCACCGCTCATTTTGGCTGAATAAGCAAGAACACCGTATGGCAAGGAATTCAGTTTCGTTTTTTAATCTTGAATTTATCATGGATATGCAAATAGGAACATCATGATGCAAACAAAGGCAGCTGAACATTACTTACAGGGATCGGCACTTGGTCCCCTTTTATTCTTGATATATATTAATGGTATTGTTAACGTTGTGAATTCCTCCGTCCGATTATTTGCCGATGATGCAGTTCTTTTTATCACTGTCGAGGATCATCGTTGCAGCAAATTCATTGATTTCTGACTTTCATGAAGTAGAAAAATGGGCACACAAATGGTTTGCTGGTGTCATTTAATCCTTCTTAAGCCGGTAGTATGATTTTATCAAGGGAACGACTTCTTCCGGACTTGGTTTTCATGGACAAATCTTAAAAATGAACCAGAACATAAGCAGTTGGGATTAGTGATACAATCTGACTTATGCTGGAAAATTCATATTCATGAGATAACCACCAAAGGCAAGAAGATGGTATACATATTGAAACATCTACAATGTCGTTCAAGCAGAAAGTCTTTGGAAGCTCTTTATCTCTCCTTTATACGGCCATTTGTCGAGTACGGGTCTGGCGTGTGAGATGAATGTACGAGTAGTGACTGCCAGAACCTTAATAAAAAAAGTCAATTTAACAACTGCAAGAGTCGTTACAGGAGCGACTGCTGGAACGAGTCACGATCTAATTAATCAGGAATCTGGTTTTGAAAAATTGTCAGACAGAAGTTATAGTAAACTAATTATGTTTTACAAAATTCTCAAGGGTGATGCACCCCCAATATTCGACATATTTACTGGTAACTTCTGTCAGACAACGAGACAGCTATAATGCAACATCTGGATACAATTTGTCTTTAATTCGGGCACGAAATAATTTATTCAATGCAATGTTTTTTTCCTTCTGCTGTTCTTTCCTGGAACGATTTGCCAACTGGCACTCGCGATACGTGGTTTCTACACCCATTCAAAATGAAATTAAATCAGAGTAAGCCTATAGTTAGTCCACTATTTTACACTGGTTGTAGAAAAGTAGCGGTTTCACATGCCTAAACTGTACGTGTGAAATGTAGTAACTTAAAGCAAATTTACTTAAAAACGGTCTCGCTCACTCTCCAAGGTGTTTCTGTGGTGCTGCAAATGAGGATGTTTTTATTAAATTTTCAATGTGGAAGTTTTACAGTGGAACGAGATAGATTGCGTAATTCCATTTGCACCATTCACCTTGCAAACTTTATTTTCTGACTCCGAAAATTGAGCTTTTCAAGAAAACGAAAACATTTTTACGCTGTACAATCGGACATCAAAAATACACAGGCAGCCCTGGAGCTGTTAGAGGATTTTTAGAAATATTCGTAATCATGGATGGTGAAGTGGTTCTTGTTAATGATGTCATACCCCACTATCTTTCCCTGTCTGTGACATCTTGTCCTGTCAACAGTTCCCATTATGAGGCATTGCCGTTCCATTTGGCTTCGTGCAGTGGTGTTCATTCTGACAGTGACCTTTTATTTTTGTACCTTCTCTCCACTTCTAGTTCCCTTTGTTTTGCGAAAGGTATTCACATAGGGCTCCGTCTTCTTTCCCAATCGCTTTTTTTTAAATAAATATGTTTCAACCAAGGTATTATATTTTCGCCTCAACACCGGAGTCAGCCATCTATATATGACATTGTCTGTGGGTTCTTAGATCACCAAAGTGTTAATAAGGATATACACGCATATTATGAACGTAACCTTTTTTGTGGTTGTAGTCCTGGATTTAGTCACTCACATTATAAATTTCCTCTGAAAAAACAAAGATAAAATTGTTAAATTTAACAACATTGTTTGTGTTGTATGAAAACCATGCATATATGTTTGGTTTGCCCCTACTTTAACTTTGTAAGAACCACGTTTATTTCAGAAATGATTTGTATGAGAGGAGTTGCTATTATTAAAAGGATGATATTTGGCTTCCGCCCGTCAGGTTCGTAAACAAGAAACAGCTCACTTTCCAGAGCATATTTATTAACTGAGATAACCAGAATTTGGTGATAGGTCGGTTGAAATGACGCAGGACCAGATTGCCCAGTGGGCAGAGATAAGATCACCTGATCGCCTTTTCAGAGATTTAGTTCTCCTTGTCAAAATGCTCAGCCATTCTTGCCAACATGCCTTTTGTATATGCTTCCACGGAGTTCTTTACATTTCTGAAAAAAAAAGGTGTTACATAGAAACGCATATTATAATCACGTCAATGACTTCAGGGCTGGATTGGACTAACAAACAGATAATTCTTCAATTGGTTGGGTTACAACGTATATTTATGGCATATGGAAAGTACGAACAGTTGAAAAAATTTTTGAAATTGCTAATTGGGGGTGAGTGTCTGGTGGAACTAACACTGGCTCTGAAATTGCACATCTGGTGACCCTTTTGAAAAAATAATATGCAAGAGAATGTCATGAACGTCTTTCTCTGTGTAACCCCAACTGTAAGAAGTAACTGAACACTACTAGTAAGCATATTTGATATACGAATGTAACTTCATAAATGTGACATGTAAATGCTTTAAATAACAGTAAACAAACAAGTCAAACGGCAGAGCAGATAATATTTATTTACATAGGATGTGCATATTATATATTACATAATATAAATGTCGCCTTTAGCAAAGGCCAATCCAAGCGTACATAGTCTTGCGAAGGCCTATATACACATGTATGACCACACATCAGCAGGAAACTACATATACAGACCATCATCCATCTCTTGGAGACCGTATCTTTTTAATTCATGAACAATTGTATTCCATTCATTTAACATATCAAATTAAATTTTATCCTCACATTCCTGCAATGACGAGTTTTCCACAAAACCATATAAATGGGTTTTACAGCGCAATCGCAAACATGCAAATCAAATGAAAGAAAGCAAACTTAAAACTGATATCGCGTACCTGTTTTCCTAAATTCTGGTAGATTGTGTCCTTACTACGTGGTTTTAATTACTGGTCAGCTGACCTGAAAGATTCTATTACGGCTGTATGGCAAATTTTCAAGTGTTCGGAGTTTTAGAGCACACCAGTAATTGAAGATCTTCCAATTTGTCGCGGACGCAGATAGGTCTATAGAAAATGCCACATTGTAATCAGTTAACGTCACACTGCATTGTGACGTACACCCATTACAATTTGTTAAACAATAAAAACTAACAACAAACCAGTGAAATTTTAAAATCCTGCATCTTTTGCATATCTAGCAACCAGATTTGGGTGGATCTTAACCAGTGGCCTCAGCATACAATTTTTAAAGATCGGTATAACGATCCCTTACGCATTGTTTTGCTGACTAATTTCTTCTGTCTCTCGCCTTGACAGCATTATGGGAGGAAATATGACCATTTGTACATTCTATCATGTACCATCCAATCAAATACATACGAGTGTACGACGTTATATCAGTAGCCCACTATTACTACGTTATTTCATGTTTTCACTGTAGCAAAATACCGGTATTTCATTGCTGAAGGTTATGGCCGTTTACAACTTTATTGAAAAGATTATGTTTTGTAGATAATTATCGTGTTTATACAGTGTTCGTTACCGTAAAAAGAAAAATCTAGTATTTTAGACCATTCGAGTTATCTTTGGATATGTTTTCAGTTTGGCGGGGTAATATCTGCATAATATAGCCTACAGACCAAATTTACTGAACTCTTGTGTCACAACATTGTGAGGTCACAGCTTCTTTTTGAATTCCCTTTCGTCTATTATAGAAACGATTAAGTTGCATCGCTTTAACTGTTTCAGTGGCATATTTTGGACTGATTCAATAGCTTCTCGGCGCGCTTTGGGTGCGATGTGGCTTAAGCGCGCCGAGGACAGCCTTTCATCTGAACTATTAGATGCTGTGTAACTAGAGTTATTTTGGTACTTGTATGAAAGGTCTTTTGACAAGGAACAAGAACCCAGCACCCTTATTATAATTCAGAGCAGTTTGTTTCAAATAGTACGACATTTCTTACAGTCGGCACTGAAACAGTTGAAAGGATATGTGGACGTTAAATTTGATTGACAGGTAACCTGTAAAAATTCGCCTGAACAATTGCAGTACCTTATTGGAAATTAAGCTGCTAGCCATTTACTGTGAACTAATATTACCGTAACTACACAGTTATATGATGACAATTTGCAATACTGGCAGATATCAACTTTCTGCTAGCATGTTGCAAATTCACTGCTATAAAGTTTATAATTGTTGGGAGCCCACAAACTAGCTATTGCGTTCAAAAGTGCTACATTCGATTCATCCAGCTGGTAACCGGGTTAAGATAATGAACATATGCCAAGTGGCTCTGCAGGGATGGAAGTTAACTACGAAGGAACAATTAGCCATTCAGGCAAAACGTACGTTTATACGGAAAGTGACTTCCGTACAACTTGTGTCATCCAGTAAAACGTGTTAAACCCTTCCCCCCCTTAGATCGCCCAAAAGCAGCTGGTGGTCAGATGTCGTCTGCTTCAATGTTTTTGCCTTATTTCAGCAGCAATGGAAAACAATTTGAATCTTAATTGTAGATGTGACCTGTCAAGATGACAAGACCCGGTACAACAGCTCTCACTGTCGTCGATTGGGCGCTAAGCACCCAACCTGAACCAAGGAAAGCTTTTGACTCAGAATTAATTCAGTGACATTGAAAACAAATGTACAAATAAACGTACAACGAAACAAAGTCAATTTAGAGTAACTTGGGTCGTAACCAAAAGGTATTGCAAGGGATTTCAAATTACCAAAGAGTCATCTTCGTCAGCTACAGGGACGTTGAAGTGTATAGATTCACAACTGTGCTGTCCCACAGTAAAAAAATATGTGGAAACTTAAAATGGCCTTTATTTGCATTTTCGCTGCAAGGAATCGACCACTGGCAGAATGGCAGTATTTCGCCATATTGTATGACGATATAGTAACATACCAACAAATAGCAATAACATACTGCTAAATAACAGTAACTTGCTCACAAGTCACAATAACGTAAGAATATTTGGATAAAATATGCACGTAGCACATAATTTTTTGCTACCAGGCCACAGTTCGGATGCCACAGCTTCAAATACAGACTAGGTTCTAATCCAATTAAAAAAGAATAAAGAAATAAAATATGCAATTATCATTCTACTCATGATTGTCGTCATAGTCATCATCATCATCATCATCATCATCATCATCATCACCACCACCACCATCATTGTTACACTGTACATCATTTTTAACAGAACAGCGTGAGAGGCTTTCGGTATTTCGTCGCTAGGGACCACTGAAGAGAGTGAGCTACTGTCGTCTATTCTCATTTTTTGCAAAGGTAATTTGCAACCAAACACGTCATAAGTAAAACCAGGCAAAAATAATACAAATTGTGATCAACTGTTATTCATATGCATAATCTAGATGCTAAAATAAATATGTCAGTTCATAATAATCATTTAGGTATGTGAAGGTTGGTTAACTGTCAATAAAAGGAAACGAATACCAGTATAGTGTCTTAGCCCTCGGAAATCCGAACATGTGTTGAGTTGGGTAATGAACAGAAAGCTTGTATCATTGCTTACTGTCTCTCTTGCTTGCCTAATAGTCAATACCAATTGCCACCTATTAACTTGCTAAATTGTACAATAACAATATTTAATTCTTAAAAAAGCAATATTTAAAATCATCTGTCCCGGTCGCTGTGGGAAATAAATATACAGATCAGAGACGATGTCAACTACTTAAAGACCAAGCTTCAATTCGTTTAGTACTCAGCATTGCAAGAATGGGCTAATGGAATAAGATACATTGAGAGCCCACTTTGCCATAATGACCACGTTACATCAGATAGAATACATTTTAAAAGTAAATAGTATCAGATACGATCAACTGAACAATAAACGGTTCAACCCCGCACATATAGAGTGACATTTTCATAAAATTTGTCTTAATCACAGTGGGTTGTCAATTGATTATATCCCCATAACCATTGCATAATTATAGCATATCTACATACACACATGTACAGTGGCATTTGAATAGCGCATCCATAGTTAACATATATTAATCACCGCTTTCAGTTGTCAGGTTCACAGCATTTATAATTTTTAGATCAAAAAAGAGTACTTTACCAGAAAGGAAACGTGGATTTCGATTTATTTGCATTCATGTTTTATCATAATATATTGTAATACATGTCCACCATCACTTAACAGTACAGACCATTGTGGTCGTATAATGTGAGCATGTGATTATATTACGAGTTGTGACCACGTGACTGTCAAGTCCCTCTGCCACTTTGAATTGGCATTGTGTTGTTTATTATACTAACACACGCACCATCTTTAAGATGCCAAATGACAAGTCATTATGTTGTTCGATATACTATCTTATGCACCATTTTAAATGACAAGTTAATTTCCGCATGTATTTACAGTATCATCGCCATAGCTGTCACCTGATCTCTGTTATGCCATTGACCCTTTCCCGCTGATATCGCCCAAAGTACCCGGCTGTTCTATGTCGTCCGCTTCAATGGTTTGCTTTATTTTTGTTTGAAGCCTATCAGGATAATATGAATCATTTTTACAATTTTCTTTGGCGTGAGATGGGAGCCTGACTCAGTGTTACTGTAAGCAGGTGTGCAGGTTAGACTGTCATCTGACGTACTGCTCCCACAGAGTTGCTGTTACCGATGGCTAAAAACCATCTAAATTATTCCTTGCTTAAAGGTCGATAAATTTCTTGGTTAGTGATTTTTTTAATTGTCTGGAACCATGGTCTACTTGCTTTTGTGGTACCCAAAGCATGACTTGCAAGACAGTTTATTAATATACTAACTAAAGTCCTACCCTTTTGGCTTGCAAGAAGCCGAAAACTGGATCTTCAAATGAACCATATTGTTAGTTGTATGAAATCTACATTTATACGCACACGGACCCATTCCGCCACAAATTTAGAACGCAACTGCTTATGACATTCCATGCCGTATGATACCAGTTCGTGCGATTCAACAGCAATTCTGCAATTGAAATATTGTACACATACCGTGACTACAGTGGCAAAAAATTGTTAATATTATACAGCTGCCCCATTACTTATACATTGTGATTCAACTCATGTCTTTTTTTATAAAGATATTTCACATGCCCAAGCAGCAGCTACGGTTATATCTTTGACAACATATTCAGTTAGGAACTCTACAACCGCATTTGAGCAGGCTGAACTTTGAGAAGTAGCACCTACAAATTTTGTAGTTCATATAATATGCCCAGTAACTTACGAGGTTTCTGGCGTGACATATACAGAGTGATGGCACCCGTGTCGTCAGAATGTGTTGGTGTGTTACTGTGCTTAGAATGCTACAATTTTATAGTGTTGATTGTCAACTATCGCTACACGTTGTTATGACCCACTACGACTTCTACAACAATTATTTCAAAGAGGGGTTCATGTGCCATGGCTAGTATTCAAAAGACCTGCTAAATGCCGGAAAACGCCATAGTTGTATTCAAAAGACCTGCTAAATGCCGGAAAACGCCATCGTTGGATCACAAATAAAGTTTTTACTATACAGACTGCCACTGCAAAAATTTGTTCTCACTTTAAGTGTCGCCCAGCACCTTAATTTATAGAATTTATCATAATCACCATCATCATCATCATCATATTTACTTACTTATTCATTTACTAATTCATTTATTAATTTCTATTTTACTAAATGAAAAAGATGATATTATGACAAGAAAGATCAATGCACTCCCTTAATATGTATTACATTAATCACTTTTGACAAATAATAAAAAGATGATGATAATTATGATTGTTGTTGTAGAATTGACACGTTTAAAAATTTGTTCTTACTTGTGGAGCCCAATAGCGACAACTTCCACTGATGTTGCTAATATCATATTTGACAGAATAGATTTTACTTGATTTGTAAGACCTTTCATAGCCAAGGTTTGCCTTAGGTGATATCTGAAACCAATCACCTGCCATTCAACCAACATCAGTTTTACTGGATGTCTGTAACACCCATAGCTCCCATAAGATTCGACTGATATGTTTTACCTGAGGTTTGTAAATCATCACCTGCAATGTGATTCAACTGTTAACCAATTTCTTCTGAAACAGTTGTAGAATGTAAAGTAATCTATAGCGACTCAACTGTCATTTATTGATTGTTTCCTTCTCAAGATAATGATAAACACAAGTATATGTAATTTGCAAATAAGACCTTACTGACAGTAGGGTAATGTTTCATCAGTCAAACGCAATGATTATCTTTATCATTTTTATTATTTACAATGCTCTTTCGATGGTGTCTGATATTACACTCATATTTTTGCAAGTGTGTGCAACACCATGGCTATTCCTTAATTTGACTGAGCATGAACTGTATAATTGGTACATGCACGTGCTATATTATCGAGCAATAGGTACGTTGCGTTCCTGGTAGGGTCTCCAATTATTCTGTTACATAGATCATTTGATCAATGACCAACCCAGAACTTAAACAATTCGCAAAGAAATCCACCGAGATTCTGTAGTTTTGATACATAATGATTTTACCACGTGCAAGAAGCTTTTCTTCCAATTCACTTGGGCTTGTTAGCGTTAAATGTATAATTTTTTTTGCCTCCGTCACCAAATGTTCCGCTAGATAAAGCATGTTCCGCTGCAATAAGTCATGAAACATAATGGTAAGTACTGATGTCAAGCCAAATTCATCGTGATTGCAGGTGTACATTCCTGTGACAATGAACCAAAGGGTGAACAACACAGAAATGTAAATGCATGCACGGTTTACCTGGGACGCAGACTTTTGACATGGCCGTCACCCATAAATGCATACAGCATTTTCTTGAAGTGTAAGTCTTGTATGTAGTTTTATGCTCTGCACTACAATGTATTTGCAACAAACATACTATGTGTTTAGAGTTATATCGCTGCCGGAAGATACTAACTTGTGGTAATTTTCCACCTTTTACAGGCATTACATACCGATGCAAAAATTAACGTAATTTGTAATTAAAGACAATTAACTCTGCACCAATATACATGAAGATTTAAGGTGAACCATCACCTGCCTTGACACATCATTGAAATTAGTATGTACAAGGCGTTCCTTGCCTTTCCTTTCGTTTTCCCACATTTAACTCGATAAATGTCCGAGTCAGAAATAAACGTACTCTACCTTTGGTCACAGTCAATGGTTCTAGGCATCTCCACAGAAACTAAGAAAAGTTACATGGCCACTGTTTCGAATTGCCATTATATAAAAAATGATTGGTTGTGGCTGGCCACATTATCTCGTAGTTCTTTAAATGCAGGTAATGAAAACATGTTCACATTTTATCGCGATCGTCTATCGCTCATGATGAACGTTGCTTATGATTCTCGGTGCAAACCATTCACCTTTTTTATCATGACTTTGTATGAAGTCAATGACAGCTATTAATCTCTTACTACGGCTTTTATCTGCAGTCAAAGTTTACCAGGGCTATCCCTATGTAGTTGGCAGTAACCTTTCATGGCCCTCAATGTGAAGTTAAAAGCAACTGTTCACCTTTTATACCGGGCTTTTAATGTCAAACTAATGGCAACTATTAACCACGTAACAGAGATCCAATTCTTTTTTATTTGTATGAATATTCACCTGTAGTCAAGGCTCCCTGCTTTACCCAAATGTACAATATCAAATTCTTTTATCTGAGCATATACTTTAAATATAAAACACAAGCTGGTTCGCATAATTCTAGACACACATGGCAGTGTAACATTGGTCGCACGCTCTCCGAAGAATTGTTGCTTTTCTCAAAACTCGTGATGTGCTTTACATGTGCTCTTTGGATCAGAGGTCTGTCCCATTACAACATTATGTGATAAAATAATTTAGTTCATTTTTATTACCTTGGCACATTATGAAATAAATATGAAGAATAGACAACTCTCTGGGACATTTTATATGTAAGTCAGCAAACCTCTGAGACCCATCTCATGCATACAAAGTGTACATGTTTCAGCCATTTCCCACATAAATTGCTTCCTGACACCATCTGTCTCTGGACATCAACAAATTAACCTTAGGGACATTTGAATCCCAAGATAATCGTTCCATTTACATTTAAATGTTGGAGGCGCAGAATTCAAAAATGACTTTTTGCGACATTAAAGCGCATATCTGAACACACTAAGCCCTTTTTGAGCAAAAATGTAGAACCTTGCCACGAAAGAAAGATGCTTATTTACAGTTTCACCGGTATTTAATTTATGACCCAAATATATTTTACGAACCACGGATTGTTCACGTTTGACTACTTTCCTTTTTCCTAACTATATTATTCTGAAAAAATAAAAAGATAATTTTGGTGACGCCAATCAAATTTTACATAATGATTGTAGACATGTTCCATGAGCAAAGCGTTCTTATAAAAGAAGATTCTGTTTAACTGTCCAACGCGTTAGTTTTGCATGCAAAAACAAGCCAGTTTCTGTGCTTTCCCAAGTCAAATTGATTAAAGTCAATATGACAATTGATAGTGAGACAAATCAACAGCCACTTGGAGACTAGTACCTCAAAGAGACATGGAAACGAAGAGCTTCATCGATGCATGATCTTTATAAAGTTATGTTCGACAGCGTTGCTTTTTCTTTTTGTGTGTGCACTGCTCTATCCCTTTAGATATACTGTTTAAGTGGAAATTTCCAGAAGAAACTATTCGGAATAATAAATTCGGTAATGTTTGACTGTCACTACTAATTATACATGGCGGCAAGGAGCAAAATATTTTCAAGATTGTCAACCGAAAAATTAAAACCGCGAAATTTTCATTCTCCACAAAGTCGGGAAATTTTCCAGTCGTACATATTTCCACACATACAGTAATAATCCATCTGCGTATATTACGTTCACTTAAATTTACTTTATTTTACTTTACGTCACTTTTATTTTAGCAGGATGATCATGAAAGATATTCTGCTCAAACCTTAATTACAGACAACCCAGTGGTCGTTGCATAACTTTCTTTTGTTAACAATGTTAGACATATAATTAAAATAACAAAGCATGTCAAATGAAATATGCAAATTAAGTGCAGGGAAATTCTCACGTATGTATAGTATAGTATTTGTCCAAGAAGGATCCTGCCTCTTTTTATGCTAAATCAATCTATTTCTTTATTCTATCACATGTACATACTAATGAAAACTTTCCCTTGCCTGACATGCAACCTACTGACAGGTCTTTTCCGGACTACTTGCGAATATGACAATATCACCCATACAGGTTTTAAACTTCTGTAATATTAATGTTAAGTCTTAGCTATGTTCTCTCGTGGTCTACCTGGATTAAGTCTTTTCCCTGTACATTCTACAGAAGGTCAAAGCACACAGTGTCCTTTTGGTTGAAATTAAATGAATGATCAATCCCCAGGATATATTTGACTGCAACTGGGAGCCAGTCACCACACAATGTATTTTTATTGTTTCACATTGTGATCTTACAGTTATGTCCTAGTAAAAGCACTTTTACATCATCAGTATGAGTGGAACGATTGTCTCTTCCTCAGAGAGCAGTTATTTTTAACATGAGTAACCATGCTAATATTTCAAATTTTAAATCCTATTTTTCTGTTACCTGCCAATATAAGAGAGCTGTCTCATTCTTGTACACACGTTTGAGTAAAAATCTTATTCTATACAAAGTGTGGTTTTCGTGATAAACTTAAAGTTGTTAAGAGCACTTCAGAGAGCAACTGCTTGCGGTAATGGTAAGTAGCATGTCCACAGCACGTGGATGTTGTCATCAAACTTTTACACAGGATTTCTGTGAGGCTGCAAGAACATGAAAAAGAAAACATTTTCAAAACAATAAGGTATCATGTTTTTACGGGATCTTTGGTAATATCCTCTGAATTTGACACTGGCTTTCCCATTTCTTCCACCTTTAGAGACCATGTCTTCGACTGATTTGATTCTTTGCTGGGCTTGCGATCCAATATGGCTTCAATTCGATTGACGGATGCTGATCCGGACTTTGGCCCGCATCTCCTTTGTCTTTGAGGTTGGTGCCGATATCTTTCCCTCTCCACTGCTTGTTTCTTGATCCCTATGTAGGAATAATACAAATTGAAGTTGTTAGCAATTATCGGTACTGGTAATCCCGTTGCCAGCACTCCGGTTAGAGCACACATCATCCCGACGAGGTACCCCTGCCATGACTGAGGGTATATATCACCGTATCCTACTGTTGTCAAGGTGATAAGAGCCCAGTAAGTACCAATGGGCATGCTGGTGAACTTATTTTCGCCAGTGACAAAGAATTCGGCACAAAAAATTAGAACAGAAAATATAAGAGTGCTGACAAACATGAGAAACAATAGCAGAGTCATTTCACTCAAACTTGCTTTCAAAGCCAGGCTTAGCACTTTTAGCCCGTCGTAATGGCGTCCCAGCTTCAGAAGTCGTAACACACGCAGAACTCCCGTCAGTGATACATACAAGTATATCCACACTGATGAATTCTGTTGTATAAGATGAGGTATCATGTAGCGGATCAGCAGAATGATCATCATCGGTATTACACATACTATGTCAATAATGTTGAAAATGGCTTTGATGAATTCATATTTGGACGGGCAGACGATGAAACGCAAAATGAGTTCTATGAAGAAGAAAACAACACAGAAGCTGTCGATTCCTCTCAAAACAGGATGCAATTGCGAATTTGAAAAGTCGTTATTTGGATTGCTGGTGGTTGTCAATGACGGTGACTCCGTTGTTGACATGTTAGGATAGGTCGAAGTCGGTGTCGCGTTGTCTGGGTTTGGAACTCTAAATAACGGATGTGACTCCATAATAAAAATGGCGATGGACAGGAGGAGGAATATAAGGAAAATTACCGTCCATGTCTGTAAGCAGAAAGCAAACTTTATAAATATGATAGCGTTTTGTTAAAACTCCGATATTGAGTAAAACCTTGTACATCTAGATTAACCAAAGAAATACAAGCCAGGATAATGACTTAATTAAAACCTCGACATCGGAGAAATACTTTTACAGCTACATTAACCAAAGAAATAGCTAGAAGAGTCGGTTGTCCCCCCCCCCCCATTCCATAGAGGATTAAAAAATGATGGCCCCCACGTTCCACAGGGGATTAAAAAATGGTAGCATCACATTCCACATCGGATTAAAAAATGATAGCCAGACACTGTGTAATTGAAGAAAATAAAGTGATGATTATTTGAAATCAGAAGCACTTGTTTGTTTGCTTTTTTTGGTTATTGATAGGATACTTAGACTTTTGTTTCAAGTCGAACACACACACAGTCATGTACAAAATAGACCAAAGATTTGCAATGTGCTGTAGGAGAAAGGACTATCTTGACCCCTTCTGTCAATATACCACGCCACTGCAGACACCAACGGCTCCTCAGATGCTCGGTCCGCTAGGTCAAAATGCACTGACCCAGTCAGTTCAAGATAAGAACCTACAGCTTATTTGTATACAAACCCACGTGGCCAGATAAACTTGACACGGTGATCGGCCCTGCCCTCATCAGTGAAACTAGTGTGGAGCTAATCTTAGAAGCAATTTTCAGGCGGCTTAAATTTACCACAGACTTTTCATGATTGTTATCAAGACACACCCGTGTAAACTTTGTAATTTCCAGATTTAACCAGTTATGAGCTCTCACCCCTTGGACTATTCATATTAAGATCCCGTGGGAATCCCCTAACATATTTTAGACCAAGGTGAGGCTTTAATTTTTAAATCTCCTGTGAAATGCGAGGCTATCATTTTTTAATCCCCTGTGGAATGTGGGGCTATCATTTTTAATCCCCTGTGGAATTGGGGCAATCATTTTTAATCCGCTGTGGAATGTGGGTGCTATCATTTTTAATCCGCTGTGGAATGTGGGGCTATCCTTTTTGATCCCTGTGGAATGTGGGGACATATTTTTTTAATCCTATGTGGAATGCGAGGCGAAACAACCGATAGATAGGCTTAGTCATGATGGCCCACGAGATATCGACATGGCTTACACGGGCCTGGACACGTGGAATAAACATCGGCATGATCTACCGAGGTATTCATACATTTATCCCGTGTATGTGTAGTCCAGAGTAACCACAGACGGGCCGTTCTGCACCGTGCAGATATTACTGCCGATACACACACCGGTATAAAACGGTCGCGTGCATGCCCTACTTTCGCATTGTCCACTTTTTCATGCCCGCGCACCTATGTTTGTTGATTTAACGTCTGCTGTGGCATTTGTCGTGATTGCTGTTTCGACACAACACTGTCAACTTTTTTATGTGAAATGGTGGAGAATATTCTGGACTACACATACATGTACAAGGGATAAAAATAAAACAACACTCTTGCATTTACCTGGCCTTAAATTCTGGGTGGTACTCGCGTACCCGCGTACCCGTGGAGCGGAAGGATACACTCGATGGCCCGCCTGCGGCGGGCTGCATCTCGTGTATCCTTCCACTCCACGGGTACGCTCGTGCCCTGCAGAATTTACGGCCAGGCACTCACACTCGTGTAGTTTTATCATTGAAACACACGTCCGTCAAGTACATAATAGTCTTATTTATTCATCTGCATATCTGTGAATTGAAACACGTATGAATGGTCCAACGCAGGACCATGCAATGCTTCGACGATGTTGCCGCCAACGTGTATGTTTACTCATATTATAAGCCCGGACTTCACGGACATGTAAAATGTGCCTAACAAAGAAATCTGTTGGGTTTGGTGGGGAGGGTGGGTCTTTGATTGCTTTTTTGGTTGGGATGGAGGGGGTGTTTCGGTTTATTATTTTTTTTTTTTTTTTCGTATTTGCTGTCGAAATTATCAGCTAAAATGCACTTTTTCCACTCCTGTAAAATGTGCTGGATGTACCTTAAATTGGGATTTAGGGGGATGATCGGAGAACCTAGATTGCTCTTTTTGCATGCAAAACAGCTGAATATTATGTTATTGCAAACTACAAGAAACAATTTGCTGTATCTGCCTGTTGTGTAGTGTACATGCTACCCCAATGCGTCAACACAATTATATTTTGCCCGTTTATGCTCCTAGCCCTTGTTAACGTTCTCGCTTGTGCGCCCCTCAGTCCAGCCCCAGACGCCCTCTGAATGTAGAACTTCCTTTCTTCCTGGTGCAGTAAGACAATGGAATAATCTTCCTTCATAGGAAACGGTGTATCTCTTTAAAATTTTAAGTCTACGTTGAAAACAACTGTGCTAGCTACAGACTTGGTTCCTGAGTACTATCTTGTGAGCAGAGATATGTCAACATCTGTCACATACAGTTGTATCTGGGATAGTTCAAATTGAACTTCGATCTTTACAGAGTTTAATATTATTCCTGACTTAGCCTGAACCTGTTACAATCCTGAAGACGACTTACATTTTCTGAGCTGGAAAAACATACTCAGAATGTTTCATCCAAAATATGGCTAATATATTGTATTATGTACGGGTAAAACGATTTTTATCTAAACATATTTTATTATTGATATATAATACATGAATCATCCTCACTAACTTGCAAAAAAAAAACATACGTATTGCCTATCACATTGCATATAATACACAAACTGAACACCTGTTTAAACAATCTTATACCCTTAAGTTGAATGATTTATATAAATATCAGCTTTTAACATTTTATCATAAATTCGTTAATGCGAAACTTCCTGTATACTTCAATACTTTTGACATAATGCGGGCCTCTGATCTACATTATCATAACACTAGAGGGAAAAAGAAACTCATTGTTTTCAGAGTATCACAAGTTATGCAAAAATGTGTATCCGACATAAGTTAGTCAATCTCCTGAATGAAACTACAGATATCATTGTAGACAAAGTCTACACTCACAATCTCTTTGGCTTCAGCACGTATGTAAAGCGGAACTTTATTTGTCAATATGAAATTACATGCCAGGTTGAGAACTGCTATGTTTGTAATGCATAATTTTTGGTTCTCGAGTTTACTTTTTGGTCCACACACCTCCGTGTGAACTTTATTGCCAAATAACCTTTTTGGCGAGAAGATATGTTTAGCATCTTAAACTGACTTGCACTGTGAACTGGTATCAAAGAACTTATTACTGTGGTACGTTTTTTTTATCATTGTCATGTGCTGAATACTATGTAAATGTCACATCCTATAAATATAATGCTGGTGTCTATATCTGTTCTGAATGTTACATGGATGTCATTTCCTATTAAGATTATACCGGTGTCTATATGTGTGGAATGATACATCATTTTTTCTTCTTTTTTAGGTGGCCAACACATTAGCGATCAACTTGTAATCCCTATCTTCACTCGTCAAAAATGTAACAACTATCCACAGTGTTACAATGAAATGGTATTATAAATTTATGTCCATCATGCTATTCAAAATTATCAGTATCCCTATCATTATCAAAAATCTGGCCTGAAATCCTGTTGTATCAATATTCACTTAAATTAACATTTGTATAGCTAATGTTTGGAGGGGCATTTTCGGCGACAACTGGTCTCAGACGAGATTAAAGGAATTAAAATTGACTAGTTTGGCAAATCTTAGGATACATGGTGATTTATTGGAAGAGTACAAGATTATAAACGGTTATGAAGCTTTGAATTCTGATAGCTTTTTTTAACAAAGAAGTTACCCAGATCTAAGGGGACACAACTACACATTAGAACTTTCAAGAAAGTGCTACAATCTCAGAAAATACCTCTTTAGTCATAGGATAGTCTGTCTTTGGAATAGACTACTTGAATTCATAATCAAAGCACCCGGTATTAATTGCTTCAGGAACTACTACGCTCATTTATATTTTGGGTAATAACCAAGATTTATCTTTATCTAAATTGATATGTATACATGTCTTTATATTTGGAAGGGCCTTATGGCCCGACATACTCATGATATGCGCTTTATATTTACTTTGTACAATTATTAGACGCCAAATAAATGAAATATAAATTTAAATAGCGCTTGACTGGGCTTGTGATGCATGCTTTAACTCTCTTGATCTCTGGATGGCCTCTGCAGAAAATTACAATAACGTTAATCTTAACCTGCCCTCTTGTCTGCTTCACACGTAACATTAGAGCTACTTTCAGTGGGATCTTGCGGTCGGACACTTTCATCACGGGCCAGTAATGTGTCTCCTTAAAGGAAATCACAAAACGTAAAGGTGCAATATGTTTAAAACTCCTTGAAGACTCGGTCTTCTCTAATGCAGACTAAAAGCTTTTGCTCTCCTTAAAGATTGCCTTAAAGCTTCAGGAGCTTTAAAAACGACATAAAAATGTTTGGATCCTTCGGGTTGCCCGGTTATGATTTTTGACTCCTAACAGGCAGCCTTTAAGTTTCTCAACCATTGATTTCACGGCCGTCCGAAGATTTCGTGCAGCAGTAGTATAACGATTCATCAATTGATTTAAAGCTATAAATATGTGAGCATTTTCAGCAATAAATTGTCGACATAAGACGGTTCGACGATTAACTTGCATTTTAATTTGGTAGTAATCACAATATTTTTAAGTATTTTCTCTTTGTTCATTGCCTCACCCTGAAGCTACTAATACCTTGGTGCTACGCCGTTTTCACCAAAATGTTGAGCTATTGGCGCCTGCCTTAGTTCTTACCGCCAATTTGGGACTCCATTTTTCCACATAGCATCTTTTTTATCTGCTGTATATTTTATATTTAATGGTTTTTTGTTTCTTTCATTCCTGCTCATCTGTCTCATTGTTTAATTTATATGTAGCTTCATGGTTCATCTTATCACCATCTCGCTGTATAATCCAGGGACTTGACGGGGACCAATGCTTTGGCACTGAACTAGACACCTTGACGAACGAATAGATAAATAAATAAGTAAAGAAATAAACAAACAAACAAATACATAAATAAATAAAGTCCATACAAGAACAGTTAAATGCCGCCATTTTGGTGATGTTTTTGGTAATTATTCTATTGCCTATTTGTCTTGCAAATATTCATATGTCATTCCACGTCTGGTAAACCCATGTTTATTAGTATTTTGACGTACTGCAGGGCAACCAAGTTAGAAATTGATATGTTTAAAGTAAGCATCCATGTTGTTTCAAATTTTGTTGCCTTCCGCCAACAATACATTCAGTCAATTTCAAATGACCCCAAAACAGGCTTTATCCCATGGATAATTTTTAAAAAGCTTATTTTGTTTGCTGCCTTGGAATGAATATTACATTAGCTAAATGTTCAGGGCATTAAATGTGGATTTGGTATATTTTCTGTCCATTATACACATATGTTTTTAACGAAAGGGTGCGGAAAAATACCCTTACACTCCAAGACACAAGAATCAGAATCCTTTGGCAATAATAATAATTATAATAGTAATAATACTAACAATCACTATTATCATCATCATCATCGTCATCATCATCATCATCATCATCATCATCATCATCATCAGTAGTAGTAGTAGTAGTAGTAGTAGTAGTAGTAGTAGTAGTAGTAGTAGTAGTAGTAGTAGTAGTAGTAGTAGTAGTAGTAGTAGTAGTAGTAGTAGTAGTATCGTTATCGTTATTGTTAGCATTAGCATCAGCATTATCATCATTAGTTTAATCTATGCCATTATACGATCATTGAACTTTCACGCATCTGTGGTTGGGAAATACGGTAAAACCTGCAACAGCCCTAAACTTAAATACCCACAGCATGTGTTACCTGACACGATCTGCACCATGAATCAACCTGACTGCTTCTAAAATGTGCCATCATTGTGCATACAGGCATATAATTTCAAAGAAAAACCAAATTCCCCCTAATTGAGCGTTGGTGGGCTTTTGCATTGTTTACTTTTACTCTCATCCATTGATGGAAAAAAAATTCAATGACTCTATGACGGCATAAATAGGCTAAAATTAAAGCTATCTTTCTAGGGATTTGTGTATCTATGAGGGTAGAGATCTACAATACAATAATAATTCCAATCCAGAAAAAAAAATCACATAAGGCTTGAGGAACATTTTATAGATATTTTTTACCATGCAAGTAAAGTTCATCAGCCATTCTGTAGCTTGGACACCGTGCACATGAGTTGCTATAATTAAGGGTTCTTGTCTGCCGATCACGCAGAGGACCAAGATGACCCAGTTTCTAATCTCATGGCAGCTCGAGAATCTGGACTTTCGTTTATTTAATCGTGCCTTTCTATCAAAAAACCTCAATGAACTAAGGCAACTGCCTTAATGTGACCTCTGAATATGATACCACAGAACAAAATAAATTCAGAATACAAACGCTGATAAAATGAAAGTTTGAACGGAAATTTGGACGACGGGTACAGTAGTTAGAAATGTATTCCCGTGAATGCACCATACCACATGAGGGCAGCACCGGCCTCCTTTGTCTGTGACATTTTCAACCAATGAATAAAATAGATTTTGTTCACTTCCGAGATTTCTTCACCCAAGGTGGAACCATTCACTACATGTGATACCAAGCATTCGCCCTTTGTTACATGAAAACGCCACATTCACATGGAGCCAAGAACAATAAGGCGCAAGATGCAAATACCATGTTTGAATGCAATAAGTTGACTGTTTTTTGTGTCACGCACATAAGACTATGTGAGTTCAATGTGGTAGTAAATGGAAAGATCACCGAATTAAAAAATTTGTGAAATGTCTTTGGTTTCACAGCTGTGTAATACTTTATACCATTGTGAATATATTACCTTTAAGTTCAGGAGTACCACTGAACCTAAGTAAAAGAGTGTAATTATTACACAAGTTAGTCGTAAATGTCCCAGTCACCTTATATTTTTTTTCATGCTGCCAAAAATATACAGGAAGTAAATGGATAAATTACAATTTTTACCAATCCATACATGTAACTGTCATCATTTAAGACATTGACAGGAATAAACTTGAAGACTGTAGTGCTGGATTAAAGTAGGTTTTTTTTGTTTTTGTTTTTGTTGTTCCGTTTCTGTTTTTGATTCGGGTTTGGTTTGGGATTTTTTGTGGGGGTATCTTTGTTTTTTTGTTATATTTTTATTGTTTCTGTTTTTCGGTTTTGGGGTTTTCTTTGCGGAGTTGTGTTGGTTTGGTTTGGTATTTGTGTTTTTCTTTTCTCCTTTTTCTTCTTTTTTTTTTTTTTTGGTCAATTGTTTTGATAGCGTAGCTGATATTTTTCGTAGGTAATTGTACACTTTGCAGTTATGTGTAAGTGGACAAATTGTCGACAAGTGAATCCATGACCTTCCAAACGATAAATTTGATTAATTCACTTATCCGACAGCAGATAAAGACACAAATTATGCGATGATAGTGAGTATCTTAGAAACTGATACACCTATGATAATTCAACCTGGAAAATGCAGCAAAAAGAATCGGTTTGGGGGAAAACCCATCAATTTCTTACATTTCACTTGGACCAAAGGTCATAAAAGCCGCAACAATGATGATTCAAAGTGCATGAAGGAAAGTTGCGTCGTCCTACAGACATGTATTCTGGCATGTATGACAGAAGCAAGCTTCCAAATATATTGTATCTCTGGGTAAGTTTTTTAAATTCGCATGTCATATTGACCCAGGACTACAAGATTTTATTTATGGTCAGAACAATCAAGTTACGCTGTGACCTTGCTCGTGTACCGATGAATCTATTAGTAAGTCTCCATGGAGCTACTCTATAGTAGCTCAATGGTATATCTGATGTGGATACTTGGTAACTCTAAACTTTCAATGAAAGGACAAAGTCGCATTTTTTTTCATACACTGTGTGACATGTGGTGCGACAAACGCCGCTGGTAGTGGGTGTATCGCCCTTGCAGTTTGCCTGTGAAAAAGCACAGGCGTCCTGCTTCAAAGTTTAATACATAAATAAAAAACAGTAGAAGTAAAGTATGTTTAGCAACCACTTTGCAGGCCTTATTTTACACATTATGCTCAAAACGGCCTGCTTAAACGTTTTCAGTGCCAATTCCCATTTTAGTCGAAGTACTTGAGAGGACCTGCTCTCAATTATAAGGTGCTAGATTGATAATGCTGATGAAAAGACCTTTCACTACTGCACCAGCATGCCTATTGTTCCACAGAATATAACGGCCCGGGTCAACAGCTTTTCTTGGCGCTTTGGGCGCTTTGGGAAAGCTGTTAACTCGGTCCAAAATGTGGCACTCAAAGGGTTAAAACGATACCAACAGCTACATTCAGTTTGGGGGGGGGGAGTGCTAATTTCATGTACACAGTGATGACAAACAAGATTTACTCCAGGGGTGCTAACCAAACGACCAGGCAATGGAATGTTGCAAAAGCTTTTTTTTCTCTTTACAGATACCCACAAAGTTATCAGCGACTGCCGTATGGTGTTAATTCATCTTATGTGATCAACTACTGTATACAAACACCGTTGACTACTACCAAGCACCAATCATCTACCCTGGGTTTGCCTTAAACTCCAGGTACGAGGCCAATGCTAGCTACAAAGAAATTAATCATTCATGCTCTATTCAAAACATTTTGTGAAATTGCAGGACTCCAAAGCAGACAAAGCTGCGTATTTCTACTACCCTGGCCTGCCCAGAACTACAAGTATTTGTTTATAGTCAGAGCAATGAAATTGCACTGTCATCCTGCAGATGAACCGATGGACCTATCAGGAAGTTAATCACTACATAACCTATCGGCACTATGTGTGTTCTGTTGCACAACAGCCTGTTACCATGGTTACAATAATCCACCAATTAGAAACTGAGTCACATTTTCAGCGCTAAACAGTGATCGAGTAGCCAAAAAGCAAACAAAGTGCAGTAGAGAAAACACGGATAACGATCTATTTAGTTGGCAATGAAATCGCAAACACTGTTGTGAAAACGAATGAAGCAGGAGCAAAAAGATGTGCAGAAAACGAACGAAACAGGCGACTATTTTAACCAATGCTTGGTTCAAGTGTTGATTTGTTATTGCATGAACTATTGAAAAAAATTATCTAGAAAACAATAAATCATAAAACAACACAAACTACATCCAGGTGAATTCTACTTCCCAAATTTTACATCACATTATGTACATGTACATATCAATGGTATACAAGTTGTGACGATAGAGAAAGGGGTAAGGAAGATCCGAGTGCGCTCTTTCAGGGAATGTTTTGTCTATACAAGGTACAGAAAATAAGAAATTTAGAAATGATGGTTGGCATAAAATACGACTTCCATTGTGCTAGTACGGTAAAATAAAAAATGCCCAATGGGCTGCTACGAAAAACTCCTTCATCCCCTTATTCATAGCTGTAGAATGTTTTACTCTGCATTTACAAACACCTTGCCCCCAAACCACAGTAGTTTACCCCCATGGATCCATCTGCATCGCACAAATGCCTCGC